>SSNR01000448.1:331237-343737 GCA_006937965.1 Callopanchax toddi | reverse complement strand
GTTCAGCAGTCAGCCAATTATTCCCTCTGTGTTTGACTGTCAAGGCGTGGAGCGCCGGATTACGCGGGAGGACGACAGGAAGAGGAGCACGGAGAGATAGCAGCCTTTTGTCGCCTCCCGTCCCCAGAGGACGACCCCGTGGTGTTACTGAGACAATCAGAGGACACGTTAGAGGACCAACACCTGTCCTACAGAGACACCTTCATGTAAACCTCCAGCTGAGCATTCCTCTGCTTTTCTACCACTGAAGGTTGAGATCAGTTCAGCAGGAAGCCTGTTGTCTGTTCAACTAAAGAAACAAGTTATGATGTTGGAGTGTCTCCTCTGGAGTCAGGAAGCACCAACACCCAGAGGACCTGTGTGTGTGTGCGTGCGTGCGTGCGTGCGTGCGTGTGTGTGAGAGACAGCAAAGTGTTGGCTGTTGTTCCTGTGAGGGGGTGTTAGCATTGAGGCTAATGAAGCCCATGGGAGACTAGATGGACTGCCTGCAGACATGCCAACGCTCAGTGGGCTGGTCATGTAGGATGAGAACGCGTGCACGCACGCACGCACACACACACACACACACACACACACACACACACACACACACACGAGGTTAACAGAGGGGCGGGGACACTTCGGTAGAGTCGTTCTACGACGACTGGCTGCGTCGTGTTGTCACACATGAGCACGTGCACATTTGTCACAGAGCTCACATGTTGACAGCTTTTTGTGGTTTAGAGGGGCGGGTCGTACCAGCCTACGTAGGCGGGTCGTACCAGCCTACGTAGGCGGGTCGTACCAGCCTACGTAGAGGTTGGCAGGTCTGACAGACAGTCCTGGTCCAGACTCCATCATTTTAAGAACACATCTTTATTCTGTCTATTCTGTTTGTTTTGATTCAAACAAATAATAATAAAAACCACCACTCTGCGCTGCATGCCCCATACGAGGGTCATCTGCTCCATAGTGACATCATGACATTACCTCATCACCCAGGCCAGGCCATGGCCCCGCCCTCCATCTGTCCGTCTGAAGCTTCTTTAATGTGTTTTAATGAAGTGGTTCTGTAGTGAGGATCTGCAGTAGAGTGTGAAATTACCTGGACTACAGCTGTAGTATGTGTGTGTGTGTGTGTGTGTGTGTGTGTGTGTGTATGTGTGTGTGTGTGTGTGTGTGTGCGTGCGTGCGTGCGTGCGTGTGTGTGTGTGTGCTGCAGACACAAGGCTCTGATGATGCAGGAGGACACCAGGAGTCTTCAGAGGATCTAGTTGATGAAATCTGACCTGAGAACAGCCAGCTGAAGGCAGAGTGTTGTTTGCTCTGGACTCAGCCTCTTCCTGTTACCGTTGTCTAGGTAACATAAAGGTGTAACGGTTTGTAAAGTTGTTACACCTAATAAACTGTCAAAGTATAATGTCTCAAACTGTGACATCTGTCTTTCTTCACAGGCGAGTGTTGAATCAGACCTGGTTGTTTTGAAAGTAAAAGGTTCAATCGTGTCTCTCATCCACTACAAGAACTTATTTGATGCCTTTCAAACGTCTGTTTTGAACTTGTTTGACATTCACATTGGTAAATCAGTCAGTTTAAATCTTACATGATCCAGACCCAGGCCCTGATCCTCTGACCCAGGCCCTGATCCTCTGACCCAGGCCCTGATCCTCTGACCCAGGCCCTGATCCTCTGACCCAGGCCCTGATCGGCCTGCTTCCACTGATCTGGCCTGGGTTTCTGTGCTCCTCTCTCTGGAGATGCTCAAGGCCATGCTCCTGATGTTTCTGATCCTCCCTCTTCACCTCTGCTCGTTGTGATCACTCCGTGTGATCTGGAGACAGCTGATGGCCGTACCAGTGTTATTACGACACCATTTAGAGCTCTTTATCTGAGCCTGCTGCAACAGGACATACGGATTAAAACGAGCAGCGCGTTTCACAGCTGACCGGACCACCGCCACGGTCCGTGAGTCCAGCACAGCGCTGATCACTGGTACCAGTGGTAGCCTACATTGCTGGACTGGACCAGCTGAACACCACCGGTCCAGCCTGCATGGTGGAAGACATGGATGTAGTTTGGGGGGGTCCGGGGGGGATGTGTCTCCTGCCCTTATTTAGAAGCAGCTTTGACCCCTGTAGTTTTTACTGTCTAAAACAAAGTTCCACTATATTCAATGGATACAGGCCGGCTGCTACAGTGGGTCGGGGGGGGCAATAAGTCGCAGTCTGGAGCCCTGAGGGACCAGCCGGTGGAGATGGGCGTGACCAACGCCGCAGAAGGCCCATCGGGAAGAACAGCTGATAACCACACGTCACAGCTACCGCGGTGACACGTCTGATGAAGACTGCAGACGCGAGTCGAGACCTGTCAAGTTAATGCTGCACTCGTTGATCTGGTAAACAAGCTAGGTATCGCTAGCTTGTTTACACAAACACGTCTCAGAGCTCTCACCCCTCCAGTCACGTAGAATCCCTAAACCAGGCTTCCCGTGGACATGGGACCGTGCGTTGCCACGTGTAGCCTCACCAAATAGGCTACATCCTCTGACCTTTGACCTCTGTTGACCATCACAACAATAATCCATCTTTTTCCCAATAACTTGGAATACAATCACTCTTGGATTATGTTTTAACCCTGAATCAAGATCCCTACAGGTGTCCAACTGTCCACTTTCAGGTGTCCATCTCCCAGATGACCTTAACTGGACACTAGCTGGTCTAATAAAACACTCTCTGTAAAGGAGTCTCTTATTTAACACCAAATGACTGGTGTTCCAACTGTAATCTCTTGTTTACAGAACATTCTCTGGTTGTTCCTGTTCAGGGTCACCCACACACTCAAAGTGTTATAATGCTTCTCTGCTATGTCATGCATTTTCTACATTATAATGTGAGTGTTTAACGGGCGGAAGTCATGTGACTTGGTAACTCCCCACGGTTCCCTTATCCAATCAGAACCATTCACAACTCCACTAACTCAGTTCTGATTAGTACACTTAATATCTTCTGATTGGTTAAATTTAAGATAACTCGTCTCAAAACTAATACTCAGTTCCGGTACGAGTCAGTCTTGTCTTGTCGAGTCTCAGTCTTGGTCTGAGCTACAGCCTGAAGCAGTCAGAGCTGCTATGCTGCTATCTTAGCTGAACCCTTATCAGCTTTGAACAAGGCCTTGAGAGACCTGCTGGTATCTCTCCCTCTCGTCTCTCCCTCTCGTCTCTCCCTCACCACGGGACGATCAGAAATGAGTTCAGCATGCCTGCTGAAATGCCTCCCTTGCTGACCGGGACGTATCCACGGACTGTCCGGCGAGGTCCTCGGCGGCCACGCCCTCCAGGACCACCACTCCGAGTCTGGGGACTCCAGCCTCAGCTCGTGGAGAAACCAACGCCTGCCAGATCTACGAGCGTCCACCTGTCAGTGAGCGAACACCACTTTCTGATCGAGAGGTTTGCTTTGATAAAGCTTCATTCTTCCAAACTAAATTAAGCCAAAACTAAATCCCATAACAACTCAAATTAGCCTAAATGACTCTTAAAGTCACAACTAGGTTAACTAAATGAACTAACTTCCCTAGTCATTAAAACATATGCTACGGTCCGTTAAAACTCACAATTAAACTATCTTTAACATCCTCAACATGTTTAAGAATATTAATTGTGTTTACATCAAACTTTCAAACTGTCTTATCTGTCTGTGTTCTTAGGTTTTTCAAATTAAATGGTTGTTCAATCTTATCTGGTCTCAGTTTCACGTTATTAATAAGGTATTTCAATTCACTGTACTCTTCCAAAGAACCTAGAGAAATATTCCCGTTCAGACACTAAAAGAGTGATAGTGCCAAAGGTCACCCTTTGGATAAAACTAGCAAAACTCAACTAGTGTTCTTACGGAAGGTGTAGAATAAACCCCAGGTTTTATAACGCTACACACGGTAACAATACAAAACAAAACTCCAGCTGTTGAAACGTTCCCCCTGGTTCCTCCCAGGGGCGTGGCTACGGGTGGGCCTGGGCGGGCCTGGGCCCACCCACTGTGTACCTGGGCCCACCCAATCAAATGGCTTCCTCAACAAAATTATATATATATTTGTTTCATTTTTGAGGGATCTCATTTAAGTCATCATGAAATGAAATAGAATAGAGTAAATTTGACATCAACAGCATGAATGTGTTGTGGTGATTTCATAACTATTACATAATTTCTAAGTCTTGCTCTCATTGGCTATTTTGAATAATTTCGGAACTCTCCAGACGAGCTACGGTAACAGCGCTACTGTGCGTGTGCTGCTGTGACTTGTAGTGTCAACCAAAGCATTTAAGAAATGGTAAAACAAGTCTTCATTTCAAAATGTTTCAAAAAACAAAAAGTGGAGGACCTGTCCTGTGTTACAGGTTAATAAGCTTTGGAATTTAGATGTTTTGTTCAAAGGTCTTTCTGCCGGTTTCTGACAGGTTCCTCTCTTTTCCGGTTCACATTTTGCAGCCTCCCGCGACCCGGACCCGGATAAGCGGGAGAAGACGAGACGATTTTGCAGCCTTGTACTTTCACGAAATGTTTTGAGCAACTTTGCATGCTTTAAACTTTTTTTTACAGCGCAGTGTTGATGCGTCCTGATGATCTCCTCCATGGAGCGGAGCGCAGTGCGTCCTGACTCCCTTTTGCGCGCTGACCCAGAGTCTGATGAGTAGCGCCCTCATGCTCCTTCCCTTTACGAGCTTCTTTTCTGCAGCAAGGTGGGAATGAAAATCTAGACTTTTACAGGTAGAAAAGATGTTTTTAACTGATTGACAGACTGCAGAATCAGAACCATGGAGCAGCATGATGTCTCCAAACGGTGCGCTCTGCGCTCCTCTCTTTTTCCTCTCTCTCTCTCTGTGTCCGACCTGAAATAATTAACGTATTTGACCCGACGGCTCGGGCTGAAATTGAGACCTGTAGTGATAAACACAGAGCAGCTCTCAGATCACTTCTCTCAGCATCTGCTGTGTTTTTTTTTTTTTACCGCAACGAGGTGTCCGTCAGACGCGATCAGAAACATCAATGAAGTGATTGATTCAGCCGTTCTGATGATCAGGTTGTGTTTAAACGAGATCAGTGTGATAATGTTAACGCCTGTCTGAGAGAAGTGTATAAAGTGTGCAGTGAGGGGTTTTACAGGCTTAAAGCTTCTGGAATAATTGTAAAAATATAAAACTGATACTTGGCGGATTTCACCGCAATTGCGGGTTATTTTTAGAACGTAACTCCCAGAATAAACGAGGAATCACTGTATAGACACATATCTGCTTAAACAAAAGTGACATTTACAAATACACTGATTTTCAATTACATTTTTGGGCCCACCCATTTTTTATTAGGCCCGGCCGAAAATCTATTTCTGGCTACGCTGCTGGTTCCTCCTCTTTCTCCGTCCAAACGTTTTTAGTTTCCTGCTGAAAAGCTGTTTCTCTTTTTGGGACTCTGGGATTTTTTCCTCAAACTGAAGCGCTAACAGCTGTTTCTGTCCTTCTCTCACTTCCTGGATGTTCTGCTGAAAAATGCTCCCGGGTGGATTAATGGTGGATCCAAGCAGTGAGGAGTACGGCAGACAGCCGGATTGTCCAATTAGCTGAAGTGTTTAGAGAACTGCGGGACAACCACTTTATTGATTTCTTTCAGTTTTTTAAAATCTCCATAATATATTTATAGCTGTACTATGTTAGAACGTTGGTGAGAGGCTTTAACAAAACGTTAAAAGCTACATCGTTTACCAAATCAAAGAGTGCAGCTTTAACAAACCTGACTTATTGACCACACACATTAGAAAAATGAACCTCAGTGACACGTGGATCCAACACAGCTTCATAACCACAGGCCTCTCGTGTTAGAGCAGCTAATTATCAGAACTGCCAGATAATCAGTCTACACCAGCCAGCACCTGGTGTAGCGTGATCAATATACACTCTGACCTCTGACCTACGTGATCATCTAAAATAATAATCCATTTTCTTCCCAATAACTCGGATTATAATGACTCTTTAATTATGTTTTAACCTGAATCAACATTCCTCCAAGGTCACGGTCGTACCGGAAGAAGCCACCGGACTTTTAATAATAATAATAATAAAGACTTTTGGTGTCTCTTCCTAAAATGACACCTTAATCTGTTACAGAAATGTCTTAAATGATTAATGCACTTTCTCTTACAGCATTGTGAATGTTTGATCCAGCTTCAGTATTGTTGTTACTTTGCTAAAAGGTTAAATCAGTATTATTACTTATTTCCACCTTGCTAAGGATAAATAAGTAAACCTTCCACACTCCCACACGGAGGTGACGTCTGACTTTAGAGCCTGAGTCACGTGTCTTGTTTAGAGTCCCCTGATAGGTCCACGTTCCACTGACAGCTCTCAGCTGTCTGCCGACACGAGAAGAATTGAGTTCTTCTCTAGCCTCAGAGTTCTTCTCTAGCCTCAGAGAAGACAAGATATACCCACCGTCAACTCGCTACACGGTGGGCATCGATGCCGATTGCAACCGATAACGGGTCAAGCCCCGTGGCAGTCGAAGAAGCTTCTTACCCCTGAGAGCAGGAAACATCCACCTGCCTCTCTAACTCAACCAGAATGGGTAAGATAGCCAGCTACCAGCTCGCTAGCCATGGGTCCCACTGATCTCCTGTATCCACGGACGTTCTCCGCTTGGCCGGCGGGTCCACGACCTGTCAGGCCCCCAGATCGACCGAGGGGGAATCTCCGCTTCCTCGTCGAACTCCAGCAGCCGGACGCAATCCAGGAACAAGGTTCAGTAACTACCCATGACCTGGTAAAGCAGGCTACTTTGATAAAGCTAACCCTATACCACTAGGCTGCTCATCAAAGTAACCTCTCCACCTTATCCCTAATAACCAAACCCTTAAGCTAACTCCTTAGTCTTAATATCAACACGAGACTCAAGTTCTAAACTCAGAAGATCAATTTCATAACATCTACCACTTAGTGAATGCTAACCAACTTGCTACCTCAAATGCTAATCTGTTTACAAATGTTCGTCAGCTTTTATAATAAATATTGAATATATTTATTCCTGACTCAGCTTCCATTCGTCAATTAACAGGTACATAAATGACTCCCTGCAACTAAATAGAATCTAGAATTCCTGCTTTTATCACAACCAGTGTTCAAATCCAGGTATCCGGAGCACACAGCCTCTCGGTTTAAACCCTCGGTAGCTGAAGTGAAACCAGCAGAAGGTGAGTAATAAAACATAGCGTTTATACACACTATATGTGGCGAGACGGCCACTTATTACCACTACACTGGACTACCTGGGACCAGAACCCTGAACCCCTTCAGTCACCTCCGTGTCCTCTCTGGACTCGTCCAACCCGACTGTCTCCTAGAGTCCACTCAGAAGTCACTGCTGGTCCAGAAGCTACAACTTTCGACTAAACCTGGTGTCAGATTGTTATCATCGTTGATCAATTATCAGTAAATCAACTCAGCAGTTTAAATACTCCACTTGACTTTCTTTAGAAACTAAACCAGACCCTGTTATAACGTCTCTAATCGTTTTGATCAATGTTTATTATGGTTTTGTTTCATTCTGTAAAGACATTAGTTAGAGAGATAGTAATACATTGATTATTAATAAGTGTTGACTCCCTGGTACTCAGACTCAACCTGATAATGGTCTGACAGTTTTAATGACTCATCATTTCTGAGACATTATACTTTGTTAGATACTTTTAAAATGTTATTGAGTTTATTAAGTGTAACTACTTTACAAAACACTACAAAGAGAAACGTTTATTGTCTGGGTATTGTACTATGTTAGTATGTTGGTGTAATCTAATAAATGAATTGAGTGATTTCATAGTTGGCTGCACCAAGTCGTCCTGTCAGGAATCAGCTGATCTCAGGTCAGACGTTTATTAAAAACACCAGTCTAACAGAATAGTTTAAACCTCATCAACAAACCACATTTCATTCCTGTGAGGGTGTTTCCATAACAACTGTTATCTCCTTGGTAAGCTGCAGCCTGGTGAATATGTGGGCGGTAACCAGGCCCAGGTGGGACGTACCTGTGTCTGGATGCGGTTCAGACCTCTGAACCAGAGGATCTGGCCTCTTCTTAGCTCCATCTCTGCATGGTCTATCTCGTCTGTGTCCTCCGTCAGGACCTCCTTGTGGATCTCCTCTTTTGTAATCCCGTGTCCGGCCTCCTTCAGGAACTTGAGGTGGTGAGTTGGTATGCTTGTGACCAGCTGAGGATTGAAGAGAGCAGTAAAGGATGAGTTCATGGCGCCAGTCAGTTGTTCTGTTTAAAATCAGCTGTGAAACATTCAGAGATGTCCAGATCCTCCTTCACTAGAACAGCTGACGTCTCACCTGTCCCCACAGCAGCTCCCCCACTCCGATGAACACACACCACAACCACTGGTCCAGGTTCAGAGGGTGGCAGGAGAACGGCTTCCCTCCAAACTGCACAATGATGATCTGAGGAGCAAACCGCCAGGGGACCAATGAAGAGGGTTTTTATTCATTCAAGACGCCCACGTCCGCAAACACAAATACTGGCTACTAGGCTAAACTCGGTACATTTTTAAAAGATAATCTCTGTATATCTATATCTATATATAGATATAGATATACACTGTATATGATATATAATAGGGCCGGATACTTTAACGAGTTAATTATGATGAATTAATTTGAAAGAAATAACGCGTTAAAAAACCCCCGTAATTAACGCTACTTGTGTTTGAAGCGAGGCGGAGCATCGTCAGCATCAGATGTCCTGCTACTCAGACGCTCAGAGGTCACGCTGGACGCCAGGATCTCTTGTACGTCTGTGTAGGTTAATGCACTCAGACTCTAAGAACAGCATCATCTTGTCTTTACGTTTTATTCTTGCATGTGGAGCTTTATGTGAGCTTTTACTTATTCTGCTTATTTATGTTTTTTCATGACCCCTTGTTGCTGTGGACCTTTTCATGTCTGTATTAAAGTGATTGATGTCATTACGATGTGAAGAATCAAGTCCAACAGTCTCTTCTCTCCACAGACTAAAGCTGACCTCTCAGCTCAGACTAAGGAGATCAACCAGGTCTCTGGATCTGGAGGAGAGAAAGTTCCAGGACCTCCTGAAGTCTCAGTTATTCCCGACTGAACGACTTCATCTGATTTCTAGAAAAGTTACTTTTAGCTTGCTAGCTAACCACAGTCTCCAGCCAAACCTCCGACCAGTGACTAAGTGATTTATTTAAACTCAGCTCCAGGATGAGATCCTGACCTCTGCTGCAGATTTATTTCTGACTAACGGCTCAGTTACTGCAGCTCAGAGCAGACCAGCTGAAGCACCTGGTTTCTGGCTGAAGGACACCACAGCCTGGAGCTTCTTTAATGGGAAATGAAGAGCGTGATGAAGATGGTGGTTACCTGCAGACCAAAGGTTCCCAGCACGACGCAGCAGAAAATGGGGTTCTTGTAAATGCCCTCAAACACGTTCCTCTCTCCGTGGATCTTCCTGGCATTTACCTCGTTGAATAGCTGCATCATAACAAACACGTTGAAAACGATGGTGTAGTGTTCAGACGGCGGCGAGTGCAGGGGGGTGTTCCGGCCGTTGTCAATGTCAAAAATCTTCTCACCTGAGAAACAAGGATAGAGAGGAATGACAAACCAAGTGTGAATATGTTTGATCTGCGTCCTGTAATCCAGACTCACCGGCAAACAGGAGGGTGAAGATGGTGATGAGCTGGAACACAGCGTGGCCCAGGATATTCTTCATCATCGTCCTGGAGATGAGAGGCTTATCGCGGCCGTAGGGTTTGCGCAGCAGCAGAGACTCAGTGGGTGGTTCAGTGGCGAGAGCCAGAGAGGCCAGCGTGTCCATTATGAGGTTGACCCAGAGCATCTGGACGGCCTTCAGAGGAGAATCCTGCAGGAGGACAACAGTCACAACCTCTGCTCTGGTTTTCTTCCCTCAGAATATGCAGGGGAACCAGGAGGCCTGGATCATCAGTACAGCCCCTCTAAGCCAGGGGTCATCAACTAAAAACCTGTGAGGGCCATGGGTGGGGGGTAGTGTTGCACGCGGGGTGCATGCTGGGTAGGCAGTGCAGAGCTGCCAACATTGAAAGGCTGAAAAAGAAAAGTTATAACCATTCTAACTTCAGACACCGTAGTCTAGTGGTCAGTGACACTGACTCCAATGCAGGAGGGTGTGGGTTCCATCCCCGGCCCAAACACCGGACAGGGCGTGACCACCTGCACAGGTCAGAAGTAAACAATACACACACGGGTCACCGAGCCCTGCTCTAAGCTTTAAACTACACCTAGGGTCACTACAGGTCATCTGTTCTAGTGCCAGTCTGACTCCAGCTCTATGGACAGGGTGACATCACAGGCTGTGTTTACATTAGTGGTTATGGATGCTACATGTTAGCATGTCAGCTCTAGAGCTCAATGAATGAATCAACTGATCAAATAGTGAGCATGTGACCTGCTGCTGACCTAAACATCTGATGAAATGGTTCTTTATCCATGTAGCCCACTTACAGTTAACCTGGGGAACCAGGAGAACCCAGAGGAACTCAGGGAAACTGAGGCTGATGTGAGACAGAGGGGGCGGAGCCTCAGGGAAAGGGGATGAACTACTGAGGGTTCCTGGGTCTGTTTACCTGGGTGATGCAGGCTCCGGTGAACGCTACGATCACAGCCACCACGTTGACGGTCAGCTGGAACTGCAGGAACTTGGAGATGCTGTCATAGACATTCCTCCCCCACATGACGGCCTTAACGATGCTGGTGAAGTTATCGTCAGTCAGGATGATGTCCGACGCCTCTTTAGCCACATCAGTGCCGGCGATTCCCTGAAACATCAGGAGAGGGCTTCCATTAGCACCGACGGCGATGACCGTTACAATGTCCAAGTTAAAAGCACTCACTTTTAAAAAAAGAAGTTTTTTATTCATTTATTGATTTGGTAGGGACAGTGCACATTATTGAATTATCAGTACACGCCCAAATGCACGATGATAGCATGAATGCTAGTTCCCATACTCAGACCCTGGCAGGTGACACAAACATGAGAAACAGCAGGACACCGGAGACGTCAGCGCTGTGACTTTAAAGGAAAACCGTTGTAGTCAGTAAAGCCGACGGCAGGTACAGTACAGTTCAGTGGAGGGTCCTCGGAGTCCGGTACGGTCCGCTATTTCAGTTGAGCGTTTCCATCAGCTGTTGGACCCTCACTCAGCAGGCGGGGTAAAACGTAAATGCATATGATCACGTCATACCAGTATCTGTCCAGTCTGGACCCGTATTGTTGTCATTTCTGCATCATAAAGTTCTCCACAACGTCGTGACTCATATAGCCGCGCCTCCACTCAGAAATAGAACGGTCACGTATCTTTAGGGCCGAGGAGCGGACCAGCGCATCTGGGACGCGACGTGGCGGATCAAGGCGGACTACTTTATCTGATTAATGGTTTCTATTTAAAATCACAGCTCCACACCACGCGGCGCTGATGTTTTATGTGGGACCCAGGCTTAAATGTGCTGCTTCAATTTTCCACCGCAGCTCCGCGTTACGAGACGAGGAGGAGAGCTTCCTCACACACACACACACACACACACACACAGCACACACAGACACACACACACACACACACACACACACAGAGGAGCGAGCTGAACAAGTTCCAGGTTGAAAATGTCGAAAAAAATCTCAAGTTTGGCTGCATTTTGGAAAGGTAAAGGGAACAGAGCTAAACGGAACATATGCAATAAGATCTGTGCCGCGAAACACAAGAAAACCAGCAATTAGTCAGAGCCAGTGGAACTGCACATGGAATCAACTTGCAGCTGCAGAGTCTCCGACTGCAAAAAAAATTAAAAGCAGACCCGAGTTTGCAGCCTTTATCCTGCTGCATCAACAAAAACACTGGAGGTGTGAGGAGAATCGTTAAGGTACCGGTATGGAAAACCAGGTAGTATCCAAAAATATTTAACAGTACCCAGCCCTAACCCTAACCCTGGGGCCCACAGAGATGAACGCGCCACGCTGGGATTTTAAAAAGACGCCATTTTAGTCAGTGAAAGTGGTCTCACAGGGAGCGCCATGGCGTGGACCAGCGTTACTGCACGGAACTGAAATAGAGCTTCAGCTGAGACGTGTGTGTCATGACATTGTACTTTATGACAGAGACATTACAACAATGTGCTAAACCACTACTAGTACAGCAAACAAAAACAACCACCAGTACCTGGACAATCAGCAATCCATTGTAGAACATCGATGTGACTGAGCTTTTAGAAACGGACTACCGTATTGACCCGAATATAAGACGACCCCGAATGTAAGACGACCCCGAATGTAAGACGACCCCGAATGTAAGACGACCCCGAATGTAAGACGACCCCGAATGTAAGACGACCCCGAATGTAAGACGACCCCGAATGTAAGATGACCCTGAATATAAGACGACCTCGAATGTAAGACGACCCCGAATGTAAGACGACCCCGAATGTAAGA
>SSNR01000448.1:288714-311783 GCA_006937965.1 Callopanchax toddi | reverse complement strand
ACATCTAGAGTCTGGTTTACCAGGCTATAGATCCACATCTAGAGTCTGGTTTACCAGGCTATAGATCTACATCTAGAGGCTGGTTTATCAGGCTATAGATCCACATCTAGAGTCTGGTTTACCAGGTTATAGATCTACATCTAGAGTCTGGTTTACCAGGCTATAGATCTACATCTAGAGTCTGGTTTACCAGGCTATAGATCTACATCTAGAGTCTGGTTTACCAGGCTATAGATCCACATCTAGAGTCTGGTTTTGCAGGCTATAGATCCACATCTAGAGTCTGGTTTACCAGGTTATAGATCTACATCTAGAGTCTGGTTTACCAGGCTATAGATCCACATCTAGAGTCTGGTTTACCAGGCTATAGATCTACATCTAGAGGCTGGTTTATCAGGCTATAGATCCACATCTAGAGTCTGGTTTACCAGGTTATAGATCCACATCTAGAGTCTGGTTTACCAGGTTATAAATCCACATCTAGAGTCTGGTTTACCAGGCTATAGATCCACATCTAGAGTCTGGTTTACCGGCTATAGATCCACATCTAGAGTCTGGTTTATCAGGCTATAGATCCACATCTAGAGTCTGGTTTACCAGGTTATAGATCCACATCTAGAGTCTGGTTTATCAGGCTATAGATCTACATCTAGAGTCTGGTTTACCAGGCTATAGATCTACATCTAGAGTCTGGTTTACCAGGCTATAGATCCACATCTAGAGTCTGGTTTACCAGGTTATAGATCCACATCTAGAGTCTGGTTTATCAGGCTAGTCTGCCACCACACCTCCCTTAAACACAATGCAAATGAGTGTGGTGGCAGACTGCAGGTCCAACAGCAGTCGCGCTGGAAACCTTTGCTAAACGGTGGCAGACACACACACTGTGCACGCACACACACCACGGAGTCGCCCTGCTGAAGTGGACCTCCTCAGTATAAAAGTAGCTCCGAAGGTGGAACAGTGACAATACAAACAGAACAATACAATCTGTATTTGCATTAATCAGCTGTGATCCAGTTTGAACTGGAACCTTCAGCTGAACTCTGGTTATGGTCACACTGACAGAAGGAAAGGCTTTAATTCTTGTTCTCTGATCTACGTTAACCACCCATCAGCTGACTGTGTTTCTTCTAACGGTCTGAGGAACACGGAGTCTGAACTCAAACCAGACATTACAGTTCTGAGAACGTTTTAGACGTTAAGGTGATCAGACTGATGGGAAATCCTGTTTGGACTGGATTGAACTGTTTCTGTCAACTCATTGTGTGTCTGGATCATCTTCTTGCTGAAGAGCTTCAGGACAAAGGAGCAGCTCGAGTAAAACCAGGCATGAGAGAGACTCTGTTGGAAACATTCAGCATGGGTGGCCTAGAAGAATGTGTGGATCAGCGTGTTTCATCGCCTCGCTCTGAGTTTCATCAGGCTGAGAAGCATTCCTCATACAGAATATTACCAGACGTGAAGTCATTTCACAGCATCATGACCTCAACATACATGGAACATTCTGGATGCCGGAATGAGCCATGTGTAGAACCAGGAAGCACATGGTCCGATCTGAAGACGAGCCACAACACTCAACCTACACAAACAGGACTGAGACCCACTGACCCACGACAGACGCAGCACTGAACCATGGGAGAACGCACGGCGGTGTGTCTGACGATCAAAAGAAAGAAAAACCAAAAAAAAAGATGAACTCAAAGGATCACCCCAAACAGAAATGGACCAACAGGGATGCAGAACCACGACAGACAGACAGACAGACAGGAGGAGGTGGAGGCTGAGGAGCTGCAGGACACTTCAGCAAGAACAGAAGAGGAGGAGAGACAAACGGTGATTACAAGACAACATCGAGTCCTGAGCAACACCCTGCAAGGAGGCAACAGTAAGAGGAAGAAGACCAGAGAGCACACAGACACAACAGGTGCTACAGGAGCCCACAGCCCAACAATCCCACCAGGGTGCAACTCCCACACACACCAGAGACCTCCACACACAGGGTCAGAGGCTCCAGGCCGTTCGTCAGCAGCTGGTGCTCATGACACCAGTCTGCACTGTTTACCATCAGCCTCACAGGAAGGCCAACGTCTGTGTTTGTTCTTCTGGATGGATTCTAATCTAGCTCTCACTGGATGAACAGCTGATTAACGTTTGGTCTGTGGTCCATAGTTCACTCTGTACCGAGTCAGACATTTTCTACAAGTGTTAGAAACCCTAGAAAGTCACCACCTGGTCCAGTCACCACAGTGAACTCACCTTGTTGATGGAAATAGACCAGAATGCATTGTGTCCTGAGCAGACCCCATGTTAACACTAACAGCTGACTTTCTGACTGGTTGCTGATCAGATCTATTAATAATGTCTGGTGTCAGTGATACAGTTCACCAGCGATCACTAATGTGTGGAACTGAGTAAAACACGTTATGGAGTCTCAGGTGACCTATGACCCCATTTATTTATGACACACACAACCATGCAAGCTGCGTTCAGGTGCTGTAGGAAATGTGAAACACTGTTGCTTTCTTTTAAAGCCATCCTCAGTATCCAGGTAAACAAACGAGGTCTCCTAGCTAGTTTACAGAAACACGTCTCGGTGAACTCGCCCCTCCCGTCGGGTAAAATCCATACGCCAGCCTCCCGCCGACATAGGACCCCGGTTTGTAAAGGTGACAAAGCAGAGTCTAACTCCAGCCGTAGAAACGTTCCCCCAGCTTTTCCTCTTTTCACCTCCAAACGTTTTTAGTTTCCTGCTAGCTGAAAAGCTGTTTTTGGGGGGACTCTGGTATTTTTATCTTAAAATGGAATCACCCGCCGGCTCTCTGTCCTACTTCTACTTTCACTTCCGGGATGTTCTGCCCCAAAATGTGTCCGGGCGGATTAATGCCAATCCAAGCAGTGAGGAAATGCGGCAGACAGACAGCTGGATTGTCCAATCCTATCGTTCGGTCCAAACAATAGGATTAGCTGAAGTTTTTAGAGAACTGCAGGACAACTACTTTATTGATTTCTTTCAGTTTTTTTTAATCTCCACAATATATTTATGGCTATACTATGTTGGAACGTTGTTAAGAGGCTTTTAAAAAAAGCTTTAAAAGCTACATTGCTTACCTGGATACTGAGTATGGCTTTAAGGTTTGACCAAAACAACTAAAACTCCATGTTCTGGATCTTCCTTCAAAGAATGATGGGATTTTTATCGTCTTCCGTTGCTACGTGGAAATGTTCTAAAACACCTTCATGTGTTTAGCCATTATTGAAGGTTTTATTAAGTAAGTTTCAACAGAAAAAAGAAAAAAACTCAGAACAGTAAACGTCCTCTTTACTTTGAGAAAAGCATGATGGGTAAAACACCGACCTTAAGCTATTATCGACTTGTTTTCCTGAGGGAGGCTGGTAGAAGGTGGTCAGAACTGAAAGAGGAGGTCAGGTGTGTGTGTGTGTGTGTGTGTGTGTGTGTGTGTGTGTGTGTGTGTGTGTGTGTGTGTGTGTGTGTGTGTGTGTGTGTGTGTGTGACAGTTTATACTAAGCTCATCTGATCGTTGGACAGACTGACGGTCACCTTTACTAGCAGGTAGACCGTTAAAGGATAGAAATACGGCCTGCATGGTGGCGCAGTGGTTAGCACCGCTGCCTCGCAGCAAGAAGGTCGCAGGTTCAAATCCTGGGTCCTTTCTACATGGAGTTAGCGTGTTCTCTCCAAGCATGCGTGGGTTTCCCCCGGCGACTCTAGTTTCCCCCACAGATCACAACACGCCTGATAGGGTGACTGTTAAATGCTAAATAAACCAAACAAATATCCCATGATCCCCTGCACTTTTCTCCCTTATCCTGAACTGACCTCAAGTGTCACCATTCCAGCTTTGAGCCTGATCCCCAGGCAGTTTCAGTCTAATTCACACCTTCCTGCATCTGATCAAAACAACTCACAAGAGGACCGGTCCGACACAACAGAGCTAGGGGTGCAACGGATCAGAAAGCTCACGGATCGGATCGGTTCACGGTTTTGAGTCACGGTTCGGATCAATTTTCGGATCAGCAGAATGAAAAAGAAAAGACAAAAAACTTTGCTCTCTCATTATTTTCTAAAACACTGAACAACTTTTTTATGCTCAATCCTCATAAATACAAACTGCATTTAACTCAAGACGTCAACCTGATGCTTCAATAAAGTTTTGAATCCTATTAAAACTAATTAATGGGGGAGATAGACTCATATGCCACCTCAGGGTCACAGACCTGCTTCTGTCAGACTAGCGGTCACAGCTGGGGGGAGGGGCGTGACGCACGAGGCGCTGCTGACTGAACTCCGGTTATATTAACGTTTATTAGCTCGTATAAAAGCCCAACATAACGCTATCTTAGACAGAAACAGGTGAATCTAGTTTGTCTATCAGAAAGATTCCAGCTGACGGAGAGAGAGACGGAGGAATCAGAGGCAGCGCGCAGCAGAGACTGGATATTGATCAGGGATCCTTCGTTCTGGTGTTCTAAAACGGCTGAAGCCAACAGAGTTAACCTCTATACGTGATGCAAAACGAACGCCTTTCTAAGAGGGAATAATCTGCAGATTCAGAGCGCGTGAGCACAGAACGTCGGGAATTATGTAGCGACGCACGCGCTCTACATGAACCGCGGACCACGTGCGTTCCGAACCGTAGAGGGTGATCCGTACGAACCACGGATCGATGATGATCCGTTGCACCCCTAAACAGAGCCCACGACTGCTCGGGGGGGGTGATTCAGGTAGTTCCAGCTCATCTAGCAGCAACAGACGGCTACAGTTCATCAGCTGGACTCTCTCACATTCCAGTTAGAACTAAGAGCTCCTCGGATATGAAGAGAAACGTCTTCAAAGAACCAAACCAGTCCAGTTGCCTTCATCTGAACCCTGTGGATTGTCATTGCCTGGATGACACAACTTTCCACAGAAATCAGGGGAAAAAACCTGTCATCATTTTTATACTTTATTCATTTTCCCTCATCAGGAGGTCCATAACAACTAAGCTCCGCCTCCTCCTGCTGGTCACCAGCCTGACTCCACCCTTTAACCAGGAGTTGTTGGTCCACCAGGGTGGAGGTGATGCTGATCAGTGTTCTCTGATGTTCCTTAGTTCTACCTGTTAGTGAAGGTGACCATCAGTCTGTCCAACAATCTCAGGTTCCGTACTAAGAACCGTTGATACAACATAGAATTAGATCTAGTAGATGGAGTTAGATGAGTTTAGGGTCCATGTCTGGTTGGTCATTCTGAAGCTTCTTCCTGTCATGTCAACAGTAACACATCTAAAGGTCAAAGTTCATACAGTGAGTTCATAACGGCTACATCTTCACTGAGTTTACTTCAGGTACGTTTAGATCAAACATGACTCATGGAAAACAGCTGATGGTTACCAAGGTAACGGTTTATTTTTTTGTGATGTTTGTAGAAGTGGAGAGGTTTCCTAGAACATAGAGGTTCCCAGACAGAACACATGAACCATGACTCCTGTTTGTCTCTGATGAATCAGCAGCATCCTGCCCGATTTGTCTTATTGTGGGCAGATTATTACCCGCATGACCCCGAGTCAGAGGTCATTGCTGTATGTTGGATGGATTTTAGCATCAATACGTGAACTATACGCAATCTGATTGGCCATCAAAGACCTGACAGGTGAGAGTTGCACCCTTGGACAGGTAAAGCAAGGCGAAAGACCGTCCCCTCTGTTCAGCAGAGAGATGGAGACAGACTGGACACTCCCTGCTGCCTCTGGCTGGGGGTGAGGAGGGGTGAGAGACAGTGGGAATGGGGGACAGAGGGACAGATGGTTGAATGGAGGGGTTACCTTTGTTGCGATTTTCGGGGGGTCCTTGTTTTTTACCTGTTCGGACAGAGAGAGAGGGCGGAATGCTGATAAGATGGCTCAAAGGAAAAGATCAAATCAAACTAAGGGAGAAAACAAAATTTAAACTGATAAAAACCCACGTGTGTGTGTGTGTGTGTGTGTGTGTGTGTGTGTGTGTGTGTGTGTGTGTGTGTGTGTGTGTGTGTGTGTGTGTGTGTGTGTGTGTGTGTGTGTGTGTGTGTGTGTGTGTGTGTGTGCGTGCGTGCGTGCGTGCGTGCGTGCGTGCGTGCGTGTGTGTGTGTGTGTGTGTGCCGTGTGTGTGTGTGCTGTGGGCGGGAATGAACGGATCAGCCCAGAGAGACATGGGACATCCCCCTGCAGAGAACCAACCCTAACCCAGAAGACATCAGGAATCTGGTCCCCAGCTATGAACTGTGTCAAATACTTTAATAGATACCTTAAGACCAACTAAATACCTCAATAAATACCTTAAGAAAAATTAAATACCTTAATAAATACCTTAAGACAAACTAAATACCTTAATAAATACATTAAGACAAACTAAATACCTCAATAAATACCTTAAGAAAAATTAAATACCTTAAGACAAACTAAATACCTTAATAAATACCTTAAGACAAACTAAATACCTCAATAAATACCTTAAGACAAACTAAATACCTCAATAAATACCTTAAGACAAACTAAATACCTCAATAAATACCTTAAGACAAACTAAATACCTCAATAAATACCTTAAGACAAACTAAATACCTCAATAAATACCTTAAGACAAACTAAATACTGTGATAAATACCTTAAGACAAACTAAATACCGTGATAAATACCTTAAGACAAACTAAATACCTTAAGACTCAATAAATACCTTAGGACAAACTAAATACCTTAAGACAAACTAAATACCTCAATAAATACCTTAAGACAAACTAAATACCTCAATAAATACCTTAAGACAAACTAAATACCTCAATAAATACCTTAAGACAAACTAAATACCTCAATAAATACCTTAAGACAAACTAAATACCTCAATAAATACCTTAAGACAAACTAAATACCTCAATAAATACCTTAAGACAAACTAAATACCTCAATATATACCTTAAGACAAACTAAATACCTCAATAAATACCTTAAGACAAACTAAATACCTCAATAAATACCTTAAGACAAACTAAATACCTCAATAAATACCTTAAGACAAACTAAATACCTCAATAAATACCTTAAGACAAACTATATACCTCAATAAATACCTTAAGACAAACTAAATATCTCAATATTTACCTTAAGACAAACTAAATACCTCAATAAGTACCTTAAGACAAACTAAATACCTCAATAAATACCTTAAGACAAACTAAATACCTCAATAAATACCTTAAGACAAACTAAATACCTCAATAAATACCTTAAGACAAACTAAATACCTTAATAATGACCTTAAGACAAACTAAATACCTTTATAAATACCTTAAGACAAACTAAATACCTTTATAAATACCTTAAGACAAACTAAATACCTCAATATTTACCTTAAGACAAACTAAATACCTCAATATTTACCTTAAGACAAACTAAATACCTCAATAAATACCTTAAGACCAACTAAATACCTAAAAAAATACCTTAAGACAAACTAAATACCTTAAAACATACCTTAAGACAAACTAAATACCTTAATAAATACCTTAAGACAAACTAAATACCTTAATAAATACCTTAAGACAAACTAAATACCTTAATAAATACCTTAAGACAAACTAAATACCTTAATAAATACCTTAAGACAAACTAAATACCTTAATAAATACCTTAAGACAAACTAAATACCTTACTAAATACCTTTATAAATACCTTAAGACAAACTAAATACTAGGGGAGTGAATTGGCCAGAATCTGGCAATACGATATGTATCACGATACAGCGGCAACGAGACAATATATCGCGATATAGTACGATACTACAGGTGATACGATATTTTGCGATATTTATTATTTTAACTGAATAAATACTGTTGCAACTGAACAGAAAAGTTTGCCTCTTTTATTTTTATTTAGTATGTTGCACTTGGTGTTTTTGCTTTCAAGAATGTCAATTAAATTGGCTTACAGAACATACGCACACATCATTTGGGGCTGATTTATGGTGGGAGCTGCAGGTAATGTATAAAGGTCTGCTAACACCAGCGTTGGGCAAGTTACTTCAAAACTATAATGCAGTATGTATTATTTGTTTCTGTCATTTTACAGTAATCTGTTACATTACAATATTATTGTATTTTAAATGTAAGGCATTACACTACTATTGCATTACTTTTAAGTTACTCTCACCAAAATAACTAAATTTGGATTTGACCATCTAAATGGAGCTCATGATGCTCAATGAGCTTATTCCACATCCAGTGGAAGGTGATGTGATGGATACATCCAACTATCTGGATAGAAATCATCCTCTCATCCGTTTATTAATCCATCCATCTTTATATTGATCCATCCATCTGTATATTAATCCATCATATACAGTATATTTAAATCTATACACATATCTCTTTGCACCAGCTCCCTATTTATTATAGTTTGAATCTAACTGCTTCGATCTCCTCTCCTCCTCCTGTCTCCTCCTCCTGCAGTTTCCTGTTACAGCGCGAGTCATCCTATGCTCGGTGCACGAGAGAGTTTACTCTCCAATTTATGGTTTGGGGAATCCTGTCAGCTAGTCTGTGACTATTTATCACGAAACTTCTTCCAAGTTCACTTTAGTTTCCTGAGCGTTGCTTTCGTGAGCGCAGTCACCGCAGCGACTCTGCGTCTTCCTCATTAATCTCAAATTGCGTACAGGTTGACAGGTCCGATAATGTATAACAGAAATTCACTGCTAGTCAAATAAACAACAATCCACCAAACTGGATTCAAACAGGAATTAAAATGTGCAGCAGCCCTAAGCAGCAGCACCCACAGGATTAGCGTTAGCGCCAGCAGCAAACACAGATCGGTAAAACTATAAACTAAATACTCAGAGAATGACGGATATTTAAACGTACTAACCCACAGATTATTATGGGTGTATTTTTACACATTTCTCATCTCTTATACTTACTTTGATGTCTTTCCTGCAACACTAAACAGGAGACGTGTCCATCACAAAACAATGCCCGGTTGGAAACTCGGACAAAATATTAGTTCCACCCCAGAACTTTTGTTCCGCCCATGTAAATTATTAATTGAAAAATTGATTCTGGGCTTTAAAAATATCGATATAATATTGGGACATGAAACATCGCGATATATCACAAAATCGATTATTTCTTACACCCCTACAAAATACCTTAATAAATATCTTAAGACAAACTAAATACCTTATTAAATACCTTAAGATAAATTAAATACCTTAAGATAAATTAAATGTCTTAAGATAAATTTAATACCTTTAGACAAACTAAAAACCTTAATAAATACCTTAAGACAAACTAAAAACCTTAATAAATACCTTAAGACAAACTAAATACCTTAATAAATACCTAAAGACAAAATAAATACCTTAATAAATACCTTAAGACAAATTAAATACCTTAATATTTACCTTAAGACAAATTAAATTAGGGATGCACGATAATATTGGTTACAGATAATTATCGGCCAATAATGGACAATTATGTCATACAGATAAATCCGATAATTAAAAATTCACAGATAAAATGGACCGATAATAAAAAGGAAAAAAACAAACAAACAAAACAGACAAAAGACCATCCACCCCGTACTCGTGGAGCGCCCCCCACAGGGTGTCCCTGGGGACACGGTCATAAGCCTTCTCCAGATCCACTAAACACATGTGGATTGGTTAGACAAACTCCCATGACCCCTCCATCACCCTGGCAATGGTAAAGAGCTGATCCACAGTTCCAGGACCAGGACCAAGACCACATTGATCCTCCTCAATCTGAGATTCAACCATCGACCGGACCCTCCACAAACCTCCTGAAACAGTCAGTAGTTACACTGGGCTGAATGAGCCTGTAAAAGGAATCTGACTTTAAGCACTTTTACAGGTGTTTTATTCATGGTTGTAATTTGAACTAAAAGCTGAAACAAGATCAATTTAAACATCCGTAAAATCCTGGAGGTTATTTATTTGTAACAAATATTCTTAAAACAATTAACTTTGTCTCCAATGTTTTGGTTTTCATATGTTTATTATTGTTATTTTAATCATTAATCCTTTTTATTAGATTATAATAATTATACTTTAATTATTTTGATACAAGAATAATGTTCATATAATCATTTGAGTGACACTGGAGGGACTGGAGTGTTTTCGTCTGGTGGGAGTCTCGTTGAGCTGAGGATTCATCACTTTGAGATATTCTGGGTTGGTTTAAAGGTCAGGTTCTCGTCAGAAGGACAGTCCTTCAGGTTTGTTTAGAATGGAGGCCAGATGTCCCCCGAGCGTCTCTCTCTGCTGAGCTGCTACATTCAGCCGGCTCATGATGAATGCCTGACAAACTCAAACTTTAGCCAACAAAACAAATGATCAGACAAAAACAAGCTAAAGAAAAAGACATGAGTATAAAGGGTGTTAGCATGATCACAAGCAAGTCTAAAGCAGTCGAGAGCAGAGTGCAGGAGTCATTTTGGAAGGGTTTCTAATCAGCTTCATGTCATTAAAATCAGCTGCTCAATCAGCTACCATGAATAAATGAGACCATGATGGAACATCTGGTCCATTCAGAACCTCAGCACAGCACTAGTTCTGATAGAACAGGAACTCAAACAGCACATCGTCTTTATTCTCACACTTCTAGACTTCAGGGACTAAACTCCAGTAGTGACGAGCACAAAGCCGTTAACGGGTCACCGTGATGCTCAGACGAGCAGAAACCAGCCTGATGTCAGACGAGGGAGGGAATTTGGTTCTACTTTGATCTTTACCATCAGGATAACAGCTAGCCTGATCGTTGGCTTTGGTCTGGTTCAGCTTCAGTTAAAACTACAGAACGTTGTTCCCCTCCCAGTGATTTTGTTACCAAGTCAACAACAAATAAAGTCATCAGACAAATTTCTCCCACAAAGAGACCAAAAGACCTCGACTGCATCAGCAGAAATAAGTTGAAGGTAAAAACCATCAGAGTCTCATTTATTCAGCCACAGATTCAGACCAGGTTAAAGGAGACTCTGAACCCTTCAGAGATCCAACACAAGCTGATGAATACTGAACACATTCTCTAAACACAGTCTGCTGTTTTCCTTACAACACTTCAGACTTACAGCCATCGTGTGACCTTTAACCTTACAGCTCTTTGTGTTTGTAAGACATGTGTGACAGCTCCGTTAGCACGTCTTACTTTTCTTGACCTTCTTCTCCTCGTCGTGCTCGCTGGCACCCAGCAGGGTGAAGATGATCCCTGTCTGGGAGTTCAGGCCGACGGCTGACACCACCATCCTGCCAGATCCTTCCATCACATGTGTTCCTGGAGAAATGAAAGCAGCGCGTCACCTGTCACTTCTGACCAATAGGATTCAGGTTCAACTGGTTCACAGTTGGATTCTATGTTTGGATTTGTTTTGTGCTGCTGAAACACAGACCTGAGATCTGTACAGGCACTCACCGGACAGCAACATGGGGTCCTTCTCCAAAGACTTCCGAACCTGATCGGACTCTCCGGTCAGAGAGCTCTCGTCCAGCTTCAGGTCGTTGCCCTGGATTAGGATCCCATCAGCAGGCAACAGGTCTCCTGCAGGCAGGGGTCAAAGGTCAGGCAGACTCACACTCAACCTGCATTTCCTCTCGTTTTAAAACAGACGACTCACCGCGGTGGAGGATCAGAACCACCCTGAGTCTGTTACTGGACCAAAAGAACCAAACCAACTCCACCAGGTCACCAGTAACCCTCAGTCAGTTATCCCTGGGTCCCATGCCAGTTCCCAATTTGGTGTCACACTTTTCCACAGGAAATAACTGGTGCCGGCGCCCTAAAACGAGCACCGAACCGGACCCTAAACTGGGCTGGTCCAGTCATGAGAACCCCTTACATGACGAGCGCTGGGGAGAGCTTTAGAAGAGAAAATGGCGAAGACCCAAAGCCCAGAAACGTTGAGCGCCGACAAAATAAATGTACTTTTAGCAAAACTGAAATACATTCTCAATGTTTGCAGAATAACCAGCACGCATACACCGAGTTCGGCCATGTTTGTTTCTGTTAAGGGGGCGTGACCTGTGACGTATTATCATGCAGCTCCCACTGAGCTCCTGTCTAATGGGAATGCGGTTCTCGGTAAGTGTGTCTGGGGTCAGACAGTCCACCTGGACTTTAGACAGGCTGACCTGACCGCCGTCACATACCATACTTGATCTGAGCGATGTCTCCAACAACGATCTCAGCCACAGGGATCTGGATCACTTGACTTTTGCGGATGACCGTAAACTTCTGCTCTTGTTCAATGCGACTCTGCAGCCCGCGGAACTGTTTCTCCTTGGACCAGTCGTTGAAGGCCGTCACCAGGACCACGATGATGACAGAGAACAAGATGGCAGCACCCTCAATCCAGCCAGCCTGAGCTTCACCTTCATCCTCGACACCACCGGCAGCGTTGCCACAGGCTGGACAACACATCAAAACAAGACAAATATAAGAACAAACCAAGGTCCATGTCCACAGATAGGACTGATCTTTAACAACCTTTGAGAAACAAGCCAGGTGGAAAGGGACAGGTAGAGAGGGACTAGTGGAAAGAGACATGTGGATGAGGACAGGTGGAGTAAGAAGTGAGGGTTAGGGTTACGTTGGATGAACTGATTGTGGTTCTGAGGGCGATACCGACCTCCTGACCCCACTTCATCTTCTGAATCATCTCATAGAACTCAAACTACTACGTTTTTTCTTTCCACTGAACCTGGAAATCATGATTCCAGATGTAACCTGTATAAATAAGTAGATCTTCCACATGGACAATCTGTTAGCATGGATCAGTGTAGCGCTGAAACTATAGTATTTAACAATCCTGTATGCTATCTCTCTCTCTCTCTCTCTCTCTCTCTCTCTCTCTCTCTCTCTCTCTCTCTCTCTCTCTCTCTCTCTCTCTCTCTCTCTCTCTCTCTCTCTCTCTCTCTCTCTCTCTCTCTCTCTCTATATATATATATATATATATATATATATATATATATATATATATATATAAATGTTAAAGAATTGTATCAGATAAGAAGCCTGTAATCTCCAGACAAACGTGAGTGTTCAGGTCAAGAGCCTCTGTAGGTAACTGGATGTTAATGATGTGATAATAGAGACGAGGACATTCAGCATTTTAAGCCTGGAGGAAACAGACCTTCTGCATTGCCCCCTGGTGGGTGGTAGAAGGACAGGCCCAGGGAAATGATGGCAGCAACTTCCAGGATAATAAGTGTGACATCCTGCAGAGCCTCCCACACCAGCTGCAGGAATGTTTTGGGCTTCTTTGGGGGAATGAAGTTCTTTCCAAAGGCTGTGTGACGTTTTTCTAAATCCACTGGGTTTCCTGAAAGACCTGAAACACAAACAAAACAGACAAACATTACCAACACTCACTGATAAGGTCAAATCACATTATCTATGTCAGGTCCATCATTAATAACATCGTCCTCAGCATCTTTAGACAGGATCTTTGGAATAAACCAGCATTCCCGGTTACAACCAGTCATAACGGGTTACAACCAGTCAGAACGGGCTACAACCAGTCAGAACGGGTTACAACCAGTCAGAACGGGTTACAACCAGTCATAATGGGTTACAACCAGTCAGAACGGGTCACAACCAGTCAGAACGGGTTAGAACCAGTCATAACAGGTTAGAACCAGTCAGAACGAGTTAGAACCAGTCAGAACTGGTTAGAAGAATCAGTCAGAACTGGTTAGAAGAATCAGTCAGAACGGGTTAGAAGAACCAGTAAGAACAGGTTAGAACCAGTCATAACGGGTTAGAAGAACCAGTCAGAACGGGTTAGAAGAACCAGTCAGAACGGGTTAGAAGAACCAGTCAGAACAGGTTAGAAGAACCAGTCATAATGGGTTAGAACCAGAAAGAACAGGTTAGAACCAGTCATAACGGGTTAGAACCAGTCATAACGGGTTAGAACCAGTAAGAACAGGTTAGAACCAGTAAGAACAGGTTAGAACCAGTCATAACGGGTTAGGACCAGTCATAACGGGTTAGAACCAGTCAGAACGAGTTAGAACCAGTCATAACGGGTTAGAAGAACCAGTCATAACGGGTTAGAAGAACCAGTCATAACGGGTTAGAAGAACCAGTCAGAACAGGTTAGAAGAACCAGTCATAACGGGTTAGAAGAACCAGTCATAACGGGTTAGAACCAGTCATAACGGGTTAGAACCAGTCATAACGGGTTAGAACCAGTAAGAACAGGTTAGAACCAGTCAGAACGGGTTAGAACCAGTCATAACGGGTTAGTAGAACCAGTCATAACGGGTTAGAACCAGTCATAACGGGTTAGAACCAGTCATAACAGGTTAGAACCAGTCATAACGGGTTAGAACCAGTCATAACGGATTAGAACCAGTCATAACGGATTAGAACCAGTAAGAACGGATTAGAACCAGTAAGAACGGGTTAGAAGAACCAGTCAGAACGGGTTAGAAGAACCAGTCAGAACAGGTTAGAAGAACCAGTCATAACGGGTTAGAAGAACCAGTCATAACGGGTTAGAACCAGTCATAACGGGTTAGAACCAGTCAGAACAGGTTAGAACCAGTCATAACGGGTTAGAACCAGTCATAACGGGTTAGAACCAGTAAGAACAGGTTAGAACCAGTCATAACGGGTTAGAACCAGTAAGAACAGGTTAGAACCAGTCAGAACGGGTTAGAAGAACCAGTCAGAACGGGTTAGAACCAGTCATAACGGGTTAGAGACCAGTCAGAACGGGTTAGAACCAGTCATAACGGGTTAGAACCAGTCATAACGGGTTAGGACCAGTCATAACGGGTTAGAACCAGTCAGAACGAGTTAGAACCAGTCATAACGGGTTAGAAGAACCAGTCATAACGGGTTAGAAGAACCAGTCATAACGGGTTAGAAGAACCAGTCAGAACAGGTTAGAAGAACCAGTCATAACGGGTTAGAAGAACCAGTCATAACGGGTTAGAACCAGTAAGAACAGGTTAGAACCAGTCATAACGGGTTAGAACCAGTAAGAACAGGTTAGAACCAGTAAGAACAGGTTAGAACCAGTAAGAACAGGTTAGAACCAGTCATAACGGGTTAGGACCAGTCATAACGGGTTAGAACCAGTCATAACGGGTTAGAACCAGTCATAACGGGTTAGAACCAGTAAGAACAGGTTAGAACCAGTCATAACGGGTTAGAACCAGTCATAACGGGTTAGAACCAGTCATAACGGGTTAGAACCAGTCATAACGGGTTAGAAGAACCAGTCATAACGGGTTAGAAGAACCAGTCATAACGGGTTAGAAGAACCAGTCAGAACAGGTTAGAAGAACCAGTCATAACGGGTTAGAACCAGTCAGAACAGGTTAGAACCAGTCATAACGGGTTAGAACCAGTAAGAACGGGTTAGAACCAGTCATAACGGGTTAGAACCAGTAAGAACAGGTTAGAACCAGTCATAACGGGTTAGAACCAGTCAGAACAGGTTAGAACCAGTCATAACGGGTTAGAACCAGTAAGAACAGGTTAGAACCAGTCATAACGGGTTAGAACCAGTAAGAACAGGTTAGAACCAGTAAGAACAGGTTAGAACCAGTCATAACGGGTTAGAACCAGTCAGAACAGGTTAGAACCAGTCATAACAGGTTAGAACCAGTCATAACGGGTTAGAACCAGTCATAACGGGTTAGAACCAGTCAGAACAGGTTAGAACCAGTCAGAACAGGTTAGAACCAGTCATAACGGGTTAGAACCAGTCAGAACAGGTTAGAACCAGTCATAACGGGTTAGAACCAGTAAGAACAGGTTAGAACCAGTAAGAACAGGTTAGAACCAGTCAGAGCGGGTTGTTTTTTCAGTCACACGTGCGGCATCGCACTGTACAGTCCTGACACACACACACACACAGCTGTATGACATCGCTGAAGGAGTCTGTCAGCCGAGGAGGAGTATCCTGCTGAACTTTTTTCTCGTTCATGGAGCTCTCCCAGTGAGAACAAACCTCTTGCTTCTCGTGGAGGATGAACTGGCCTAAACTCTGATTATGACCCAGACATTTCTCTGGACTGATCAGATGAAATGGACATTTATTAAATCTCCTCTGGTGTTTCGAGGACATTCTGTGGACCCTGAGGTTAAATGAAACAGAACCAGTTTCTGGAGTCCCAACACTCAGCTTCCTGTTTCCTGTGGCCACTTTCTGGTTGACTAAGAATACCAATATTAAATTAGAACACTGAACATTTGACTGGTGCTGCTTTGAAGCTGCTTCCTGCATGTCCACCTCTCTTAGAGCCCTGGTCACCTCCAGCCTTCCCTCCCTTTCTCACTAACAATCCAATAATCATAAATACCCTCAGGTTATGGGTTCAACTTAGACGGACCTTTGGGTTTAAAAAACGTCTCCATCTAAGCCCCATACACAATAATCACCTTTCCCAGGCTAGATTAGATTCTGAATTTGTCCTATGGAAGAGACGAGGCATCTATACATTTAAGGATATGTACATTGACTCTAGTTTTGCAAGCTTTGACAATATATCACACTAATCTGGCCTCCCTCAGTCCAGCTTATTCTGATACTTCCAAGTCCGCCACTTCCTTCAACACCATGACTCCAACTTTCCGTACATGGCAGCACCTTCTGGTTTAGATGATCTGTTAAAGCCCCTAACTAAGTCTAAAGGGCTTATTTCAAGAATTATGGATTGTATAACTTCTTTTAAAAACAACTTTGGCAAAGATTAAAGCAGATTGGGTGGACGAGCTGGGACGGTGCTCTTCTACGTGTAAACGACAGCACTTCCTGCGCCAAACTGAACATTATACAAGTCAAGGTTCTACATCGCAAAGCAAGACTGGCTAAAATCTATCCTAACACAGATGCTAGTTGTGACAGATGTCAGAGCACCTGCTGATTTAACACATATGTTCTGGTTGTGTCCAACACTCACAACCTACTGGTCTGCCAACTTTAGAATTCTGTCAGAGGCACTGGATACCGATCTTCAGCCCAACGCAGCTACGGCACTATTTGGCACCACAGATAGAAGACATAAAACAAAGTATAAAGGGAAAGATATAAAAGCATAACTGCTTTTACAACATTACTTGCACTTAGAAGAATATTATTGCATTGGAAATCCAAAAACCCTCCCAAAGTATCTCAGTGGTTCAGTGACCTGACACAAGTCATACGACTAGAAATGACCAAGTATACTCTCAGGGAGTCTAGGGATAAATTCTTTACTGTCTGGGATCCAGTGTTAAAACATGTTGGTGTCCCCACTTCGTGATTAGCAGCCGTCTCACGTTTGTTCATATGAACCTGGACTTGTTTAGTGCACAGTCCCAGTGCTGTGTGTATGTGTGTGTATATTTTTGGGTATGCATGTGTATATATGTGCACAATCATTATTATTTAAATCTTTTTCACTTTATTTTAAATGGACATTGCAGCCACTTACAGCACTGGAGTGTTAAACAGATTAGTGGGGGGGGGGACAGGTGATGACTGCATGCATGGCGAGTGGTGGGTGTCGGCCGGCCCACCGGCCGTCCTGTGATTCTCCCACATGTGTATCTATGTAACATGTTGTTGATGCTTAATAAAAAAATAATTTTAAAAAAGAACACTGAACATTTTTCATTAAAAGCAAAATGATTTTTATAAAGAAAAGCTGAATAATAAAGTTGGTTGTAATTTGTGAAGAAATCAAATCATGTGAAAGTTCATAGTTTACTCTGATCACACAGACCTGATGCTGGGATGTGAGCAGAGTGGCCTTAGGTCAGGGGAAAGGTCCAGGTGAGTCCAGTAAGAACCAGGAGGATATCTAAATGTCCAATAATACCTTTTCAGTTATAAAAAGTCACAATCAAACTAAAAATAACCAGCAGTCAAATGGTCCAGCTTCCTGTTCCTGCTGTTCAAAGTGAACAGGAAACAGAATGAGGTCACAAACACTGAGGTTTATAAATACCCCAGCAGTGGAGTCACTGATCGATGATCACAGTCCAGTTTGATCACATTAAGACAGAAGGTTTAATGTTCTGGCAGCTTTCACTTGGTGTCTGGCAGCAGCTCAAAAATGTCCCTCAGGAAAAGGAGATGAAAGCTCTAAGATGATGTTCCAACTTCTGAGGAGCAGCTCGCTGCTCACACACCCGTCCGTCACCCATCATTAGAACTCCTGCCGGCAGCAGAAACAGACTTCACTGGTCCAAATCACAGCCCTCAGGTCCACATTCAGTCTGAGACTGATCCAGGACCTTCTGTAATACGGACGTGAAACCAAGGGTCGATGACATGATGCTGTTTCACTCCGAAGCAGGGCCAGCGTCCCAGAACTCTTAGCAGCAATCGTCTAACCACCTCTGGTCTGTGTGAACTAACGGACAGCTTCTCCCACACACCAATGCACTACATGGCCTCTGGGGGCAGCATCGTTTACTATTCTTACCAAGACTGTCAACATTCCTACCAGAGAAGAGGAACGTAGAGGCAACACAAGCTGGTGTAACGGCAACTCAGGCAGGGAGGGAGAAAGGAATGTAAAAACAAAACTCCCACTTCCACCCTCCGGTCTTCAGTGGAGTGCACTTGGTAGAAGTGCACTAAGGGTTCGAGTGCGTAGTGAACAAGTGCACACTTAACTGCAGCATTGGGACAGTGATCAGGTCACGTGTCTGTGACTTCAAATTAGGTTTTTCCAAACCTTTATTTACACCAAAAAATCCAAACGCTCAATGGGAGTCAATACAACAAAATAGAACCTATAACCAACATTAGGAGGTCTGTCAGCTGGTATGAACTGTTCTAACATCAACATGTGAATATAGAAGGCTTTACTGATCTAATGGAATCACATGACTCATGTAGCCTCACCAAATAGGCTACATCCTCTGACCTTTGACCTCTGTTGACCATCACAACAATAATCCATCTTTTTCCCAATAACTTGGAATACAATCACTCTTGGATTATGTTTTAACCTGAATCAAGATCCCTACAGGTGTCCTACTGTCCACTTTCAGGTGTCCATCTCCCAGATGACCTTAACTGGACACTAGCTGGTCTAATAAAACACTCTCTGTAAAGGAGTCTCTTCTTTAACACCAAATGACTGGTGTTCCAACTGTAATCTCTTGTTTACAGAACATTCTCTGGTTGTTCCTGTTCAGGGTCACCTACACACTCACACTCAAAGTGTTATAATGCTTCTCTGCTATTTTCATGCATTTTCTACATTATAATGTGAGTGTTAACGGGCGGAAGTCATGTGACTTGGTAACTCCCTCACAGTCCCTTGTCCAATCAGAACCACCCACAACTCCACTAACTCAGTTCTGATTAGTACACTTAACATCTTCTGATTGGTTAAATTTAAGATAACTCGTCTCAAAACTAATACTCAGTTCCGGTACGAGTCAGTCTTGTCTTGTCGAGTCTCAGTCTTGGTCTGAGCTACAGCCTGAAGCAGTCAGAGCTGCTATGCTGCTATCTTAGCTGAACCCTTATCAGCTTTGAACAAGGCCTTGAGAGACCTGCTGGTATCTCTCCCTCTCGTCTCTCCCTCTCGTCTCTCCCTCACCACGGGACGATCAGAAATGACTTCAGCATGCTGCTGAAATGCCTCCCTTGCTGACCGGGACGTATCCACGGACTGTCCGGCGAGGTCCTCGGCGGCCACGCCTTCCAGGACCACCACTCCGAGTCTGGGGACTCCAGCCTCAGCTCGTGGAGAAACCAACGCCTGCCAGATCCAGGAGCGTCCACCTTTCAGTGAGCGAACACCACTTTCTGATCGAGAGGTTTGCTTTGATAAAGCTTCATTCTTCCACTCTAAATTAAGCCAAAACTAAATCCCATTCCAACCTCAAATTAGTCCTAAATGACTCTTAAAGTCCCAACTAGGTTAACTAAATGAACTAACTTCCCTAGTCATTAAAACATATGCTACGGTCCGTTAAAACTCACAATTAAACCATCTTTAACATCCTCAACATGTTTAAGAATATTAATTGTGTTTACATCAAACTTTCAAACTGTCTTATCTGTCTGTGTTCTTAGGTTTTTCAAATTAAATGGTTGTTCAATCTTTATCTGCCTCAGCTTCACATTATTAATAAGGTATTTCAATTCACTGTACTCTTTCAAAGAACCTAGATACCTTCAATAAATATTAGCTATTATCAGGGTTAAATGACAGTTTATCACTTTTCATTATAAACCAAAAATAAGCTAATGTTATCTGAAGAGGGTGTAGTTAAAATAACTAAAAGTTATTTCAAAACGCTACACTCATCTCTTTATTCTTTATCCTTACAGGATTTGTCATAAACACCAGAGATGTCATCAACGACTAACTCAATGTTTAAACATTTATGGAGTTTCTGGTTTTTATTTACATTTATGAACATGATATTTACCCATATTACAATATTACATAAAAAGATCTTTAACAGACTGAGGTCTAAAACCTGTCCTGATGTCATCAGAGTCACTTCTTCTAGTTTTATTCTCATCCAGTCCACCAAGTCCTGATCAGTTCTTCATCCTGTTGACAGCAGAGTCCACAGAAAGGCTCCACCTGAGACCTGAACCTGCTGCTGGTAGAGTCCTCTAAAGGTTTGAAATGTCCTGTCTTTACCTTTGGGGGACAGGCCCCTTTAAACACGCTGTGGTTGTTATCCTGTTAAACCGGTGGTTCTGTGTTACTGTTCTAAATGGAGCAGACAGTCGATGGTTCTGCTGTTTAAAATCATTTAGAAACAGCAACCAGTCAAAGTGAACGAACCGCTACCGTCTCGCCAGATTCTAATGCAGCAAAGAATTATGGGTAATACCCTTTACTTCAGCAAAGTGCGTAGTGAGGGTGGAAAAGGGGGCGGGGATAGGGTCCGGAGTGTCCACCCAGGAGAATCGGGACACCCTAAGCACTTCAGCGGGCGCGAGGGTGGAAGTGTGAGTATTGGGACAGGGCCCCACAGGGGGACAGGACCCCACAGGGGGACAGGGCCCCACAGGGGGACAAGGCCTCACAGGGGGACAGGACCCCACAGGAGGACAGGACCCCACAGGGGGACAAGGCCTCACAGGGGGACAGGACCCCACAGGGGGACAGGGCCTCACAGGGGGACAGGACCCCACATGATCATGTTCATGACCCCACATCAGGACCCCCAAATGTAGCCTGATGAGACTCTGACCTTGAGAATTGGTGCAGCCTCTCTCCAGATGGAGGGTTTATCCAGATACTTTAATAATCCCTTGTGTGAAATTATTTTACAATGACAAAATCAAAAATGCAATTCAAACAAAGTTACAAGGTCGATGATTGGCCTAGTCGTCGTATCATCTGACCTGAGGCTGTATGTTTTGGTCACTCAGGTGAAGAGAGGAGCTGTCAGCTGATCACCACCTGGTGGTGTGTTGGTTCAGAGGGCAGACCTGGTAGACCCAAACGTATAGTGGGACAAAAAGTATTCAGTCAGCCACCAACTGTTCAAGTAAGTAAAGGTTGCAGCAGCACTGGGACTGAAGTCTGTTAAATAGAATAGAATGACTTTATTGATCCCACAGTGGGGAGATCCACTCATCACAGCAGCGTACACACCAGAATAAAACAAGGAAATGACACTCTAATGTCACATGTTGACAGAGAGACAATATAAGAGGATGAGATCAAATCCAGATGTGAATTTACAGGCTGTACAGAGATCAGCTGATATTAGAATATCAATATAAAAACAGAATGTAATAGTGAATTTACAACCTGTATAGAAATGTAGCGATATGACCGTTGAGACCCTACTGAGTTAGATCAGAATGAAGCTAACCAGCCTTACAGCCGTGGGATAAAGGATCTACGGTAACGCTCTGTTTTACATTGAGGATGTTTCAATCTGCCACTGAAGGAGCTGCTCAGAGCCCTCAGGGAGGTGATGGAGGTCAGAGCCCTCAGGGAGGTGATGGAGGTCAGAGCCCTCAGGGAGGTGATGGAGGTCAGAGCCCTCAGGGAGGTGATGGAGGTCAGAGTCCTCAGGGAGGTGATGGAGGTCAGAGCCCTCAGGGAGGTGATGGAGGTCAGAGCCCTCAGGGAGGTGATGGAGGTCAGAGCCCTCAGGGAGGTGATGGAGGTCAGAGCCCTCAGGGAGGTGATGGAGGTCAGAGCCTTCAGGGAGGTGATGGAGGTCAGCTTCACCAACATCCATCCATAAACACAATAAATTACTTTCTGTTGTTCTATATCAATCTATTGGTCTGACACAGTCATTTAATGAATTTAAATAAAAACACCTCCATATGAGGCCATTTTTACGGTGAGATTAAAATTGAGAATTATTAGATCAATAATTACAGATATTTTTTTCATCTCATGGAGGGTAAAAGACAACAGATCAGAGCTGGTTTCAGTTACTAACCAAAGAGGTCAGGAGAGACCAGAGGAGGAACATCTTCCTCTTGCTGGTCACTAAGAGAACATTCTGGTTGGATGGAGATACGAGGATGTCCTGAGGCTTAGTGTGTTCCAGAGGAGCTGACTTCTCACATCACAGAAGTCCAGTGGAAGACACCAGCAGGCAAAAGATCCCTGAACCCGGTGAGGGAGTGAGGAGTGATCCAGGTCAGCTCCAGACCCTCCCTGAAGACCTCTCATTAAATCCTCATGAATATGTTCAGAGGAAACCCCTTCATTACAGAGACTAAAGCCATGTTTCCATGGCAGGGTTCGGTACGGTTCAGGGCAGGTCAGATCGCTATTTTGTCTGGTTCCATTGTAAAACCGGTCCATACCGCTCCCTTCATGGTCCATGAACGGTCCTGCTCAGCTGTGGGTCCATAGGAGAATGGAGCGGTACGATTAGGGCGGAGCTGTGGTGTTAAAACAACACAGTCTGATCTCTGCTTGTGACAAGAAAAACAAACCCTGGAGTGGCGTTATTTTATTATTACTGTAGTGAGGTTATTTTAAACAATGTGTCCTGTAACGCTGGACCCGGCCGGTCCAGCAGCAGCACCGGGTCCTCCTTGGGTCCAGCTGTGGACCACGAGGGATTC
>SSNR01000448.1:271214-281214 GCA_006937965.1 Callopanchax toddi | reverse complement strand
TGAGTCCAGCTGTTTGATTCTACTGATTGGACCTGATTAATAAAGCTACACACCTGTCTATATGAGACCTACAGCTCACAGTGAGAACCATGAGGTCTAAGGAACTGCCTGAAGAGCTCAGACAGATCTGGTCAAACCTCTGCTGCACTTCAGGTTCCTAAGAGCACCGTGGCCTCCATCATCCTTAGATGGACCAGGTTTGGGACGACCAGAACCTTTCCTAGAGCCGGCCGTCCGGCCAAGCTGAGCCATCGGGGAGAAGAGCCTTGGTGAGAGAGGTGAAGAAGAACCCACAGATCACTGTGGCTGAGCTCCAGAGACGCAGTCAGGAGAAAGTCAACCGTCACTGCAGCCCTCCACCAGTCGGGGCTTTATGGCAGAGCGGCCGACGGAAGCCTCTCCTCAGTGCTAGACACATGAAAACCAGCTAAAAACACCTGAAGGATCCAAGATTCTCTGGTCTGATGAGACCAGGATGGACCTTCCTGGCCTTCATTCTGAGTGCTATGTGTGGAGGAAACCAGGCACTGCTCACCACCTGTCCAGTACAGTCCCAACAGTGAAGCATGGTCGGGTTATGCAGCATCATGCTGTGTGTGTGTGTGTGTGTGTGGGGGGGGGGGGGTTCTGCAGCTTCAGGGACAGGACGACTGGTTGCACTTGAGGGAAAAATGAATGCTGCCCAGTACAGGGACATCCTGGACAAAAACCTTCAGCAGAGTGCTCGGGACCTCAGACTGGGCCGAAGGTTGACCTTCCAACAGGACAGTGACCCTAAGCACAGCTAGAATAACAACGGACAACTCTGACTGTTCCTGACTGGCCCAGCCAGAGCCCTGACCTAAACCCTATGAGGATCACTGGAGAGACCTAAAAATGGCCGCCCACCAGCGTTTACCATCAACCTGACAGAACTGGAGAGGACCCCCAAATCCAGGTGTGGACAACTTGTTGCATCTTTCCCCAAAAGACTCCTGGCTGTATTAGATCAGAAGGTGCTTCTACTGAGCAAAGGGTCTGAAGACTTTGGAACGTGTGAGATTTCAGATTTTCTTTTATAATAAATCTGAAAAACAACCAACAGTTCTGTGTTTTTCTGTCAATACGGGGCGCTGTGTGAACATTAAGAGGAAAAAAACAATCAACTTCAATGGCTGCAATATAACAGAGTGAGAAGTTTAAGGGGGTCTGAAGACTTTCTGTACCCACTGTAGATGGATGGGGAGGGAGGGGGGAGAGAGAGAGAGAGAGAGAAAGATAGAGATACATAGATAGAGAGAGATAGAGATACATAGATAGAGAGAGATAGAGATACAGATAGAGAGAGATAGAGATAGAGAGATAGATAGATAGAGATAGATAGAGAGCGAGAAAGCTAGAGATAGAGATAGAAAGAGATAGAGAGAGAGAATGTTAGCTGCAGACACAGCGGGACGGCAGGACGTTCTGGAGCCATAGCGTTCAGATTGAGCGCTCCACCTCAGGGTTGGACCTGAAACGTGTTTCCTGTGAGGAGCTGCTGCTGCAGCCTGGCAGTGTGAACCAGGTGTGCAGCTCCTACTTCAGGTAAAGACACTGGATCTGGCTCAGCGTGTCTTCAGACTAGGTTCTGATCCTAAAGCCGTAGTGTGAGAGTTAGAAGTTGTGTTGGATGAGTGTGAGTCGGCGTTTTGACAGACCTACCCTCTATAGGAGACGTCTTCAAGCGGCGACACAGTCCCTGAACGTCTCCATATACTTCTCTGATCTGGTTGACAGCCTCAGCACTCCGCAGATCCATGAGGGACCTCAGGTCCTCCACTGACACTCCAAAGTCCCCATCGTGGTTGCCCTCAGCAACAGAATTTCCTGGCGGATGGTCGGCCGTGTTGTTGGCCATGTTGTTCCTCTTTACAGTGGAGGTGTTGCTCTAAGCGCTGCTGCTGAATTCTGACAGTGTTGTCAGTTCACAGGAATTGTGGGTAGTGTTTTTTGCAGGAAGCAGTTGGAGGCAACGAGTGTTCAGTTTAGCTCCTGACCAATACGTCTATGATCCTTCTGGTTACCATGGAAACAAGGAAGTAAACATGTTCCTTAGGCGTCTCACTGCAGAGGAAACAAGAACAGGAAGAGTTTTAGAAACCAGACCAGAACTCACAGAGAGCAAACACCAGGACACCCCTAACCCTCATCATCAGGAGACTTGTTTAGCCAATCAGAAGCTCTGATGACTTAAGGAGTCCCTTGACCCAGAGAGGCTGTGATGGTTAGAACTCATCAGATTCTGTCGCTCCTCTGAGACTCCAGGCTCTTCAACAGGTTCATTATTATGAATGAAAACAGAAACAAAAGAAATGTCTGAACCCATCACACATCCAAAAACAAAGGAATGAAGTAAAAACACACGGTCTCCATGGAAACAGAGAATCAGCATCACCCTGTGCAGCTCATGTGGACTCTCCTTGAGCTGCTCCAGGGTTCTGAAGAATGAAAACAAACCTGTAGTACCAGTCCAGACCTGCTGACCACAAAAGACTGGTTTAGAAACCTGTTGCTTCAACATGTAGTGGAGACTCGTAGCTTTAGGAACAACTGGCTGTCAGGGTTTTCTTTCTTTGTTTAGGAGTCTTTACCCGAAGCAACTTTCATTTGTGACCCATTAGAAATGTTGTGATCTGTGGGGGAAACCGAGGGAATCCAGAGGAAACCCACACACGCTAACTCCACGCAGAAAGGAGGCAGCTGGGATTCAAACCTGCAACCTCCATGCTGCGAGGCAACAGTGCTAACCACTGCACCACCATGCAGCTGGCTAACAGAACCTTCAACCTGAAGCTAGGGACGCTCCGATCCACAACGTTTCACTCCAGACCCCTGAATCTGGATATCTACTGATACTATTCTGATACCAGAGCTCTAATCTCTAAAGTTTATCTACTGCTGCTGAAAGCAGACCTGGCCTGCATGCATCACACTAGTGATGGATTTATGGCTCTTTGAAAGGAGCCGGTCACTAAACTGGCTCTTTAATTGTTTTTTGGAATATTTTGAAAAAGAACTGTCATGTGGAACTATGTTTAGGGACCCTCTTTATTGCGACACCTACGTGTGCGTTGCTGATTATCTTCCCAGATAGAGCTGATGGTTCATGTTGCTCTGCTCACTGATGGTTTAAATAGAGCTGTTCTGGTTCAGACAGTAACTGGGGGTCAGTGAATATCGCCTCCTGTTAACCTCACAGTGAATACAAAAACTGAACTATTGTTGACAAGGACTGGGTTCTCCTGTTCTCAGTGAAGAGCTGTTCTAAAGATCTGACTCGTTCCTGAACGTCACATCACTACAGAGGAGAGAGGAGGAAGTGAAGTGATCATCTGGTTTATTTTGACGAGTTTAGCTCTGTTTAGGTCAGACTTTGACCAACAGGTCTGTTTAGTCCTAAAGCTCCGAGAATCACAACAGTGGAGCTGTTTTTAGAGAGTAGAGCATTAGAGTAGCATTAAATCAGCTACTTCTGTGTTTATTTACCAGAGTTCCTGCACCGAGCGTCCAGTAAAGTGACAACAGAGTAGAGGGGTTCACTGTTGATGCTGCTAAATCTCCTGCTGACCGCTTGGAGGAGTGTTTTTATTGTTTTGATGCTGCGGTTACAGTTCTCCTTGGCTAGCAGGAGTTTTAAAACGGTGACGGTGGGATTACGTCGGAGGTCGCTGAACTGAATTCCCTTGTTTCAGAACAGAGACTGCAGACATTGCAGGTTGCCGTCTTGCTTTGCAGCATTTCAACTGTTAAATATTTCCACGCTGCGGACATGTGGTGTGGAAAAGTTCAGCGCTGCTCAGTGCTAACCTGCTAGCTGCTACCTGCAGGGGGTCCCGAAAGGAGGCGTGTCCTCTCTGTGTCTCAGCGGGGCTCAGACCTGGACCAGGATCACTTGTGTAGTCGGTTCAGCAGACGGCTCTGGATCAGACATTTCTGATCCATGAATGAAGTTGGGATCGGAACCCGATCCTGGATCGGATCAGCCCCATCCCTACCTGAAGGTGACAGTTAACAGAACTTTCTGTTGAAGTCAGATGAGGTGAAGTATGGTGACTGATTGAGGTTTAAAATAATAATTGTAGATGTATCTAGATTGAATCTAGAGCTTCTTCTGGTTCAGCTCCATTTATGCTGTAAAATCTTAAGAGTCAGTTACTCTTATGTCTATATTTTCTATTATATTCTAGTCTAGTCAATCATGGAGATTGTTGTTCAACAGTGGGAAGTTTAAAGCGGCACTCTGGAGCATTTTTCTCTGTATCAAAGTTTTCTAAATGTTCTAAATGATATTTCAGGTCTAAACTATGATCTATGGGTTGAGTTCCACAACATCTGTCATTCTGATGAAGACCCTCCTTCCTCCTAGAGACCCCTTTACATTTTTTCTTGCCGCCGACATTTTTCAGCCAATGAAATTCAAATGTCTGCATTCTCTCAACATGCACGCGCATCGACCAAACCTGTACCAGTAGGGGGCGCTGTCGTACAGGACGCTCCGTGTGTTTCTCTGTTTACGTCTCGTTCACTGAGGTCTCACAGCTCATTTCTACTAAAAACCTACCCATTCTCCAGCTAAAGACGGATTTATTTTTATTTTTAAACCTTTCACCTCACAGAATGGCAAGGCTTGACAGGGTTACGCGTTTATTTTGGTCAGAAAGTTCATCCAGGGCCGAGTCAAGTTCAGCTTCAGAGTCCAGCAGCAGCTCTCTGCTAACAGAGCTAATATCAGAAGCAGCAGGGACAGAGAGGGCTCTTCAGACCCTCGTAGTGTTGTTGGAATAAGATTGTGAACTGTGAGTGATTAAACCCTACACATTGAGCTGTACAGTTCATGTCCGCAACGTAATGTGCCATGTGCACGCGCGCACAGACGCGCGTGTCGAGATGTTTTGAGGAGGAGCCTTTGGACGCTAGATTCAAAAACTGCTCTCTTGATGAAATCCTCCAGAATGCGGCTTTAAAGTCCTTTAACTTTTCCTGGTTAGTGATTGGTTGACCCTAGACCAAAGGTTGTCAGTCTGAGCCTCCATTACGTGAACCTGGATGTAGATCCAGACCTTCTGAGCAGAGGAGTCTAACGAAGGGAGTTCACCGACATCAAAAGAACCCATATCAGGTCCAATCACATGTTAAAGCTGTTCAGAGTTTTATGAATATTAAGACTTTGATATCTGATTTGACACCTTATTAATATGTCTACCTACCACACACACACACACACCCTGGTCCAAAGGTCCCACTCTTACCTTTAGACCTGATGACACACCTGCTCATGCACACGTTTCCTCACCTGCCAGGTGACACGCTGAACTTTAATATAACAGGGACCTGATGATACAAACGGCCCGACCTGGACAGAACCCTCAGCTCTACGACAGAATGAAGGAGGTGTTCATCACGAGCACACCAAACCAGTACGAGCTCCCACCACCAGTCAGCTGAGCTCGCATCATGTTACATCATCATCACCATCAGCAGCAGCTTAAGCACTACACTAAGAAACCAAAAGGCAGAAATAAACCTGAGTCCAGCATCAGACTCAGGATGAATAATGAGGGCAGCCGGTCTGGAAACCAGAGGGTCGCTGGCTCCATCCCAGCTCCAGCTGGGTTACTCTGTCAGTGTGTCCTTGGGCAAGACACTTCCCCTTACTGGTGGTGGTCAGAGGGACCTGGTGGAGGTCAGAGGGACCTGGTGGAGGTCAGAGGGACCTGGTGGTGTTGGTCCATGACGTCTCCACCTCTGTCAGTGTGCTCCAGGACAGCTGAGACTACAACGTAGCTGATCACCACCAGAGTGACTGTGTGTAGGACTCAACACTGTGACCAAACTGGTCAAATTTGCAACTAATTTCTCAAAGATGCGACTAGAAAATATCACAGGTCGCTAGGGCCGGTACTGAAACTCGGTACTTCTTTAGTACCGACTGAAAGCCTTCAGTAGGTAGTAGTACAGAGAGAAAAAAAATTACTAAATTTCGGTACTTTTACAACAAAATGTCCCTATAAATGAGCTGCTCCATGTCTTTCGTCCCTGCTCTGCTATGCACAGAGAAAAGCTTGTTTGCTGCTCACGCGCGCGCATGCACACGCACGCTGGAGAAACGCACGTCCAGTCTACACGCTGGAGAAACCTGAGTTAGTGAGTTACACTGGAACCAGATATGAAACGCCCAGCTGAAAACACACGACTGAAGTCATGTGACCTGATGTCGGACCCCAGTGGAGGAGGAGACTCACCAGGAGGGGTTCTATGTTTCCTTTGTTTATCGTTATCAGGATGTTGCCCAGCACTATAGGCCAAGAAATCCTGGTTCTGGACTGATCTCAGCTCAGCCAAGTACTAGTTAACTAGTTAACTGTGTGTAAAACCATACCTGAGAGGTGTGTCTGACCAGTATCCGGTCTGGGACCAATGACTAACCAAAAACCAAAACAAAGTGTTTGGATATGAAACCATTACAGCAAGGTACTCTCCACTCATTCATCCCGTCAGTCTGAGTACTTCTACACACCTGGAGTCCAGGGATGCAGTAGAGCTGTTAGCAGGTCCACATGTGAGCTAGCAGCTAGGTGGAGGCTAATGCATGGTGATTCACTGCTACAGGTAGAGGCAGGTAAATACCTGTCTGTCTGTCTGTTACATCATGGAAAACCCTCAGTCCTGCTCAAACATATGATCATAAAATCACTGAAGCATCCAGAACATAGAGCCTGCTGTGTGTCCACTCTACTAGATTTATATCTACAATATGAGCAGCTGGTATCTATCTGCAGAGGAGAAACAAGAACATCACAACATTTTCATAGTTAATAATCAAGCGACACAGAGGCTGAGCTGCCAACGATGAGGTGTGTTTGGAGCTAAACACCAGGTGTGTGTGTGTGTGTGTGTGTGTGTGTGTGTGTGTGTGTGTGTGTGTGTGTGTGTGTGTGTGTGTGTGTGTGTGTGTGTGTGTGTGTGTGTGTGTGTGTGTGTGTAGGTTGGGGTGGAGCTTCACTAAGAATGTGAACCTTAGAATGGAGCCAAAACCATGCTGCCTATTCCAACCAGCTACATGCTGTACTAACAAAGTCATTTAAAATAAACTACACACACACACACACACACACACACACACAGGAAGAGGCCATGAAACAGCCTGATTTTTTTTCATCTCCTTCCATCAGACGTCCCTGGTTTCAGAGCCAGCTGCTCCCTCCTCCTCCGTCTCTGCCTCTGCAGACACACCTGCTCTGCATACTAAAGGAGCAGCCTGCACCACCTTCCTTAGCGCACGCACACACACACGCACGCACGCACGCACGCACACACACACGCACGCACACACACACACAATCCCAAAATGCAAGGTCCAATAACACCCTCCTCCACACGAAGAGGAACTTCTTTCCCTGTTGCACTCATCCGTCCTCTGGTTCATGTCACTGTGACCACACACACACACACACACACACACACACACACACACGTGCACAGCCAGTTTATTTGTGTGCTTGTGTCTGAGCAACATTAAGACGTGTGTTGTTGAGACGGAGTGTCGCAACACGCCACATTGGGCAGAGACAAACACAGAGGCCAGGAATGCAACAGACCACACCCAGAACTGCAGTCATGTGACGAGAGAGGAAAAAGGAAATCCCCACACTGCAACACACACACACACACACAGCTGTGCAATGCACTGCGAACACTTTAGTGCTGAGCCACATGATGTTATGGTTCGAGGCGTTACATTAGTGCGTTAATTAAGATGAATTCATTAATTACAGCCATAATTAACGCGTTATGTTTTTAAATCGCGTTAATCTCATTTTTCATCTCTTGACCATTTCTGCATGCAGTCTTCCACTATAGTGGTGTGTGTGTGTGTGTGCGTGCGTGCGTGTGAGGCTCAGAGCCCAACACCTTCAGGAAGTGATCATGTGATCTACGCGTGATGCCGCGCCATAACACACAGCTGATGCTTGTACCGTACCGGTGTTGTGACACCTTTCTGAGCGCTCTTTATCTGAGCCCTGCTGCAACAGGAAGTGCAAATTAAAATGAGACCGGATTGGACCACCACACTGCTAACGTGTAGTGGACTGGTGGACCGGTCACAGTTACCGCCTCCAGCCCAGGTGCCATGGCCAGGCCAAGGTCTGTCCTGGTGGAGGACGTGGACATAGTTTGGGGGGGTTTTAGGGGGACATGACCCTGCAGGTTTTGACAGTCAGTTTAGATCCCAGTAGTTTTTCTTGTCTAAAACAAAGGTCCACTTTATGAAATGGACCCTGGCTGGTTCTAGGTGTCGGGTTGATATCAGGGCTCTGTTGAAACAGTTCAGACCCTCTCCACCTCCAGACCCCCACCCCTGGACTCAAGACTTACGCTGCATCTGGAGAGTACCGTATTGGCCCAAATATAAGATGAGAGTTTCTTCATTGAAAATCATTTTCAAAAGGCGGGGTCGTCTTATTAGCGTGCCCTAGTTTTTCCAGCAGAGGGCGCAGGCTTTTTGGTCAAAGTGGCAGGAAGCAACTCAGACCGCGAGCGGTTCCAGAGGTCCAGTCCAGCAAAAAGTTCCAGGTCCACTGAGGATTTAGATCCAGACGGCCAGTCCAGAGTCCAGACCAGTCCAGAGTCCAGACCAGTCCAGAGTCCAGACCAGTCCAGAGGCAGCAGGTCCATGTCCAGACCCAGCAGGTGCTTTCAGCAGCAGACTGTACAGGTGAGGGCTCGCGTCGCTCGCTCGATTCACACACGCATTCTCCCTCAGAACCTCATCCGCCTCACCGTTCTTTATATGCACCCCCCCACACACACACACACACGCAGTGGGTTTGTGTGTGTGTGCGTCCACAGCACAGCTGTGTGTGTTTGTGTGTAAGCAAGCTTCCCCTACATGAAAACTCCATCACAGCACCACAACTGGACATGAAGCTGATCAGTGTCTGATGATGGCGGAGCTCTCAGTCCGACCGTGAACGCTCCCGTCAGTAAAGAGATCAGTACGGTGGACTGGTGGACGTGTGCACCCCTGTTAATAAGCAAATATTAAAGCAGTCTGTCATTATCAGTAGTATTATTTAAATTATTTTCTCAAAATTTTAATAAAAATCTTTTCTTTAAAAAGTGAATTTAGTCTTTTTTTCTGAAGATTAGTCTTGAAAAGGGGGTGGTCTTATAATCGGGGTCGTCCTATATTCGGGTCAATACGGTATTCCTAGCATCACTTTTTCCACATGTTATGATACAGTTCTTTGTTTTTTCCTCAAAGCTCTACACACGACACCACATAATGACAATGTGAAGAAAGTTTTTGGGAGATTGATCAGCTGCTCCTGAAGGTTCCTAGGACTCAGCAGAAGCTCCTGACAGGTGGACTGACCGACGGTCATCAGACAGAATAAGTTCACATCCCTTTTACAACTCAGTTCTCCTCCTGGCTTTAACACCCTGTGTGGTGTTGATTTGAGTCGCCTCTAGCTCATCTTACTGTATTGTATTTGATCATAGGACTGTTTTTATACTCTTACATCATGTTGATGTTCCTTGTAGTTTTGACCCTATTTTACTGTGAAGCACTTTGGGCCTGTACTGGTTGTTAGAAGTGCTTTAGAACCAGGACAAGGGCTGGGTACCGAAACTTGGTACCGACCGAAAGCTTTGGGTAGGTGCTACATTTTGGTGATTTTACAATAAAACGTCCCTATAAATGAGCCCCGCGCTCTGCTCCATGTCCACAACGAGGAGAAGAGCTTGTTTGCTCACAGACAGGCTGTGTGTCACAGCCCCTCCTCTCAACAACAGTTGTCCTGCAAACTAAACAACTTCCAGCTTAAAAATGCCGTACAAAGCTAAAGTTTGGCAGCATTTTGGAAAGGTAAACGGGAACAGAGCAAAATGCAGCGCATGCAATGAGGTTTGTGCTGCGAAAAACAAGAATACCAGCAATTAGTCAGATCAACTCATTGCACTACAGCGTGTAGAC
>SSNR01000448.1:254737-271204 GCA_006937965.1 Callopanchax toddi | reverse complement strand
GAGTTCACAGCCTCTGCTGCTTCAACAAAAACACTGGAGGTGTGTGAGGGGAGGACAGCGTCAGTGACAAAGTTCTCGAGGTAAGAGATAAATAAATAATTAATTATTGTAAAAGCATAAATATGCCATGAAACAGTGTTTTTGGTTTAATTAACAAAAAACACTTAGTACTTTATTTTTTCTAAGAACTATATATACAGTTACCGAAAAAAGTACCGTTAAGGTACCGGTATGGACAACCAGGTATCGTTAAAGTAGTTTATTTAACGGTACCCAGCCCTAACCAAGGGTGAACACAAGTTTTTCATTGAGGTACTCAGGGGAGAACCCAGAGCTGATGTTTGGTACGCTGTGAGTTTGGTGGTGGGGGGAGGTGGCCACGACATGGGGGGGACTGCGCGAACGGGACCGTGAAAGCACCTATGACGCTTGAAGCCGGGAGTCACTGTTGAACTACACTCAGAGAGCTGAACAGCATGAACCAGTTCTATTGGGGAAGCTAATTAGCGATGCACACACGGGTGTCACAACAAATAAGAGTCTCAAAACATAGTTCCACATGCAGCTCCGGTCTGCAAAGGCGCATTGAGGCAGAGGGATCAGGTCCACAAATGATATCTGGGGTGTGCCTGCGTACTGGTGGACTAGTTATATACATCTCTCTCACATGACAGCCTGACACTCAAAGACATGCAGAGTCGTCCTGAAGACACTCTGATGTCCTGGCTGTGTGCTCAGGGTGGTCGTCCTGCTGAAAGGTGAAGCGTGGCCCCAGTCTGAGGTCCAAAGCACTCTGGAGCAGGTCTTCATCCAGACCCTCTATCCTGACTAGTCTCCCAGTTCCCCGCAGCCTGATGTTGCCTCCACCATGCTTCACTGTAGGGATGCTGTTGTCATGGTAATGAGCGCTGCCTGGTTTCCTCCCGACATTCACACCAAAGAGTTCAGTCTGCGTCTCATCAGACCAGTGAGTCTAGTTCCTCATGGTCTGTACGTACAGCAGTCAGTAGGCAGAGCAGTCAGTAGGTAGAGCGGTCAGTAGGTAGAGCGGTCAGTAGGCAGAGCGGTCAGTAGGCAGAGCAGTCAGTAGGCAGAGCGGTCAGTAGGTAGAGCGGTCAGTAGGCAGAGCGGTCAGTAGGCAGAGCGGTCAGTAGGTAGAGCGGTCAGTAGGTAGAGCGGTCAGTAGGCAGAGAGGTCAGTAGGCAGAGAGGTCAGTAGGCAGAGAGGTCAGTAGGCAGAGAGGTCAGTAGGCAGAGCAGTCAGTAGGCAGAGAGGTCAGTGGGCAGAGCGGTCAGTGGGCAGAGCGGTCAGTAGGCAGAGCGGTCAGTAGGCAGAGCAGTCAGTAGGCAGAGCGGTCAGTGGGCAGAGCGGTCAGTGGGCAGAGCGGTCAGTAGGCAGAGCGGTCAGTAGGCAGAGCGGTCAGTAGGCAGAGCGGTCAGTAGGCAGAGCGGTCAGTAGGCAGAGCAGTCAGTAGGCAGAGCGGTCAGTAGGCAGAGCAGTCAGTAGGTAGAGCAGTCAGTAGGTAGAGCAGTCAGTAGGTAGAGCAGTCAGTAGGCAGAGCGGTCAGTAGGCAGAGAGGTCAGTAGGTAGAGCAGTCAGTAGGGGTGCAACGGATCAGAAAGCTCACGGATCGAATCGGTTCACGGTTTTGAGTCACGGTTCGGATCAATTTTCGGATCAGCAAAATGAAAAAGAAAAGACAAAAAACTTTGCTCTCTCATTATTTTCTAAAACACTGAACAACTTTTTTATGCTCAATCCTCATAAATACAAACTGCATTTAACTCAAGATGTCAATCTGATGCTTCAATAAAGTTTTGAATCATATTAAAACAAATTAATGGGGGAGATAGACTCATATGCCACCTCAGGGTCACAGACCTGCTTCTGTCAAACTAGCGGTCACAGCTGGGGGGGTTGCGGAGGGGCGTGACGCACGAGGCGCTGTTGACTGAACTCCGGTTATATTAACGTTTATTAGCTCGTATAAAAGCCCAACATAACGTTATCTTAGACAGAAACAGGTGAATCTAGTTTGTCTATCAGAAAGATTCCATCTAACGGAGAGAGAGACGGAGGAATCAGAGGCAGTGCGCAGCAGAGACTGGATATTGATCAGGGATCCTTCGTTCTGGTGTTCTAAAACGGCTGAAGCCAACAGAATTAACCTCTATACGTGATGCAAAACGAACGCCTTTCTCAGAGGGGAATAATCTGCAGATTCACAGCGCGTGAGCACAGAACGTCGGGGATTATGTAGCGACGCACGCGCTCTACATGAACCGCGAACCACGTGCGTTCCGAACCGTAGACGGTGATCCGTACGAACCACGGATCGATGATGATCCGTTGCACCCCTAGCAGTCAGTAGGCAGAGAGGTCAGTAGGTAGAGCAGTCAGTAGGCAGAGCAGTCAGTAGGCAGAGCAGTCAGTAGGCAGAGCAGTCAGTAGGCATAGCAGTCAGTAGGCAGAGAGGTCAGTAGGTAGAGCAGTCAGTAGGTAGAGCAGTCAGTAGGTAGAGCAGTCAGTAGGCAGAGCAGTCAGTAGGCAGAGAGGTCAGTAGGCAGAGCGGTCAGTAGGCAGAGAGGTCAGTAGGCAGAGCAGTCAGTAGGCAGAGAGGTCAGTAGGCAGAGAGGTCAGTAGGTAGAGCAGTCAGTAGGCAGAGCAGTCAGTAGGCAGAGCAGTCAGTAGGCAGAGCAGTCAGTAGGCAGAGCAGTCAGTAGGCATAGCAGTCAGTAGGCAGAGCAGTCAGTAGGTAGAGCAGTCAGTAGGCAGAGCAGTCAGTAGGCATAGCAGTCAGTAGTCAGAGAGGTCAGTAGGCAGAGAGGTCAGTAGGCAGAGCGGTCAGTAGGCAGAGCGGTCAGTAGGCAGAGCAGTCAGTAGGCAGAGCAGTCAGTAGGCAGAGCGGTCAGTAGGCAGAGCGGTCAGTAGGCAGAGAGGTCAGTAGGCAGAGCGGTCAGTAGGCAGAGAGGTCAGTAGGCACAGCAGTCAGTAGGCACAGCAGTCAGTAGGCACAGCGGTCAGTAGGTAGAGCAGTCAGTAGGTAGAGCAGTCAGTAGGTAGAGCGGTCAGTAGGTAGAGCGCGGGGTGTTTAGGTTCTTCTAATTACTGATTATTTGAAGGCAACAGGACAAAGAGGAGGAGGGAGACATCTTGTTTTTCTGTCCTGACCAAACAGAGACACTGACTCAGCCTCTACTAACCAGTTCCTTCAGCTCTTTTACCACAATATCAGAGCTGTTCTCTTATTTGTTGGTCAGACATTTATCCAAGTGTTTTATCAGAAGGACAACCTTCATTTCTCAGATTTTTCCCCCCACATCAGCTGTTAATATCCAGTAAATGGTGATAGTGTATTTATATCAGAAGTCATGACTACTTGTTTTACCGTTTGTATTTAGCAGTGATCCTTGTTTTGGTCTCTGAGGAACACCGTGTTTGCCTTGTGAAGTCAAACTGCTCTAGGTCAAGAGGCCATTTATCTGTAAGACCAGTGCTCATAAAACATTTACCATTTTAATAGAGAGTAAGCAGATTAAACGACAAAGTGTTTCCTTAGACTAGTGAATCTCTGAGCCAAACTGAGTGCATCAAAGAAAGAATTTTAAAGAATCAAATGTAAGCAAGACGTCAGTCTCCTCTGGTCTACAGTAAAAACAGAACAGGAACACCTTCTAAATGATGGACTTTGGTCAGATGTTTTTAAATGCCTGATAAACATGAATCTAATTAACCTTCTGAAACAATAAAGGTGTGAAATCTCTGAAACGATGAACATAAAAGCTAACCTTCAGTAGGAATCAAATCCTCATGCTGACACTGATGTGTTTTCAGTAAACATTTGTGAAATGATGGCGATGAACTCAGACAACCTTTAAAGTGACGCATGGTGCAGGATAAGCAGGTGTCCCACCACGCTGCTAGTAAACCTTCAGCTCTTCTCACAGCTCAGTTTATCTACAATAGTTTTTAGAATTAAAGCTGTATTGTGTAATTTTCAAACAAGCTAGGTGTCGCTAGCTACTTCACACAAACACGTCTCAGAGCTCTCACCCCTCCCATCAGGTATAATCCTTATGCCACGCCTCCTCCAGACATGGGACCGCACACCACCCTCAGATGGACCTCCTGTAGTTTGGTCTCTTGTTTACAGTTTTGATAGTTTTTAACTATTATAATAAATAGCTTACTAACCCATTCTGAGGGAATTAAAGAGTCCCACAACACACGACAGCAGCTCTAATCACGTACAAACAAAAGATCCACTTCCAGCATCCTGTTCTCAATTCCAGCGTGATGTTGTGACTATCAAAAATAGTCACATAGACATCAAAGCCACGCCATTTTACTTAGGGATGTCCCAATATTGATATCGGTATCGGATATCGGCTTCAAAAATACGATATCGGATTATATCGACTGCATCAAAAATCTCTGATATCAGCAGTCTGTATTAAAAGCAGGAATTGTAGTCGTCCTTTTAGTTAACCAACTATTTGTTTTCGGCTTGTTATTAAAGTTATGTTTATTTTGTTTGTACAGTTTTTTATGGTCACTAAGAGCAATGACCTCATTCTTTTGGGCAGTGTATGAAACTCTGAACACTCAAATTGAAGCAGCTGGTCATTTTTTCTTATGTCTTTTTCTTCTGTATGATATCGGATTGATATCGGTATCAGCCAATACTGAAGGCTGCAATATCGGTATCGTATCGGAAGTGAAAAAGTTGTATCGGGACATCCCTAATTTTACTATAATTTTGCAAACAGCATTCTATGGGGCGCCGCTTCAGGACCGGGTCCTGTAGACGTCAGAACCATGGCGCATCTGCAGCGCTGGCGTCTCCGGTGTATTTCAGGCTGGAGGTACACTTGATTTGCTACTTGGAACAGCGTGAGAGTAAATCATGAGGGAGGAGCTAATAATCAGCTCAGACAGTTTTAATGATCGCGTAAAACCCAGATCGTAATCACGATTAGAAGTCGATTAATTGAGCAGCCCTAACTTTAACCCGAGATATTTAGACTGTAGTAGGTGGTGTGAATGGACCAACTCTAGTAATGCATCAAGTTTCACTGTGAGCTTGTGTTTTACCATGGGAAGGTCAATCAAAATCAATGAATGGTCAATAAAACAATGCCGTTTCCTGCAGGGAGCAATGAAAACATTTTATGTTCCCTGGAATTCAGAGTTACTGTGCTGAGGAAGCGTAAACAATACATGTATGTGGCTCAAGGGAAGAAAGGCCATCTACCATGTGGGAGACCAGGGTTCAATCCCTGGCTCAGCCATGTTTGGGCAAGACACTGAACCCCCAACTACCCTTAGGTCTCCCTTGGAAAACAAACTGAATAAATAAACATTAAAAATAGATCTTACACAATGCTGCAAGTACATACAAACAAAGAACCATTGGTGCTCTTCCAAGTAAATTAGAAATCTAAACCAGTTGAATTTCTATACATGTAGTAGAAACCAACTGGATGTTTCACAGAATGAAACTAAAGATTTCACTTCAGTCCACATCCGTGTCAGTTTGACTGTATTAAACATTGGCCTGTTGTTGTGCAGTGAAATAACAAATAGGAGAACATTACTCAGCCTCAGGGTGTTGGTGGAGCATCTTGTGACTGAGAGCAGGATGGAAAACAATCCTCACAGTCTGCTGAGGACCAGTGGGACAACGTGTCAGCCAGAAGACCTCATTCCTCTTATGAAACCAGGAATGTTTGGTTTCAGAAAACAGAGAGCATGTGAGTGTAGAAAACACAAGCTGCCATTGATGTGAATGAGTGGGAGGAGTTTATCTGCTCGTCCAATCAGTGATCAGCTGAGTGTGCAACACTCCGCTTCAGAAGGAATGTGACTTATAAAATCAGGCCTTTCAATTCAAGGTGTTGATACTGCGATAATGTTGATTCATTTCAGTGATGTGTTTGATCTCAAGGCTTTGAATATTTTTGTTGCCTGTAATAAAAAGAACTACTGATTATATAAATGTATTCATTTATTATTACATTATATCAAATATTCTCAGTAAGCCATTTTCATTTAAGAAGGGTCTATGAGCCCTGCTAGATCACCATGGTAACAGAGACTGAGCTCGTCGCCATGGTAACAGAGACTGAGCTCGTCGCCATGGTAACAGAGACTGAGCTCGTCGCCATGGTAACAGAGACTGAACTCGTCGCCATGGTAACAGACTGAACTCGTCACCATGGTAACAGAGACTGAGCTTGTCAGCATGGTAACAGAGACTGAGCTTGTCGCCATGGTAACAGACTGAACTCGTCGCCATGGTAACAGAGACTGAGCTCGTCGCCATGGTAACAGACTGAACTCGTCGCCATGGTAACAGAGACTGAGCTCGTCACCATGGTAACAGAGACTGAACTCGTCACCATGGTAACAGAGACTGAACTCGTCACCATGGTAACAGAGACTGAACTCGTCACCATGGTAACAGAGACTGAACTCGTCACCATGGTAACAGAGACTGAGCTCGTCACCATGGTAACAGAGACTGAGCTCGTCACCATGGTAACAGAGACTGAACTCATCACCATGGTAACAGAGACTGAACTCGTCACCATGGTAACAGAGACTGAACTCGTCACCATGGTAACAGAGACTGAACTCGTCACCATGGTAACAGACTGAACTCGTCACCATGGTAACAGACTGAACTCGTCACCATGGTAACAGAGACTGAACTCGTCACCATGGTAACAGAGACTGAGCTTGTCACCATGGTAACAGAGACTGAACTCGTCACCATGGTAACAGAGACTGAACTCGTCACCATGGTAACAGAGACTGAACTCGTCGCCATGGTAACAGAGACTGGGCTCGTCCGATCTGGAGCAGATTTGGGGTCTTGCTGTGTTAAAGCTCAACTCGTTCTCTGGTTCGGTTTTTCCTCTTCAGGTTGAACCATCCCACTGATTCAGTTTCTAAGTTTCTCTCAGGTCCTAGCACATTTCTAATAAACATCAAAATCTCAATCTTCAGATCACTGGGATGTTATTTCATTACAAATTTACCCAACAATGCAATGCTTATTCAGTTTAAAATATTATTAAATCTATTAAACAAAGGAAGAAAAGGATGAAATCATGAAACAGCAGGAGGTGTTTGAGCTCTAGTGCCTAACATCTAGAGAAACAAACACTCCATTTACTAACTCAACTTCTCATCAGGGACAATCATCTCCACCTTCTGCTGAGAGCACAACACAACATCATGACACATTCAGTCACGTGAAAGCACAGTGTGAAACCTACCATATGGAGACACACACACACACACACACCCTCTCTTTTGGGGTGACTATTCTGTGTCATAGAGCACATAATGGCACACAGCTGAGTCCAGAGACTTGCTGACTGAAAACAGACCTGCAGGTTGGAGAACTGAACCTCAGATTGTAAAGGAAAGAATCAGGAGGAGCACCATTCACAAGGAAAAAGTGGAAGAACTGAGAAAATGTAGAGGTTTCAGCAGGTTTCTGTTCCTCTTTGATGTTCCTTCTGTTGGATTGATTTTCACTTCATCCCTGTTCAGAGCATCTGCTGTCACAGCAGAGTGTGTGTTCAGATCCGAGTGTGTTTCTGTGTGTACATGCTCTGATGAAAGAGTGTTCAGTCACCATAGCCAAACAGCTACACCCAGCTCTCCAACACAAACACTGAATTCCTCAGACCCTACTCTACAGACCACGACTAGGATTAGGAACCAGTCAGGATTCAGACCTGGGACACTGAGGCAGTGGGACTGAAGCAGGAGGAGTTAGGGGTCACCTTGACAACAGGAAGAGAAAAAACAAACCCCACAGCAGGGACTCTGTGAAACATCTGTGGCCTGAACAGGAACCAGAAGTGATAGTCAGCAGGGTTTCCCCACAAACTGTTCAGCCTCCAGAATCCTTCAGCAGCTCGGCTCGTGTCCCGTTCAGGTTGTAGACTAAAACAGAAGCCGCCGCTTTATCGTCATAAACAAAGTCTCTAACATATTCACGTTCTCCAGTCAGGTAGTGACAGAAACACTGAATGCAGGTTCCTGTCCACGCACTGGAGCAGTTAAATCCACAGCCATCACCGTCTCATTATGATAATCATTCCAGAGTGCCCGACCTGCCCACCTGACCACGGCTCATCAGGCAGCACTCTGGCTTTAAATACATCAGAAAAAAGGTCTCGTTCTGCTCGTCTTCATTAAGAAACGTGTTAATGGTTCAGATGTTCAGGTTACACATTCACACAGGAGAACAGGGCTACACCATTCTGGATCAAATGAGAATCAACAGGTTTTTTGCTTAGAACTGAGATCACGATTCTCTCATTTTTTTCCAATATAAATATTTATTGCACTTATTACCTGCACGTCAACTTCAAAACAGCTGACACTGAACATAAAAACAATAAATGCCTCTCGTTTTCCCTTACGTACACAACCTTTGAATCATTTTAAAGCAGCATTAATTAACTTTCCCGCGTAGCCCCCTACTGGTTAAAAGTAGTAAAACTCTCTGCAACTGAAGAGAGAGGTGCTGCTTTTCAGCAAATAATCTCGTCAGAAAAGGTTGTATTTTACATTTTTATGAATGTATGTATGATTATTTTCAGTTCAGAAACAGTCTCTCTCTCTTGACCCAGAAGAGCCTGTGTAGGTGATGTTTTCATGTGGGTCGTACTTCTGACATGTAGCTGTCCTACTACATGCCTGCTGGACCCCATTCCCACTAAGCTCCTCCAGTCCATCCCTCCTACAGGAGCTGCAGCAGTCACACATGTGATTAAAGCTTCACTAACACCTGCTACATTTCCCACCTCACTTCAGCATGCTCAGGTTACACCACTGCTCTAAAAACCTTCCCTTCCTCTAAATCATGTGGAGAACTACCGACCTGTCTCTCTCCTCCCTTTTCTGTCTAAAATCACTGAAAGGACCTTCAGGCAGGTCACAGAATACCTCTCACTGAACCTCCTCCTAGACCCAGACCAGTCTGGGTTCACTCCACTGAAACAGCTCTGTTAGCAGTGACAGAAGCCTTAAGAGAAACCAGAGCCACTGACAAGTCCTCAGGACTCATCCTGCTCCACTTATCAGCTGCATTTGACTCTGTTACCATGGCAACCTTTAGTCCAGACTATCTAGCCTGGTCATCACAGGGAGAGACACTCCTGGTTTGAATCCTACCTCACAGGTGGGTCACTCCTCTGCCGTGCACCACCTCACCACAGGGGTTCCCCAAGGCTCCGTACTGGGACCTCTTCTCTTTGTGATTTACACCACCTCACTGGGTCAGATCATCTGATCCCATGACTTCTCCTACCACTGCTATGCTGACAACACCCAGCTCTACCTGTCATTCCCACCTGATGACATCACAGTCTCACCTGATGACCTCACAGTCTCAGCGTGAATCTCAGACTGTCTCTCTGATAGATGAGATGGATGAAAGCCCATCATCTCCAACTCCACCTCTAAAACTGAACTGATTGTCCTCCCAGCCAAACCAACCGTCCAACACAAGACCTCAGTCCAGACCGAGTCCCTGTCTCTGGTCCATCAGAGACAGCTGAGACCTGACGACCAGCTGACCTTTAAAGATCAGGTTGCTTCTGTTGCTCGTTCGTGCCGCTTCGCTTTGTTCAACATATGAAAGATCAGACCAGACCTGACCCAACAGTATCTCCTGTGAGAACCATTAGGAACAGCTGGAACCACTGGTCAGTGGTTGGATCCAGTTCGGATTCCCATCAGCTGAGCTCGTCCTCCAAGAACTCTAACGGGATGACTACAGCTGCACTGTGCTGTCATGTAAGGTTCAGTAAAATGTGTTTCCATGCCATCAAACAAAGAGCTGGACTGTGTGAATCAGGACCCTCATTACTGGAGTCTGACTCTCATTCCACGAGCCTGTCAGTGTTCGTTAGACCACTAATAAAAACTGGAACGAGCAAACAAATGTGATTACAGAACAGAATTCAATCTGACCAACTCATTTGAAGTTAACGCTGTTGTAGAGGATCAAGACTGAACCTCATTAAATCAGCAGCGTCGATCAAAGCTGCATCCTCCAACTGTAAACCCAACTAGTCCTGGTTCTGAATCACTGCTGCTTCAATCTCTCTCTCCCTCGCTCGCTCGCACGCACACATAAACACACACATTATGTAAGGATTTGTCAGGACTCTGAAGGTTCAGTTACATTCCTCCATCCAGCAAACGTCCCCGTGTCACCAGAGTGGATATTACCAAGGAAACAGTCAGGTCCAGACCCAGACCCAGACCCCCTCAGCTGTAGGCTCTAAGACAAAGAGAGAGCATTTGTCGACAACTTCCTCCCTCTGACTTATTTCATCAACAGCAGCTGAGAAAGCATCCTTCCCGTTACCATAACAACCCGCGCGGCTGTGAACAAGTGTGATATGTGAGCCCACATCATTCTGCCAGGGACCAGCTGTAACCACAGGTAACTACAGTTACTTTTCATCCTCCAGGTTTGACCTCATTTACTCATTTTTGTCGGTGAACTCTTATTTTCATGCAGTGGAATCATTTTCTCTAATTAGAAACCAGTAAATCTGGCTGGATTACATCACCGTCTGGGTTCTATACTGGGATGTTCCATGTGACCTCCAGAGTGACCAGTCCGCAGCCCTGAAGTGACCCACATGACGCCACACAGCTCACACGTGTTAAAGCCATACTCAGTAGCCAGGTAAACAAGCTAGGTCTCGCTAGCTAGTTTACAGAAACACGACTCGGAGCTCTCACCCCTCCCGTCGGGTATAATCGGTACGCCAGCCTCCCGCAGACATGGGACCTCGTTTAGCGACGATAACAAAGCAGAGTCTAACTCCAGCCGTAGAAACGTTCCCCAGCTTTTCCTCTTTTCACCTCCAAACGTTTTTAGTTTCCTGCTAGCTGAAAAGCTGTTTTTGGGGGGACTCTGGTATTTTTATCTTAAAATGGAAGCACTGACCACCGGCTAATTCTGTCCTCCTTTCACTTCCGGGATGTTCAGACGGAAAATGTGTCCGGGCGGATTAATGCCAATCCAAGCAGTGAGGAAATGCGGCAGACAGACAGCTGGATTGTCCAATCCTATCGTTCGGTCCAAACGATAGGATTGGCTGAAGTTTTTAGAGAACTGCGGGACAACCACTTTATTGATTTCTTTCAAGGTTGTTTTTAATCTCCACAATATATTTATGGCTATACTATGTTGGAACGTTGTTAAGAGGCTTTAAAAAAAACGTTAAAAGCTACATTGTTTACCTGGATACTGAGTATGGCTTTAACATGGACACTACACGTCAGCGTGTGATCTCGCTGCTTCCTGTTCTGAGCTCAAACGTCCAGCAGGTAAAAGTCAGGAGAAACAGCAAAGGACTGAGTCTCTATGGAGACCTGGTTTAGGCTCGGACAGCATTAACAGGTGGGTTCGGACCATTTCTACCTGCAGGGTGAAGCAGGTGTTAAAACAGAAGCCGATCAGTCCAATGATCTGCTGTATGAGCTGAACTGGACCTGGTGTCAGATCAACCAACCCACCAGGACCACCTGCAGCTTCTGACCTCTCAGGGTTCTTTAACCTGACACTCTGAGACCTTCAGTGGATTAATGATGCGTCAACATGTGATCGCCTAATCAAACACGTTTCTGTTCCTCCATTCCAGTCTCTCTGAGGTTCTCTAGACCTCTCTGCTGTCCTGAGAAACACCTGAACTTTACCAGCTTCTGGTCATGTCCAGAATTCAGGAGGGTTATGGTTATGATTAGGATGAGGGTTAGGGTTAGGTGCACCTGGTGCAGCTCCACCTTTCTGGTTCTGAACACATTGATCTGAACTGAGACACGAACGCTGCAGTCAGAGGAACTCGTGTGTAATGGATGCGCTCCTCAGACAGGGAGAGTCATTAGTTCTCCAGATGAAGACTTGGTGGTCAGCTGATTTATTCTCTAGATCAGTCTGGGTTTAGGAGCTGAACTGGACCTGGTGTCAGATCAACGGAACCATCAGAACCATGAGATCTTCTGCAGCTTCATGAAACCCTCAGGTTCTCCACACTGCAGTGGAGGAGGAAAGGTCAAGGAACAATTACATTTTTTTTTTAAATGAATGAAATAATGCAGCTGAAAATGTCATTATGATAACTTCTAAATTAATAAGTGACCGGATGTTTCTTCTACCGTCAGTCAAAATGGTCATGATACCACCTCGGTCTCTATTTGAGCAGGAAACCCTGCTAACATTAATAAAATAAAAATTTAACATTTCTAAACGATTCATAATCATTCATGTCTGCATCTCGATGCATCGGGAAAACGAGATTATCTCCCACCCCTCACACACACACACACACACACACACAGAACAAAAATACAAAGGCAGCACTTTTGTTTTAGCTCCCATTTCTATGAGCTGATGTCAAAGATCTGAAACATTTTCTACAGGCACCAAAGACTCACTCCTCTCCAGTACTGTTGACTAAACTGTCTAATCAGTGTTAGTGAAGATAACCCCTCCCACCGCACAGTCAGGTGTGACTATCAAGGTGCTGATTAGACAGCATGAATATTGCACAGGTGTGCCTCAGACTGCCCAGAAGAGAAGGTCCCTCTGAAATGTGCAGTTTGGTCACAGCACAAACTCACAGATGTCGCAGCTTTTCAGGGAGCGCGCTATTGGCAACACACATTCTGTTCCAAAGCCCTGCTTCCCGACAGGAACGTTGCTGTCGGTTGCCGTTGGATAAATCTGATCTGCAAGAAAGCTGCTGTGTCCACAACAACTTCTAGCTTTTGATTTTCAGCAGGGAGTCTGATTTGTGGCAATAACTCAGTGTGATAATAAAGATGTCTCCAGCCGAAGACACCTGAGTCTCCAGCAGAACATCAACAAGACAGACACACGGAGTCAGCATGTGTCACTTCCTGTGGTCATCAGAGGTCGGCTGCAGCTTTAGCCACAAACAGATAACCCAACATCAACAGTGTGTTCCCAGCTGGAAGGACGCCATGATCCCTGAAACTATCTGTCTCAGTTTCAGACAGCAATCTGAATCCAAACCTGGAAACATTAGCTTCATGAACAAGGAGCTTTTCTTCTGCTGCAGCAGACTGGGAGCACTCCCATTGGTCACTTCACTTTGTGTTTACATGCCATGCTGCTTCGCCCAAATAAAACACAGCCAAGACTCAGCAAGGAAAGAAATGCAGCCTGGTGCTTCTGCTAACACAAGCAGCAGAGTTCAGACTGCAGAGGTTTCTGCTTCAGAACATTCTAGAAAGAAGGTAAAAGTATTTATAGATTCAGAACGCGCCCCAACGCAGGTCCAAACAATATCAACATCTAATCTATCAGGATAAAAACAACAGGCTGCACTGCCAGTTAGGGATGTTCCAGGAAATGGGACGGTGCCATCATTTCTGATGAATCCACATTTTCCACTTATCATCATCATCATCATCATCACATGCTGATGCACGTTGTTTAGGATAGAAGTCTATGATTTGTTACAATTCAGGTTTTAGATGATTGTGCATCGTGCACGCCCTATCATGACCTTTGTGCAGGTCTACATGTAACTGATTGGTTAGGTCAGACTCTGGTCCAGGATAGGTCAGGACCTGGTCCAGGTTAGGTCAGAACCTGGTCCAGGTTAGGTCAGGACCTGGTCCAGGTTAGGTCAGGACCTGGTCCAGGTTAGGTCAGAACCTGGTCCAGGTTAGGTCAGACTCTGGTCCAGGTTAGGTCAGGACCTGGTCCAGGTTAGGTCAGGACCTGGTCCAGGTTAGGTCAGGACCTGGTCCAGGTTAGGTCAGACCTGGTCCAGGTTAGGTCAGACTCTGGTCCAGGTTAGGTCAGGACCTGGTCCAGGTTAGGTCAGGACCTGGTCCAGGTTAGGTCAGGACCTGGTCCAGGTTAGGTCAGGACCTGGTCCAGGTTAGGTCAGGACCTGGTCCAGGTTAGGTCAGACTCTGGTCCAGGTTAGGTCAGGACCTGGTCCAGGATAGGTCAGGACCTGGTCCAGGTTAGGTCAGGACCTGGTCCAGGTTAGGTCAGGACCTGGTCCAGGTTAGGTCAGGACCTGGTCCAGGTTAGGTCAGGACCTGGTCCAGGTTAGGTCAGACTCTGGTCCAGGTTAGGTCAGGACCTGGTCCAGGTTAGGTCAGGACCTGGTCCAGGTTAGGTCAGACTCAGAGTATGCCCAACTTTAACTTCTGATTTGATTCGAGTCAAAAGAAAAAACAGAATGTTCATAGAAACACAAAATGAATTATGTTCATGTTTTTACGTTTTGTTTTGAATGAAATAAAAGGAATATGAATGAAAAGGAGCTGAGAGAACATATTTTCTGCCTCTTTTTACAAAACAAAACTCATTAAAATCAGTTGCCACCACATTCCTGTTCTAACTTTAAACTCAGTCACTGAGGCCGTCCTGATTTACATTTTTATACCAATACCCTCGATCTGATACATTTTTAATATAATGACTGACTTTGATTCAGTTTTCCCGTCCGGGGATCGGATCGCCAAAGCTCCCGCCTCGGTCTGCCACCCGATCCACAATGCACCGGACCCTTCACTCTCCTCCTGCAGGTGGTGGGCCCACAGTTGGATGAGCCCATGTCTCCGGTTCGGGCTGGGCCCGGCCGGGCCCCATGGGCGAAAGCCCGGCCACCAGGCGCTCGTCCACGGGCCCCAACCCCAGGCCTGGCTCCAGGGTGAGACCCCGGTAACCCTCCGGGCCGGGTACTCAGACTCTTTGGTTGTGTCTCCATGAAGGGTCTTCTGAACCGTTCTTTGTCTCACCCCTCCCCTAGGACCAATTTGCCATGGGTGACCCTACCAGGGGCACAAGTGCCCCAGACAACATAGCTCCTAGGATCGTTAGGGCACTCAAACTCCTCCACCACGATAAGGTGACGGTTCAGGGAGGAGTGGTGGAAGGAATACTTTGAGGAGCTCCTCAATCCCACCGACGCGCATTCCGAGGAGGAACCAGAGCTGGGAGACCTGGGGACGGACTGTCCAATCTCTGGGGCAGAAGTCGCTGAGGTAGTCAAACAACTACGCAGCGGCGGAGCCCCAGGGGTGGATGAGATCCGACCTGGGTATCTCAAGGCAATGGATGTTGTAGGTCTGTCGTGGCTGACACGTCTCTGCAACATTGCGTGGTCATCGGGGGCAGTTCCTATGGAGTGGCAAACCGGGGTGGTGGTTCCCATTTTTAAGAAGGGGGACCAGAGGGTGTGTTCCAACTATAGGGGGATCACACTCCTCAGCCTCCCTGGAAAGGTCTACTCCAGGGTACTGGAGAAGAGGTTCCGGTCGATAGTTGAACCTCAGATCGAAGAGGAGCAATGTGGTTTTCGTCCTGGTCGTGGAACTGTGGACCAGCTCTTTACCCTCGCTAGGGTGATGGAGGGGTCATGGGAGTTTGCCCAACCAATCCACATGTGTTTTGTGGATTTGGAGAAGGCTTATGACCGTGTCCCCAGGGGCACCCTGTGGGGGGCGCTCCAGGAGTACGGGGTGGATGGTCTTTTGTTAAGGGCCATTCAGTCCCTGTACCAGAGGAGTGTGAGTCTGGTCCGCATAGCCGGCAGTAAGTCGGACCTGTTCCCAGTGAGGGTTGGACTCCGCCAGGGCTGCCCTTTGTCACCGGTCCTGTTCATAACCTTTATGGACAGGATTTCTAGGCGCAGCCGTGGTGTGGAGGGGGTTGGGTTTGGTGACAGGAGAATCGCGTCTCTGCTTTTTGCGGATGATGTGGTCCTCCTAGCTTCATCGAGCTCTGACCTTCAGCTCTTGCTGGGAAGGTTCGCAGCCGAGTGTGAAGCGGCTGGGATGAGGATCAGCACCTCCAAATCTGAGGCCATGGTTCTCGACCGGAAAAAGGTGGATTGCCAACTCCGGGTCGGGAGAGAGGTCCTGCCTCAAGTGGAGGAGTTCAAGTATCTCGGGGTCTTGTTCACGAGTGAGGGAAGGAGGGAGCGGGAGATCGACAGGCGGATTGGGGCAGCGTCTGCAGTGATGCGGACGCTGAACCGGTCTGTTGTGGTAAAGAGAGAGCTGAGCCAGAAAGCAAGGCTCTCGATTTACCGGTCGGTCTACGTCCCAATCCTCACCTATGGTCATGAGCTTTGGGTAGTGACCGAAAGAACGAGATCGCGGATACAAGCGGCTGAAATGAGTTTCCTCCGCAGGGTGGCCGGGCTCAGCCTTAGGGATAGGGTAAGAAGCTCGGACATCCGGGAGAGACTCGGAGTAGAGTCGCTGCTCCTCCATATCGAAAGGAGCCAGTTGAGGTGGTTCGGGCATCTGGTAAGGATGCCTCCTGGACGCCTCCCTCGGGAGGTGTTCTGGGCATGTCCTGCCGGCAGGAGGCCCCCAGGTCGACCCAGGACAAGCTGGAGGAAATACATCTTCAGTTTGGCCTGGGAACGC
>SSNR01000448.1:239370-254727 GCA_006937965.1 Callopanchax toddi | reverse complement strand
CACAATGCACCGGACCCTTCACTCTCCTCCTGCAGGTGGTGGGCCCACAGTTGGATGAGCCCATGTCTCCGGTTCGGGCTGGGCCCGGCCGGGCCCCATGGGCGAAAGCCCGGCCACCAGGCGCTCGTCCACGGGCCCCAACCCCAGGCCTGGCTCCAGGGTGAGACCCCGGTAACCCTCCGGGCCGGGTACTCAGACTCTTTGGTTGTGTCTCCATGAAGGGTCTTCTGAACCGTTCTTTGTCTCACCCCTCCCCTAGGACCAATTTGCCATGGGTGACCCTACCAGGGGCACAAGTGCCCCAGACAACATAGCTCCTAGGATCGTTAGGGCACTCAAACTCCTCCACCACGATAAGGTGACGGTTCAGGGAGGAGTGGTGGAAGGAATACTTTGAGGAGCTCCTCAATCCCACCGACGCGCATTCCGAGGAGGAACCAGAGCTGGGAGACCTGGGGACGGACTGTCCAATCTCTGGGGCAGAAGTCGCTGAGGTAGTCAAACAACTACGCAGCGGCGGAGCCCCAGGGGTGGATGAGATCCGACCTGGGTATCTCAAGGCAATGGATGTTGTAGGTCTGTCGTGGCTGACACGTCTCTGCAACATTGCGTGGTCATCGGGGGCAGTTCCTATGGAGTGGCAAACCGGGGTGGTGGTTCCCATTTTTAAGAAGGGGGACCAGAGGGTGTGTTCCAACTATAGGGGGATCACACTCCTCAGCCTCCCTGGAAAGGTCTACTCCAGGGTACTGGAGAAGAGGTTCCGGTCGATAGTTGAACCTCAGATCGAAGAGGAGCAATGTGGTTTTCGTCCTGGTCGTGGAACTGTGGACCAGCTCTTTACCCTCGCTAGGGTGATGGAGGGGTCATGGGAGTTTGCCCAACCAATCCACATGTGTTTTGTGGATTTGGAGAAGGCTTATGACCGTGTCCCCAGGGGCACCCTGTGGGGGGCGCTCCAGGAGTACGGGGTGGATGGTCTTTTGTTAAGGGCCATTCAGTCCCTGTACCAGAGGAGTGTGAGTCTGGTCCGCATAGCCGGCAGTAAGTCGGACCTGTTCCCAGTGAGGGTTGGACTCCGCCAGGGCTGCCCTTTGTCACCGGTCCTGTTCATAACCTTTATGGACAGGATTTCTAGGCGCAGCCGTGGTGTGGAGGGGGTTGGGTTTGGTGACAGGAGAATCGCGTCTCTGCTTTTTGCGGATGATGTGGTCCTCCTAGCTTCATCGAGCTCTGACCTTCAGCTCTTGCTGGGAAGGTTCGCAGCCGAGTGTGAAGCGGCTGGGATGAGGATCAGCACCTCCAAATCTGAGGCCATGGTTCTCGACCGGAAAAAGGTGGATTGCCAACTCCGGGTCGGGAGAGAGGTCCTGCCTCAAGTGGAGGAGTTCAAGTATCTCGGGGTCTTGTTCACGAGTGAGGGAAGGAGGGAGCGGGAGATCGACAGGCGGATTGGGGCAGCGTCTGCAGTGATGCGGACGCTGAACCGGTCTGTTGTGGTAAAGAGAGAGCTGAGCCAGAAAGCAAGGCTCTCGATTTACCGGTCGGTCTACGTCCCAATCCTCACCTATGGTCATGAGCTTTGGGTAGTGACCGAAAGAACGAGATCGCGGATACAAGCGGCTGAAATGAGTTTCCTCCGCAGGGTGGCCGGGCTCAGCCTTAGGGATAGGGTAAGAAGCTCGGACATCCGGGAGAGACTCGGAGTAGAGTCGCTGCTCCTCCATATCGAAAGGAGCCAGTTGAGGTGGTTCGGGCATCTGGTAAGGATGCCTCCTGGACGCCTCCCTCGGGAGGTGTTCTGGGCATGTCCTGCCGGCAGGAGGCCCCCAGGTCGACCCAGGACAAGCTGGAGGAAATACATCTTCAGTTTGGCCTGGGAACGCCTGGGCGTCCAGCTGAGGAGCTGGTGGACTTGGCCGGGGAGAAGGTGGCCTGGGCTGCCCGACTTAGAATGCTGCCCCCGCGACCCGGACCCGGATAAGCGGAGGAAGGCGAGGCGAGGCGAGACTTTGATTCAGTTATTTCCATAATTTTACACCGTTTACTGAAATACTCAGCTCCTTCTCTTCGGCGTAAGCTTTTACTACTTTATTGATGACATCACACACACACACACACACACACCAGACGGCCCACCACCATGGTTAAAAAAATTGTAGAGGAAACCCTGCTAGTGTCTCAGTCATGTGACCCAGCAATAGGTGACTTTTTAAGCCATCTGTCGACTAGTCGCTGATCACATCTACTTTTATTTTGAAGCTTTTGATGCCCTTGCCAATCGATTGTCCTTATTTATTCAACTTAACGGTGAGTCTTTGCTTTCTTTACCTCGTTTTACTAAAAATGCGGCGCTACATTCAGCCCATTCAAACCTCCGATGTGCTAACGGCTAAGCTAACAAGCTAATGGCTCGGCTATCCAGCGTGGACTGATTTTATTCATTAAATAGCGAATGTCTTTGTTATAATTATGGCTGAACTATAGACCACAATCTGACTAAAACTGTTTTGCATATAAACCTGACTAAAGTGTGACTAAAACTAATCAGCAGTTCAGTCTAAAGACTGGAGTAAGCCAAAGTGCTCCTAAAACAACACTGCTCTCTATACATTTAAGAATGTTTTCTGAGCTGTTTGTTGTCAGCATTAAAAATATGTTTTTGCAATAAAGCCTGTATAAGCCATCTGTATGACGTCATCGGAGATTAGTCAAAGTCGACGCGACTTTTATTGCTTGGTAGTCGACTTTTAAAAATAGCAAGTCGTGCAGCCCCTACCCAGTAACAGAACACCTGGTTTCTTTAAAGAGCTTTGGCTCCTATCAATATGACAGCTGTTAGAAAACTTTAACTCATCCCAGCTGACAGTGAACACCTTTGACTTTGGAAATAAAATGAACAACTTGTTCTTCTGTTGACACAAACATTTCAAATAGAGGTGATTATGATGCTGTGTCTCAGAAAAGGATGGTGACAGTTGAAGATTGATCTTTTAGAATGGATCTAACCTCTGTTTGTCTGGAAGTCAATGCACCAACCTGTTGTTTCTCTGAAAAGCTCCTTTTGATCAACACTCAGACATCTGGACTCGGAGTGAGGTCTGCCATCTCCTCACTTTGAGACTTCTCAAAGTTTCTTGTTATCACATGGAATCACCTGTGGTTCTGACTGCAGATACAGGCATCAGGTATTGGTGTGATACTACGGTCTTGTACTCATAAAAGTACTTATACTATGGAGCTGATATTCAGCGTAGCGTGATGCTCAGCTCTCAGTTGAGCTGCAGTGAGTAACTACCTTGAGTTAACTCTGGAGCAGATGGAGTTAATGGAGTCGATCTCCATTTATTTGTTTTAATATGATTCAAATCTGTATTGAAGCATCAGGTTGACGTCTTGAGTTAAATGTTTGTATTTAATGAGGATTGAGCAGAAAAATGTTGCTCAGTGTTTTAGAAAATGATAAGAGAACAAAGTTTGTCTTTTCTTTTTTTTCCTGCTGATCCGAGAAATGATCCGATCCATGACTCAAATCCGTGAACCGATCCGATCCGTGAGTTTTCTGATCCGTTGCACCCCTAGTCTCAGCTGACATGGGGGAGCCAGTCAGAGCTCATTTCTACTATAAAGTCCTCCATTCCCCGGACACTGAGAGATTTATTTTTAAACATTTCACCTCACAGAATGGCAAGGCTTGCCAAGGATACACGTTTATGTTGGCGGAGGACTCATTCTGGACCGAGCGTTTTCTTATTTCCGGTTCCTGTAGCTTCAGAACAACAGCTGCCGTTCTAAAGCCACGACTCATAAACCCAGCAGGGTCAGAGAGGGTAGCCTCGTACAGTGTGAGAACACGATTTGTGAACTGCGAGTGATTAAACCCTACAATGTAATCATAGTTTGAGTACCACGGTTTACGCCCAGCTTACAGATCAAAGTAATGTGCTGCGTGCACGCGACCGCACGCACGTGTCGAGGTGTTTTGGGAGGAGAAGCCGTTGGACGTGGATTCAAAAACTGCTCTTTTGCTGAAATAATCCAGAGAGCGGCTTTAATTTTTTTTATTTCCTTGAATGAAAGTGAAATACACACACACACACACACACACACACACACACACACATATAAAGCCCATCTGACTGAATCTTAAGCCAAAGTCACATTGAAAGTCCATCTTGGAAAATGGTAAAGAATACAAAGGGCTAATCATTCCACGTGGGTTAAACATTCTCATGTCAGAGTGGTGGATTATTAGCAGATCCATCCATAATAAACGTCTCCACAGGAGGCTCCTGGTCATTACCACAGCCAATCCCAGTACAGACCCAGGTGTAGGCCAGGAACACCTCCAACCATTACTCCTGATCTAAAAACAAAGTACGTCAACAGAAGCTCCTTCCTCCCATTAGAAGACTACTAGCAGAGTTCAGGGAGACGTGTAGGTCCAACAACGCTGTTCACCGTGATGAGAGCATTCCACCTCGCCTGGAGCAAAGCCCTCTAACCTGATCCAAAACTAATTCACATCCACATTAAGCCCCGGGGAGCGAGCAGAGGAGTGACTTCACACAGCCCGAGGCTTTTTATTAACTATGATCACAAGACGAGACGCAACAGGATCCACGTGGCAGACCCCTCACCTAAACCAGTCCAGAGGGCTGGGCATACTGGAACTAGGGATGCTCCTTAACACAGTCACAGTTTATCATTTTCCCAATAACAAAAATACGATGATCTGTTTAATAACCTTGAAAAAGAGTTGAGCCTCGTGCTTTACTGGTCTGTTCTACATCACTGACTAACAACACTTAGACACCTGGACAGGTTCCCAGTCCATCGCTGGGACGCCCAGAGACAACATGTCCATGGGAGGACACCCACACAGAAAGGCCTCAAAGATGAAACTCTGCACCCACAGCTGATTACAGGTCAAAGGTTAAACTGTCAGCATTCAGCCAACCTTAAAGGTGCAACAACCACATTTTACTACAATACCAACTTTACCAGCTGCCAGGTCCAGGTCTGGTCCAGGTCCAGGTCCAGGTCCAGGTCTGGTCCAGGTTCAGAAAAACTTAAAAGTCACCAGACATGTTGTCTGACCTGATTCTCCTCCAAGTTCTCTCTCTCCTTCCCTCTCTCTCTCTCTTGTTCTCTGGCTCCCACGCCTTCTCTCACTTGGATGTAGTGAAGCTCCTCCTGCAGACTTCGTTGCCTCCAATCCTTTAGGAGGTTCTGGGTGTTTTCTTTTTCTCTGGGTCTTCTTGGTGGACTTCTCTGACATGACCACTGTACGTACTTCAGACTCAGAGTCAGAAGTAGCTCAGCGTCTGTCTTCTCTAATGAGAGCCTCCAAAACAATCCAGTGACCATTTAGTCCGTGTTCAACCAGTTCATCCTCCTCCATCATTTAACCATCAGAACACAGTTTAGTGTTAGTCAGCCACCCTGCAAGTGTACACACACACACACACACACACACACACACACACACACACACACACACACACACACACAAGGATTTCTTCTTTTCTCCTTGCCCTCTCCTCTTTTTTTATCCATCTAAAAATTAGTGGTAGGAATTTAATGCATTAATAGCAATTAATTAATTAGAAAAAATGATGTGTTTAAAAAAAATGCAATTTATCGCAGCTTGAACTTGAAGCAACGGGGAACATTCGTCAGTGCACGATTTCCTGGAACACCCATTACCCTGATGCACTCCTCAGAGCTCGACGCAGCCGTGTCCAAATCCAGGGGCTGCGTCCTTCAGAGGACCCGGTCTACCTGGTCCGCTAGGCTCATACAGGGCGTTTCCACAGGGACCAAGTCCCAGGTCATTATGATTATTTAAAATCAGTACCTTTCTGAAAATGTACTTAAAGCTGTACTCAGTAATTGTGTAAACAAAGTAGCTTAAAACGTTTGTTTTTTCATGTCTCTTAACAACGTTCTAACATAGAGCTATAAATATATTGTGGCGATAAATCAATCAATCAATCAATCAATCAATAAGGGGGTTTCCTCGCAGTTCTCTAAAATCTCAGCCAATCAGACCACACACAGAAATGTTTCTTTAAAAATGGCGGACATGCCCGTCCTGATCCTACAGTGTGGTGGGATCACACGTCAACCGAGTTCACACACTAACATTCTCAGATCAGACGGGAAATCTCGCAGAACTTCACGAGATCAAACGTGACTTTGGAGTAAACAAACACGACGCTGGTTTTTTATTATAAACAACAAATTTAGGACGTTTTTACCGTCAGGTACAACAAAGAATCCTTAATTCCATTAATGTTTTAACCGAGTCCCACCACTAGGGGTGCAACGGATCAGAAAGCTCACGGATCGGATCGGTTCACGGTTTTGAGTCACGGTTCGGATCAATTTTCGGATCAGCAGAATGAAAAAGAAAAGACAAAAAACTTTGCTCTCTCAAAATTTTCTAAAACACTGAGCAACTTTTTTATGCTCAATCCTCATAAATACAAACTGCATTTAACTCAAGACGTCAACCTGATGCTTCAATAAAGTTTTGAATCCTATTAAAACTAATTAATGGGGGAGATAGACTCATATGCGCACCTCAGGGTCACAGACCTGCTTCTGTCAGACTAGCGGTCACAGCTGGGGGGAGGGGCGTGACGCACGAGGCGCTGCTGACTGAACTCCGGTTATATTAACGTTTATTAGCTCGTATAAAAGCCCAACATAACGCTATCTTAGACAGAAACAGGTGAATCTAGTTTGTCTATCAGAAAGATTCCAGCTGACGGAGAGAGAGACGGAGGAATCAGAGGCAGCGCGCAGCAGAGACTGGATATTGATCAGAGATCCTTCGTTCTGGTGTTCTAAAACGGCTGAAGCCAACAGAGTGAACCTCTATACGTGATGCAAAACAAACCCCTTTCTCAGAGGGGAATAATCTGCAGATTCAGAGCGCGTGAGCACAGAACGTCGGGAATTATTTAGCGACGCACGCGCTCTACATGAACCGCGAACCACGTGCGTTCCGAACCGTAGAGGGTGATCCGTACGAACCACGGATTGATGATGATCCGTTGCACCCCTACCCACCACTACTAAAAACATCAATAAAAACTAGGACATTCTGTCAACTATGTGACGTCTCATTAGTCCAGTTTAGGACACAATTAGGCATCGACCTGGAGTCGTTTGGTCACATGACCTGGGAGCTACTGATTGTTTTCCTTTTTGCCAGTGTTCCAACAGAGGATATTTGTTGATGGTCCCTAAAAGAAGAACTGAACTCAGGAGGAGGAGCTGCTGTGACATCACAAGTTCACCTGTCCCTCCTCCTCCTCCATCACCTTGTCCCTCCTCCTCCTCCATCACCCTGTCCCTCCTCCTCCTCCTCCATCACCTTGTCCCTCCTCCTCCTCCTCCATCACCTTGTCCCTCCTCCTCCTCCTCCATCACCCTGTCCCTCCTCCTCCTCCTCCATCACCTTGTTCCTCCACCTCCTCCTCCTCCATCACCCTGGGCTTGTTAGAGATGAACTGCGCCTCGCCTGGAGAACAGACGAGAGCAGGCGGACGCAGCAGGGGGAGCGGCTAAAAGTCTGCTTTTAAGTCGGACAGATTTTCCTAAATGTAGCTCGTAGGTGATGATATGTCTGAAGATATCGCGTTAATGTCCGTAATAGCAGATGACTTTCCGTTTTTTCCAAAATCTTTATTTGAAGTTCAAAGTATTTCAAAACAAATTCAAGAGTGAACAATATAAAGTATCAACACTAAAGCAAACTAAATAATAGACATATATCTAGAGAGATCATATCAGTCAAAGAAAGTAAACAAGATACTGCTCTGTACTAAATGATCTGATTATAAAAATCAGACAGTAGTTTTATTAGAACTTTATAGAAAATGGAAACAGTTCCTACTGAAAACTCTTTGAAACAAATCACATTTCTCATTGTGGCCTTTATAGTTGACATCATCAACGTGGCATGAATTTACAATATATATTTAAACAAATAACATTTCGCATTTTGCAACAGGATGTTTGGATCAAAACGTGAACCAATCAGATCTGAGATCAGGTGAGAGCCAGGCGTTTCCCATCATGCTCTCGGTTTTGCAGCCGGTGGAGAGCAACTGCAGCGCCTTGCTCCAAAATCTGCGTCCGCCTTGATCTCACGAGGTTATCGTTGCCCACGTAGGCATGACATCAGAGCTAGTCGACGTCAAGTCGGACAGAAATCTAACCGGCATGCACTGGGCGCCGATCACCGCTGATCGGATCTGCGCAGAACTGGCTCATCTCGAACGCACCTCCTGTCCCTCCTCCTCCTCCTCCATCACCCTGTCCCTCCTCCTCCTCCTCCATCACCCTGTCCCTCCTCCTCCTCCATCACCTTGTCCCTCCTCCTCCTCCATCACCTTGTCCCTCCTCCTCCTCCATCACCTTGTCCCTCCTCCTCCTCCATCACCTTGTCCCTCCTCCTCCTCCTCCTCCTCCATCACCTTGTCCCTCCTCCTCCTCCTCCTCCATCACCCTGTCCCTCCTCCTCCTCCTCCATCACCCTGTCCCTCCTCCTCCTCCATCACCTTGTCCCTCCTCCTCCATCACCTTGTCCCTCCTCCTCCTCCATCACCTTGTCCCTCCTCCTCCTCCTCCTCCATCACCTTGTCCCTCCTCCTCCATCACCTTGTCCCTCCTCCTCCTCCATCACCTTGTCCCTCCTCCTCCTCCACCCTGTCCCTCCTCCTCCTCCTCCTCCATCACCTTGTCCCTCCTCCTCCTCCTCCATCACCCTGTCCCTCCTCCTCCTCCATCACCTTGTCCCTCCTCCTCCTCCATCACCTTGTCCCTCCTCCTCCTCCACCCACCCTCCCCCTCCTCCTCCTCCATCACCTTGTCCCTCCTCCTCCTCCTCCATCACCTTGTCCCTCCTCCTCCTCCTCCTCCATCACCTTGTCCCTCCTCCTCCTCCTCCATCACCCTGTCCCTCCTCCTCCTCCTCCTCCATCACCTTGTCCCACCTCCTCCTCCATCACCTTGTCCCTCCTCCTCCTCCATCACCTTGTCCCTCCTCCTCCTCCTCCTCCATCACCCTGTCCCTCCTCCTCCTCCATCACCCTGTCCCCTGACAGACTCTCTCCTCTCTGATGGAGTCACCAGCCTCCAGCTGTCAGAGGTCAGAGGTCACTACAATACTACTAAACCTGCAGCAGGAGGACAAAGTCCTACCGTCTCAACACGTCCACCAGTTAGACAGGATGTAACTTAAAGGTTTCAGGGACACTGCAGATCCAGGTCCAAGTGTAGTTTCAGCCTGTCCAAGGTCAAGTCCAGGTTCAGGTCTGACCTAGGTCCAGACCACCTCCACGGTCCCCCGGTTACCGGCTGTACCAGCTGACTGGAGCCTGGCTACCGGTGGGGACTTCTGTAAAGTCTGTTCTAAAAAAAACACAACAGGGAGGAGAACCGGAAGAACAACCGGCCCCGGGACGGTGACCCCCCCCCCCCACACACACACACACACACCGACCCGGGAGCCCACCTGAACCTGAGACCAGCTGTTGCTAATCAGTCAGTTCCATCGGGACCCGGATGCTGAACGGGGCGGACTTGTTTTACCGAACCCGGTTTAAAGACGGTAAAATGTCACTTTCTCCAGCGAAACAACCGCGAAGAAAGTTTAAAACCAGAGATTAGACGGTACCTTCTGACGGAGAACCAGCGGCCAAATCACGTCCGGCGATTTACCGGGGCTGGTCCATTTTCCAACCGGGCACCGACTTAACAGCAGAGAGGTGAAAACAACCCGTTGAAGCTCGAGGGAGGAGGTCGGTTCTGCTGCTTCCAGCTCGACGGTAATTAGCTCCGCTGGTCGGGATCGGTTCCGCTCCTGGAACCAACCGGACTCACACACCAAGCCTTTAGGGGCGGGGAGACGAACCCTCCCGGTAGAGAACTCCTCCGGTTACCTCGGTGGGCTGACACCAGGAAAATGCCCCCAACGACTGGTGCTCACGCGCACAGCTCCGCCAAACCGAGGAGAGGGAGGGCGGGGCCAGGCCGGGATCGCCCTTTGCGTTTTTTTAAGGTGGATCTGAGAGTTAATGAGATAATGAGGCAGAAACAGGACTGTGCCCTTCAGCACATCTGGAAACGGAGAAGGAAAACTCCACAGGAACACAGTTTAGGCTTCATTCCTTAGACTGAAACACTCTGCTGAGGTAGGACAACACGTCTCTGTCCAACTAGAGGAGACAGAGACAGGTGAGTCACAGCGTCACGGGAGGAAAGACAGCTCCTCCAAGTCAATACAGTCAGGATTAATGAATGAGCTCATCATTAAAGGGTGAGCTGTGAAGAACTGGAGCGCCACAGACTCACATACGGGCTCAGCAAAGAGTGAGACATGAGTCCATTAATAAACACACACACACACACACACAGGGTTATGGTTCTGTTGAACCGTAACCATAACAGTCCCAGAGGAGCCAGACAGCTGATAGGATCAGGTCCTGCTCCTCTGCCGGTCCGACTTCCATTGTGTTGCCCCGGTTACACACAGGTCACGCAGAACGAGACGCCCGGCGTTCACCTGTGTTGATGTCCTAAAAACACAAAGCTATGAATACTTGGGCCGCTAACATAAGAGTCCAACGTTCAGACTACCCAGACCAGTTTAACCGTGTTCTCAAGGAAAACTGCTTCCACCGAAGCGAACGCCGTGGTTAAAGCTGTGGTCAGACGGGTGTTGTTACCCGTTCTTCTAGCCAAACAGCTACGTTCACTATCAACAGAGCAGCGTGGGTAGCACCGCCGCCTTTGGTGCTCTGTGAACGGACTGAGGGGAGGGAAATAGTCTGTGATTGAGAGGCAGAGTCCCGACACCCAGTAACAGTCACACATCGCTGTGCGCTCGTCTATAACAGCACCTGTAGCTCAGTGAGACCCTGTAACCCATCAGAGTGGTCGTCAGCCTCAGGAACGCTGCCCATACCACCAGGATTATGAGAAAAGCACAGCATACTGCCAACTACTGGATAGACTTTATTATTACTTGTTTAGCTTCCAGAACGTGCAGACAGCGTCAGGTGACGTCACAGCCGTAGGACGGCGCGGGAAATTCGAGCCCGAATTGCAAAACATTTTCCAGCTCACAGCCTGTTCTGTTCTAGATAATGGATGATACATGGCGGCCTCTGTGTTTATGGTTTAAAATGCTTCATCACTCAACTCAACATACATGATTACTGTGATTTAGAATCTCGACTCGCGTCCTTTTGAAGTCAGTGAGGATCTGTGGTTCTGTTTACCATGAAACTAAATTAAAAGTAAAAAATCCTGGTTTACAAAAATGTACTTAACATTTCATTTTAAAGGAGTGGCTTACTGGATTATAATACTAGGTCCCCTGAGCCTGTCATGTCTGAACGATAATGAAAACTCTCTGTTCCCTGGTTATTAAAAAAAAAACAAAAAACCTGATCTTCTCAAAGAACTTCCTTGCAAACTCTGTTGTGACGTCACAACGTGGATTTGCATACTGCACCTAGCCCATGTTGGCTAGCCCCGCCCCACAGACAGGCCCGGATAATGCACAGGCTAGCCTTGATAGCATGGGAAGCTAAAGCGTGAGCTTTGCTCTGCAGACTTTCCACACTTCTAGTCTGGCTTGCCAGGCTAGAGCCTTGGGAGCCTGATTGGCTATTAAAATATACATTATTTTATTTTAATTTACATTCAAGAATATTCTCAAGGTCAAGGTAAAGAACCAGAACTGATACCTAATGTTTATATATAGAAACAAGGCACAGAGTCATCACTGACCAGTGGTGCAGGAGCTTCACACCCTGCTTAGAGATCTAGAGGTTCTGAGTTCAACTTCAACTGAATTTATTTTTTATTTTTTGCATGGAATAGAATAAATTCTGTAGGTGCAGCCAGGGTCCGAAATTAACACTCGCCACTCGCCAAATGCAACCAAACTGCTCCACTTGGCGAGTAAAATTTGGAGCGTCATCCGCCACATGGCGAGTACAGTTTTGCACCAACTTAGTTCTGTTTATCAGACGGATTTCTGTGACGCTCCTCTCCTGCCTGCACGCCACGTATGCGAAACATGAGAGTCGCACCCTAAGGCATTTCCTCCTATCTATTCACTGTTTATCAAGGCAGCAGCAGTTAGCTTCGTGCTAAAGCTAGCAGCGATATGTGGCGGTTTAGAACTGGAGTCAGCCAGTCTTCAAAAAGAAAAGTAATGGAACTGGAAGAGAAACCACCAGGACCAGTGGCAACCAGAAGATTTAATGAAAAGTGGCGAACTGGAGGTGGCGGTGGAGATGTTGATGTTGACGCTGGCTACAGGGCACAACAGGTGTTGTGCAGAAGTCTGTTCCCCTGAATTTTTCTGTTCTCCCATGTCGAACCGCGAGCTTCACAGCACTTCTAAAAGATTTCTACAACATGTAGTCGTGTCAGAGTTGATACTTTATTTAGTTCCTAGTAAATAAATTAATACAAATTTTAAATTTACATTTTTTATTCTTTTTTGTTTGTTTTAAACACTGACAGAATCGTTTTATCTGCTCCCTACACAGGTGAACATAGTATTTCAGGGGAGCAGATTTTAGCACAACACCAGAATCTCTGCAGATGAGCTGCTCCGTTTTCCTCCAGTACGCTAAAAGACCCGTAACACCTCACTGGTCCTAGGAAATAAGACGATGAAGGGACTCCAACAATGAGGCTGGAAGACTGTCAGAGCAGGAGGGCAGATTTCATGGAGAGAAAACAAGGAGTCTGACTAGATTTCATTAAGAGAGTTCATTAAAAACATTTCTAATAAAAATAAAATAAAAAATCTGAAATGAGTAAAAAGTAGTTTTTATTAATGACTATTTAATTAAGTTGCATTCCTTTCTGTTTGGATCTAACATAATGATGTTAGTAATTTCGGACCCTGGGTGCAGCTATTGGCTAAGTTTGTAATATATTTTGGCTAATCTTGGTGAAATTAGCAGGTTTTTAGGTGTTGTGGTTAGCCAGTAGCCACACAAGCTACTGCAGTCAGAGCAGAGTGTGGACGCGGCGACCGGCGGCGTTTCACTTCTCGTTAGTGGAAGACAGCTCAGTCGTGGCCGGAGCGGTGAGGCGGGACGTGGGAAGAACGCTGGTGAGGGGCATACGGGTGGAGCCCCGGGTCCCAGGAGCTGAAGGAGGAGTTCAGTGTGGACGGCGGCCCGCAGTCTGCTCGAGGCTGACTGAGTTTTTAGAAGAAAACCTCAATTCAACTGTTAAGCTGCTTTCATAAAACAATGCCAGCAAATTGCCGCAAACCTGAGCCGGCATCTGGGAGCCTTTGGTCGTTCATCAGTGGTCAGACCGTGCCAGTAATGTTGCGCAATCATGTGCGTTTCACAAAAGATTTCTCGTGGCGGTATAAATGAGGTATGGGGGTGGTATAAATGAGGTATGGGGGCGGTATAAAGGAGGTATGGGGGTGGTATAAAGGAGGTATGGAGGCGGTATAAAGGAGGTATGGGGGCGGTATAAAGGAGGTATGGGGGCGGTATAAAGGAGGTATGGGGCGGTATAAAGGAGGTATGGGGGCGGTCCTCGCGCTGTCAACGCGCAGGTTACAGAGACGTGAGACAGAAGCGCTCGTATAAACAGACGGGGAACTTCTGCTTCAGCCAGAAGCTCCAGGATCTCGGTGTCGCTCCAGTTTGCCGTCTCCGCTGAGTGTTTACAAATACGTAGCAGCTTTCCCATCTTTACCTGATTTTTAAATACTTTCTCTGGTCGGGGGTCGGCTCACTTTTGCCACGTTATTAGTGACGCCTCCCTCTGTTGCGCCAAGGCGTAAACTTCATTCACAAGTCCGATGTTGGGGAACATTACTACCAAGCGTGCCGGCACGAATACCGCAAAATTGCCACATCGCCATGCCACCACGGCGCTTTCATAAGACACACCATGGCGGCAGTATTACGCTGATTTGCCGCCACAGTGTGTCTTATGAAAGCAGCTTAAAGCAGCATTCTGGAGGATTTCATCAGGAGAGCAGTTTTTGAATCTAGCGTCCAAAGGCTCCTCCTCAAAACATCTCGACACGCGCGTCCGGTCGCGTGTGCGCACGGCGCATATACTTCGGGCATGAACTGTACCGCTCAATGTGTAGGGTTTAATCACTCACAGTTCACAATCTTATTCCAACACTACGAGGGTCTGAAGAGCCCTCTCTGTCCCTGCTGCTTCTGATATTAGCTCTGTTAGCAGAGAGCTGCTGCTGGACTCTGAAGCTGAACTTGACTCGGCCCTGGATGAACTTTCTGACCAAAATAAACGCGTAACCCTGTCAAGCCTTGCCATTCTGTGAGGTGAAAGGTTTAAAAATAAAAATAAATCCGTCTTTAGCTGGAGAATGGGTAGGTTTTTAGTTGGCTTTCCCTTGTTTCCAGTAAGACAATAGAAAATTACAATTTGAAACAAGGACTAAAGGGCTATTATAAAATAAAAAAAATTATTTGGCCATAAAATAAATTTATTTTGTTATGAAAAATCGTAAAAAATTGAAAACCGTGAGCTTGAGAATCGAATCGTGGCTCGAGTGAATCGTTACATCCCTACAATCAAGTGATTGTAAAATGTATAATGGGGGTGGGGGTGGGGGGCATGATGTCTTTCCCTCTCCTACCTCGCCCTGCCGCTCTCTCCTACCTCGCCCTGCCGCTCTCTCCTACCTCGCCCTGCCGCTCTCTCCTACCTCGCCCTGCCGCTCTCTCCTACCTCGCCCTGCCGCTCTCTACCTCACCATGCTCACCTGCACAGGAACATCAGATCTGCCAACCTGTCAGATGTTTGGAGCACCACTTGGGTTGCACAGCTTTTTTCCCCAGACTCTTGCTACTCGATTGCTTTGCATGCAGTAATTTCCATATTCACTGGATGGAAGTTGGTCATTATTTTAATATATATTTAATTAAAACCATAATAATTTATTTTGCATAACAGGTGTTTTTGTTCTCAAGAATGTAATACCTGTAATTAAATTGGCTTCCAGCACATATGCACATCTCACTGGGGCTAACTTATACTCCAGGTATGTCAAAGAAACTGTTACAATGTGACTGTATTTTAAACAGAAGGCATTACATATTATTGCTTTACTTTGAAGTTACTCTCACCAAAATAACTGTAAATATAGATTTGACCATCTAAATGGAGCTCATTCCACATCCAGTGGGAGGTGATGTGATGGATAGATATATAGATAGATAGATATCCATTCCTCTGTATACTAAAGAGCAAGTTGCAGGTTAAAGACTATGCCAGTGAATCTGTAACGTACTTCTAATCAAAATGCATTCA
>SSNR01000448.1:226870-231870 GCA_006937965.1 Callopanchax toddi | reverse complement strand
CGAGCTCGGTCGGCATCAAGGCCTTCCGTGTAGCGGAGGGAAACGGAGGCTGTGTTCTCTCGTCGTGGGGTTGACGAGAACTGAGGAGACTCAGCTCTTCCAGGCAGGAAGTTGGGACGTGGCCCGGTTTGGACGCGTGGACCAATGGGAACGGAGTTACCAAGTCACGTGGTTCTCGTCATTAGAAACCCAGGAAGTTTAGCTGGATTATAAATATGTTTTAACCCTTTAGCAAAAGTAGAAACCATAAAATAATACTGATGCAACATCAACATTCATGAATACTGGAAGAAGATGAATTAATCATATTAAGACATTTCTGGACAGTGGATTAAAAGGTAGTGTCTTTAGAATGAGACATCAAAGAGTTCTTAAGTTTAATTATTAATTAAAGGAAATCTCTTGAGTCTTCCGACACGACCGGTCCTGGAAGGAATGTTGATTCAGGTTACAACATAATAAAAGAGTCATTTTAATCCAAGTTATTAGGAAAAAGATGAGTTATTGTTGTGATGAACCAAGGGGTCNAGACAGTCATAAAGTGTCTCTCTGAAGTCATTTATTGTGTTTAGATCCAGTCCCAGTGTAACCAGTACTCTGGTCAGTGGACCCAGTCTGCAGCAGCTTTTATCTGCTCTAAAGCACATCGTGCTGCTCTGCAGGAAATGTGCTCTACAAATAAAGTTTGATTTGATCTGATCTTCCACCAAGAATTACATTTAGATTTCAAAAGGTGGGGGGGGGGGCACAACTTGAATACAGGGGTGGGAGGAGGTGGAGAGGAGGGTCTGCCCCGTCTAAACAGAGCCGTCATGTTAAGCCTAACCTAAAAACAGAACTTTGGTTTAGACTGGAGAAACTACAGGGATCTAAACTGACTGAGCGGGGGACACGTCCCCCTGCTGCCTGCAGGACACGTCCCCCTGCTGCCTGCAGGACACGTCCCCCTGCTGCCTGCAGGACACGTCCCCCTGCTGCCTGCACTCCCCAAACGTCCGTGTCCTCCACCAGATACCGCTGACCCACAACACCGCCAGTCCAGGAGAGTCCTACTGGTACCAGTGCACTTTAATTTGCACTTCCTGTTGCAGGGTAAAGCTAACGAATTTTCAAAAGGTCACGGGTGCTCAGTGACATCACTGCAAACCGAGTCTCACACACACACACACACACACACACACACACACAAGCTGTTTGGGTGAGTCAGGCTGAGGAACTCCGCAGCAGCGATGCCCTCCTCTGGAGGTCAGAATGTGGGATTCCCCCTCCTCCCTCACACATTAAGGCGGGACACACCCAGTCAGGAGGAGGAGGCGGAGCTGCTGCCCATCAGAGGAGATGACGTAAGGACGATTCTTTATGTGCCATCCTCCTGCCAACAGCCTCCAGCTGGACGCTGAGCAGCCCCACGTGCAGGGAAACCACGGCAACATCCTGGTGATCCCTACAGGACCAACCAGATCCACGACCCATCATCAGAACAGGTCCTGATCCACACAGGCCTCCAGAAGACTGAAGGTCACCAAGGGAAGACTTAACCTCTACAGATGCTGGGAAGCCTGGAGCCACTCTGCAGAAGAATCCCAGTCACAGTGCAGAGCCCTGAGGAACCCCTCAGGTCATCACAACGGGCTCCAGAACCCCGAGGAACCCCTCAGGTCATCACAACGGGCTCCAGAACCCTGAGGAACCCCTCAGGTCATCACAACGGGCTCCAGGTCAGAGGTTCAACTCTCAGCCTTCAGCCAGCCGTTAAGTTGCAAAAACCACATTTTCCTAAAATACCAACTTTACCAGCTGACAGGTCCAGGTCCAGGTCCAGTCTGGTTCAGGTCTAGTCCAGGTCCAGTCTGGTCCAGGTGTGGCCTAGTCTGGGTCCAGTCTAGTCCAGGTCCAGTCTGGTTCAGGTCCAGTCTAGTCCAGGTCCAGTCTGGTCCAGGTCCAGTCTGGTCCAGGTCCAGTCTAGTCCAGGTCCAGTCTGGTCCAGGTCTAGTAACTGGAACAGCGGAGGGTCCACGGGCACTCCTGACATTAGTCTGGTCCCAAGTCCCCCAGACGGTCCGGCCCCCTGACCCGGGAGCTCACCTGAACCTGAGACCAGCTGTTGCTAATCAGTCAGTTCCATCGGGACCCGGATGCTGAACGGGGCGGACTTGTTTTACCGAACCCGGTTTAAAAACGGTAAAATGTCACTTTCTCCAACGAAACAACCACCGTTTATCGGTCTTTGTGTTCCACTTACACATGACGAGGGGACAAACGGCGAGGAAAGTTTAAAGACCAGGAATTAGACGGTACCTTTTGAATCCGCGTCCAAATCACGTCCTGTGGTTGTCGGTACGGCGGAGCCCAGCGACACCGAACCAACCGGATCCACAGACCAAACGTTTCGGGGTGGGGAGATGAACTCGGCGTCTCCCCCCGGTGATAAGCTCCTCCGGTAACTGCGGACCGTCGGTGCGGTAGTCTTGTTGGAGCGGTGGGCGGGACAGCAGGAAAATGCCCCTTCACGCGCACAGCTCCGCCAAACCGAGGAGAGGGAGGGCGGGGCCAGGCCGGGATCGCCCTTTGCGTTTTTTTAAGGTGGATCTGAGAGTTAATGAGATAATGAGGCAGAAACAGGACTGTGCCCTTCAGCACATCTGGAAACGGAGAAGGAAAACTCCACAGGAACACAGTTTAGGCTTCATTCCTTAGACTGAAACACTCTGCTGAGGTAGGACAACACGTCTCTGTCCAACTAGAGGAGACAGAGACAGGAGACAGGTGAGTCACAGCGTCACGGGAGGAAAGACAGCTCCTCTAATAGCTCCTCCCACTGAGAGAAATCACACTACTCCATAGACTTCCATTTATTATCTACAGACTTCCATTTATTATCTACATACTTCCATTTATTATCTACAGACTTCCATTTATTATCTACAGACTTCCATTTATTATCTACAGGCTTCCATTTATTATCTACAGACTTCCATTTATTATCTACATACTTCCATTTATTATCTACAGACTTCCATTTATTATCTACAGGCTTCCATTTATTATCTACAGACTTCCATTTATTATCTACATACTTCCATTTATTATCTACAGACTTCCATTTATTATCTACAGGCTTCCATTTATTATCTACAGACTTCCATTTATTATCTACAGGCTTCCATTTATTATCTACAGGCTTCCATTTATTATCTACAGGCTTCCATTTATTATCTACAGNGCGATGATGATGATGATGACGATGATGATGATGACGATGATGATGACAGCGATGATGATGATGATGATGACGATGATGATGACAACGATGATGATAATGACGATGATGATGATGACGACGACGATGACAATGATGATGATTATGATGATGACGATGATGATGATGACGACGATGACAATGATGATGATGATAATGACGATGATGATGATGATGACGATGATGATGATGACGACGACGACGACGACGACGACGATGATGATGACAATGATGATGATGATGATGATGATGCCAGTGATGATGACGACGATGATGATGATGGTGATGATGATGACAGTGATGATGACGATGATGATGATGCCTCTTTTCTGTAGGACCACTCCTGCTGTCCTGGCTTCTACAGTCATGAGTGCTTCAGATGCCCTGGAGATGTCGGCAGTTGGTGCTCCAATCACGGGGAGTGTCAGGACGGTAACCATGGCAACGGAGAGTGCCGTTGCTATGAGGGTTTTCATGGCACCTCTTGTGAGGACTGTGAGCCGGGACGCTACGGAGTCAACTGCTCCTCCAGTGAGCGGCACACACACACACACATGGGCGCTGAAATGGGGGGTAAATGGCACCGAGGACCCAGCGCCCACAGCAGAGACCCTCACAAAGCCTGGGATGAGAGATCCTTTTAAATGGTTATTATTGTTCTTTCTAATTTGATCATAATGAGATGAACCCTGACTGAATCAAGTAGCTGGAAGACCTAATTTTACCTCAACAACATGAATGGATTTTTTCTATCACCCCTCTAAAATCTGAATAATGGTTCAGTCCAGTCCTGCACCAGTGGGTTGACCAGAGTTACATTTAGGAGAATCAGACACCAGTAAAGTGCTGTGTGTATGATCACCCAAAGAAGAGAGGAGAGAAAACCGAGGAAAGAGCTACTCCTCATGTTTTCATCATCAATGACATCAGGGTGATGTCTCAGTGATGTCATTATTATTGTATAAATTCATCAGATCAAAGGTCTGTTGGTCATGTCGCTGCTCTAATGGTGAAAACAAATCAACATATTCTAACAGGTGTCAGGTCACTGTCTTTTAATTAGTGCTGTCCTGAGATTAAAGAAATGTAAAAAATGAATAATAATCTGTAATGAATTAAACTAATTAATCACATTTTTAATCACATCTAAAGAAACAGCTGAAGAAAGCCCCATCTCAAGTTATTTTCATTTAAATTCATTAATAGATGATCTATAACATCATAAAGTGTCTCTCTGAAGTCATTTATTGTGTTTAGATCCAGTCCCAGTGTAACCAGTACTCTGGTCAGTGGACCCAGTCTGCAGCAGCTTTTATCTGCTCTAAAGCACATCGTGCTGCTCTGCAGGAAATGTGCTCTACAAATAAAGTTTGATTTGATCTGATCTTCCACCAAGAATGACATTTAGATTTCAAAAGGTGGGGGGGGGGCACAACTTGAATACAGGGGTGGGAGGAGGTGGAGACGCTTTACCTGTCTGAGCCTAAACAGGTTGTTTCTGCATTTATTTCATAAACAGTTTCTGAGGCTCCTAACAGGCTTGTTGGCCTGCCTTGATGTGACGGGTCTGGGTCAGGGTCTGGGTCAGGGTAAGGGTCAGGGTCTGGGTCTGGGTAAGGGTCAGGGTCTGGGTAAGGGTCTGGGTCAGGGTCTGGGTCTGGGTAAGGGTCTGGGTCTGGGTCTGGGTAAGGGTCTGGGTCTGGGTCAGGGTCTGGGTCTGGGTAAGGGTCAGGGTCAGGGT
>SSNR01000448.1:218187-220689 GCA_006937965.1 Callopanchax toddi | reverse complement strand
GGGGTGCCTAATGTCAGCCTGTGGACTTCTTCAATAGAATTGGGAAGTGTTAGATTAAGTTGTTAATCATTCTTTTCATTTTATATCCCTCACTCTGTTTCAGTGACTAGCCTGGCATACTCCCCTCTCTGACTGACTGTAGAGTATCTGGACCACAGCCAATCAGAGGAGAGGGGCCGGATGCGGCCCGGAGGCGCATATTTCTGACCCGGGCTGCATCCTGAGTTGAAATTCTTTCATTAAAAATGCGTTAGCAGCGATGGTCAATGTGATATTGTCCTCGTCATTACGTGATAATCTGACTACAGCTGCTGGAGTCTGGAGCGAATCGCTGCTGACTGAGCTGCTGCAGAGGTTAGCGGTGTAACGAGGACTCCGGTGTGAAATAGCCTTCTCTCTCCCAGACTTGGACCGTGGACTCGTTCACAGACATCGATGTGACCCAGTAAGATTTGTATTAGTTCCTCTGGTCTAATGTGTGTCTGTTGTTGAACCACAGGGAGACTTTCAGCATCACAAAGAGTTTCTGGAATTGACGGAATCCGTCGCCACAACAAAGAACTTTAATCCATTAGTACAAGCAAGCAAATATAAGCTAAATATATTTTATAAGGTTTACATTGTTTAAAGATATATTTTTAAAAACTTCAATCTAAAGGTGTGGCGGCTTTGATTTTGCAGTGGCAGTATGCCACAAGTATATGCATGTAGAGGAAATCCTGGGCAGATCTCAGGAAATAAAAATTAGAAAGTAGTGTGATGTATAGGAGCATGGTCCACCACACCAAACAGGACTCATGATGGAGTCCACCACACCAAACAGAACCCATGATGGAGTCTACCACACCAAACAGGACTCATGATGGAGTCTACCACACCAAACAGGACCCATAATGGAGTCTACCACACCAAACAGGACTCATGATGGAGTCTACCACACCAAACAGGCCCCATGATGGAGTCTACCACACCAAACAGGACTCAATATGGAGTCTACCACACCAAACAGAACCCATGATGGAGTCTACCACACCAAACAGGACTCATGATGGAGTCTACCACACCAAACAGGACTCAGTATGGAGTCTACCACACCAAACAGGACTCAGTATGGAGTCTACCACACCCAACAGGACTCATGACGGAGTCTACCACACCAAACAGGACTCATGATGGAGACTACCACACCAAACAGGACTCATGATGGAGTCTACCACACCAAACAGGACTCAATATGGAGTCTACCACACCAAACAGGACTCATGATGGAGTCTACCACACCAAATAGGACTCAATATGGAGTCTACCACACCAAACAGGACTCAATATGGAGTCTNNGGGGGCCTCCTGCCAGCAGGACATGCCCTAAACGCCTCCCTGGGGAGGCATCCAAGCGGCATCCTAACAAGATGTCTGAACCACCTCAAATGGCTTCTTTCAATATCGAGGAGGTTCTACTCCTAGTCTCTCCCAGATGTCCAAGCTCCTCACCCTATTTCTAAGGCTGAGCCCGGCATTACCCAAAGCTCATGACCAGGTGAAGATTGGGAGGTAGATCCACCAGCAAAAAGAGAGCCTTGCTTTCTGGCTCAGCTCCTTCTTCACCACAACAAACTGGTTCAGCGTCTGCATCACAGCAGACACTGTCCCAATCTGCCTGTTGATCTCCCGCTCCCTCCTTCTCTCATTCATGAACAAAATCCTGAAATTCTTAAGCTCCTCCACTTGAGGCAAGACCTCTCTCCCAACCTGGAGTTTGCAAGCCACCCTTTTCCAGTTGAGAACCATGGTCTCAGACTTGGAGATGCTGATCCTCATCCCAGCCGCTTCACACTCGGCTGTGAACCTCCTCAGCAAGAGCTGAAGGTCAGAGCCTGATGAAGCTAAGAGGACCACTCATCTACAAAAAGCAGAGACGAGATTCTTCTGCCACCAAACTCAACACCCTCCACACCACGACTGCTCCTAGAAATCCTGTCCATAAAGGTTATGTACAGGACCGGTGACAAAGGGCAGCCCTGGAGGAGTCCAACCCTCACTGGGAACAGGTCTGACTTACTGCCGGCTATGAGGACCAGACTCACTCCTCTGGTACAGGGACTGAATGGCCCTTAACAAAAGACCATCCACCCCGTACTCCTGGAGCGCCCCCCACAGGGTGCCCCTGGGGACACGGTCATAAGCTTTCTCCAAATCCACAAAACACGTGGATTGGTTGGGCAAACTCCCATGACCCCTCCATCACCCTTCGCAACGGTGAAGTGCTGGTCCACTGTTCCACGACCAGGACGAAAACCACATTGCTCCTCTTCTATCTGAGGTTCAACCATCGACTGGACCCTCCTCTCCAGTACCCTGGAGTAGACCTTCCCAGGGAGGCTGAGGAGTGTGATCCCCCTATAGTTGGAACTAGGAGTGCAACGGATCAGAAAACTCACGGATCGGATCGGTTCACGGTTTTGAGTCACGGTTCGGATCAATTTTCGGATCAGCATAATGAAA
>SSNR01000448.1:190687-215687 GCA_006937965.1 Callopanchax toddi | reverse complement strand
TTCAACAAACTGCCAGTTAATATATTCATTTATTGATATATGTTTCATCTGTTTTCTGCATAGCTCTGTTCAACAATTGCTGTCCTGGATTTTAACCCTTAAAATGCCAGTTTGATTACTGAATAAACCTTTTGTTTTTTATGAAATATTTTTAATAAAATTTATCTTGAGTGGCTGGAGGATTATTTACAAATGAGTCCTATAGATGTCAAGGTAAAACCAAAATATTAACATTGATACTTAATGTTAAACATCCTGTATTTACAGTTAGTGCTGTCATGCGATTAAAAAAAAAAAAATTATAATCTGTAATGAATTAAACTAATTAATCACATTTTTAATCACATCTAAAGAAACAGCTGAAGAAAGCCCCATCTCAAGTTATTTTCATTTAAATTCATTAATAGATGATCTATAACATCATAAAGTGTCTCTCTGAAGTCATTTATTGTGTTTAGATCCAGTCCCAGTGTAACCAGTACTCTGGTCAGTGGACCCAGTCTGCAGCAGCTTTTATCTGCTCTAAAGCACATCGTGCTGCTCTGCAGGAAATGTGCTCTACAAATAAAGTTTGATTTGATCTGATCTTCCACCAAGAATGACATTTAGATTTCAAAAGGTGGGGGGGGGGGGCACAACTTGAATACAGGGGTGGGAGGAGGTGGAGAGGAGGGTCTGCCCCGTCTAAACAGAGCCGTCATGTTAAGCCTAACCTAAAAACAGAACTTTGGTTTAGACTGGAGAAACTACAGGGATCTAAACTGACTGAGCGGGGGACACGTCCCCCCCCCCCTGCACCCCCCAAACTACGTCCGTGTCTTCCATCATCAGGCTGACTGGACCAGCTCATAACACCGGTAGTCCAGTGGTGTTCTACTGGTAACCAGTGGTCAGAGCCGTGCTGGTCCAGCTGACAGATGGGGATGTTTACAAAAGTTTCAACAGTGTTATCTTCATTATTACTTGTTATTAATTCATCATATTATAGGGTTAGCCTTATTGTCCCAAGTCAATAAATACATTGATCAATTAAACTTTGCATTGTTTCTTTCTTGGTGTGGAAGCTAAAGGGATGCAGGTAGTCAGTAATCAAAGGGTTAAACCCCCAGATGACTAAAGGTCTGATCAGAGCCTGACATTAGTTTGTAGTTTAGCAGCGTTAATGTGTCAGGGGGAGTCCGTTAAACTGATCCTTGTGTTTAGAACAACGGAGGCTGCAGTAAATATGGCCGCTGCGTGTACCTCGGCGAGGGCCAGAGGAACTGCACCTGCCTCAGGTCGTATGTGGGTGATGGCTTCAGCTGCAGAGGAACCACCTACAACGTGAGTCACATGACCTCTGACCTCCTGCTGCCTCCCTGTGCTGCCGCCCCCCCCCCCCCCCCCCCCCCCCCCCCCATAACAGCTGTTTTATGTTTGAAGGAGTTGCTCCGTCAGACAGAGAACGCCTTCTTCCGCCGGATGCTGTCGGTGAGACGCCGTCTGGAAGTTGTTCTAGTTACAGTTCTAGTTATATCTTGTTATAATTATAGTTATATTTATAATTGTATTTATGATTATAGTTATAATTATAGTTATATTTATAATTGTATTTATGATTATAGTTATAATTATAGTTGTTAAAGTTGTTTTCTGTATTATTTGTTGTTTTGATCATGTTTTGATTGGATTGTGTCTTTTACCACTGCAGGTATCTTAGCTGCTCCTCATGTTGTCTTCATTTTGTTTCCAGATGATGGATCCTGGTTTCCATGACTACAGAATGACCACTGTGTTTGTTCCTACTGAGGGAACCAACAACGAGTCCATCGTGAGGCTCTCTGATGAAGTGATCAGGTCTTTAACAGGTCGGATGAGTCCTAACGAGTCATTGTTTGTCTGCAGGTTGATAGCTGGAAGAGGGCGGGTCACCTGGAGCCTCTGCTTCGTTACCACTACGTTTCCTGTGAGAGTCTTAGCCTCAGTGACCTCAAAACAACCAAACAGGCTATCTCTGAGTCTGGACACATCCTGCACTTCAGCCTACAGCAGGTAACTCACACACACACACACACACACGATTCATGGCTGCCTGTCAGCTGTTTGACGCCACTACTTCATTCGCCACCATCATCTTAAAGTTAGCGCTGACACTCTACCTCCGTTCTGTTAAGTTGACCCACTTTTAATCCAGTCTGCTCCGGTCTGTATTGTCTTCACAAACACTGGCGCCCTCTGCTGGTGCGGCCCTGTAATGACCCCGAACAACTAGACCCTGATTATAGACGACCCCACATTTTAACATTATTTTCAATGAAGAAAACGTCGTCTTATATTCAGGTCAATACGGTAGTTCTTAATTTCTGTCTTTATTTTTTCGTCTTGTTTTGGGTTAAAAAATCACAGTAAAGAGATTTGATGAGATTATAATTTTTTAACCACTCATCCAGACTCTGCCTCCAGCCACATTGAGTTTGAGTCCCCTGCTCTAATGGGACTTGACCCTGGTGTTGGATGGGGTTCCTGTGACCCAAGGAGCAAACACAGGGAACACTGGAACCACATTCTAACTAAAAACAAGGAAACTAAAATCCAGCTAGAAGACCAGAGCCTCCCATCTGACCCAGGGAGTCAGTGTTTTGGTTTTTATCATTATTTCAGGTCATCTTCTAGTTCTGGCCCTGGTTCTTCACCTGGAACTAAATCTGTTGTCTTTTCTCTGTTCAGGGTTCAGTCTGGATCAACAACGTGTCGAGGATTGTGAGGAGCGACTACCAGACGAGTAGCGGGGTCATCCACTACATCGACACTCTGCTGACTCCCTACCGACTGGAGGACAAACCTCAGCTGAAGACTAAAATGGTCTGCTGCCTCTGAACAGAACCAGAACATCTCTCTGAGCTAAAGAAGGCTCTAGGTGAACCAGAACCCATCGTAACGTCTCTGGTTCTGTCTGCAGATGAACTTCAGCACAGCAGCAGTGATTTATGGCTACAGACGCTTCTATCAGCTCATTAAGGTAATAAAACAATCCTTCATCTACTTAGACTCAGGATCAGACCCCCCAGTGAGGGACCATCAGGTACAGGAGGCAAGCCTGAACTGGCAGCCCCCCCAAAACCAGTCGACTAGGAAGAGGAGCAGTGCAGCTCGACCCCGTCTCCCTGAGCTTGAGATCAGTGGAGTCTTTAAAAAGTTGCTCACCTTTCCAGACTGGTTCCAGACTGGAAGCAGTTCTGGGTTCTGACCTTGTTGGGTTCTGGGTTCTAACCCTGCTAGATTACCTGTTCTTTAACTCTGCCCTGCAGGAGGCCGGTTTGCTCCCTGTCCTCCAGATGTCCGTCCAGCAGCCCTTCACCATCTTCTGGCCGACTGACAAAGCTCTGGACTCTTTGCCCGCTGAGAGGCAGCGCTGGCTTTCAAGCCCTGCCCACCAGGACCAGCTAACTGCTACCATTAAAGCTCACATTATTCGCAATTTCAGGGTAAAGGCCAGTTCACACGGCAGGATTTCTAACCCGATTTTTGCCCCGATTCTCCTCCTCCAACAATCTTAAAGACGCGCCTGATCGTTAAAGATAATCTTATCAGATCATCCTCCCTGTGTGGAGGGTTAGGAGCGCTCTGGTCCGCTCGGAACGCCGTCAGAACCTCTCCAATCGCAAATCTGTGAAATCGAACATGTTGGATTGTCTAGACCCGACATCGCAGCGTGTGTGGTGTCCCCCGAGAATCTGTCTGTGGAGATCGACGTGTAGCCAATCAGAGAGCGAGTTGACAGACTGGGGGCTGAGCGAAATGAATCTCTCAACAAAACAGCTGCTCGGATGTTTTCAAACTGTCACAAGTTCATTGTCCTCACCTCGCCTTCCTCCCCTTATCCAGGACCGGGTCGCGGGGGCAGCATTCCAAGTCGGGCATCCCAGGTCATCCTCTCCCCGGCCAAGTCCACCAGCTGGGACGCCCAGGCGTTCCCCGGTCAACCTGGAGATGGATTTCCTCCAGATCGTCCTGGGTCGACCGGGGGCCTCCTGCCAACAGGACGTGCCCAAAACACCTCCCGTTCATTGTTTTTAATAAAAAATAAAAGCTTTCACGTTTGTTTACTCCAAAGTCACGTTTGATCTCGTGAAGTTCTGTGAGATTTCACGTCTGATCTGGGAATGTTTGTGTGTAAAATCGGTTCGTGTGTGATCCCACCACACACTGTAGGATCAGGACGGTCAGTGTCCGCCATTTGTAAAGGAGAATTTCTCGCCACGTGTGGTCTCTTAGGATTTAAAATCGGCCGACAATTTGAAAATCCTGCCGTGTGAACCGGCCTTAAGATGTTGACAGCAGAACTCATGAAGCTGAGACCTTCTGACAGGATATGGTTCTGATGAGACTGTAGTAGGTATGGTGTGGAGTGGAGGAACAAGATGAAGGTCTAGTCTAATACATCCAGTCATGACTGAAAGCTCATTGGGTGGAAAGGAGGAAACCATGATCACTAAAACCATATCATTCACTCTGATTGTTGGATCCAGTTACTACCTTGACACCTAAAACAACTGGTTCAACCAAGACCTCTTCAGTCCAACCAGAACATCTACATTCCATGCAGGACCTCTAGATTCCAACAAGGACCTCTAGAGACCAAACAGGACTATGAAACCGCCCCGGGGTATAGCATGGTGACCAACACAGCCACTCTCTGCTACATCATCACTAGAGCAGGTTTCTTCTTTAATTGTAAAATGGTCAATTTGAACAGGTCTTAAATTATTTGGCCAGGTGATGGTATAAACTGACCAAATATGACATACAGTAACAGTCTCTCAAAATCCACCAAAATAATCAGAATCAGAATAGCTTTATTGACCAGAACAGTGATGTCTCACAAATTCAGGAATTTGACTTGGTTACAACTGAACCCGGGCAGCCACTAGATGGCGCCTTCCTTGCAGATGGAATGTGCAAACAGTGTGAAATGTGGTTCATCAGAGGACAAGAGAGAGGAAGAGAAAGACCGACTGCTTTGACAACGGTGGAAAAAACCTCAGCGTTACAGTCACACGGGGGAGAAACAGAGAGAGTACAACATTCCGGGAGGATTAGGGTGGGGGGGGAACCCCTGCTATTATTGCAAGAGTCTCCGTCTTTGGGTGACATCATCGCTTCAGCCGGGAGGGTGGAGGGGGGCGGGGAGTTCCAGGATGGAGGACAGAGGTGGAGTGAGCAGGTTCCACATTCTTCCAGTTCGCTTGTTTTGGGAAATCCAGGGTCATCGCGATTATTGGTTTGGTTTTGTCTTCAGGCAGTGATTCTGCTTTGTTCACCACCTTACTGTCCTTTCCACAGACTCCATTAATCCAAAGTTTCGAATCGTGGCTTTTAATTCCCTTAGACCCGAACCATTCTCTCCACGGTGTTTTTCACCTCTTTAATGAGTTCAGCACATGAGACCTGTCCTCGAGTGAGTTCATTCAGCCCAGGCGTGATCAAGTTCATGACCCGAGCTTGATTTTCCAGGAGGACGAGAGTTTTCCGATTGCTTCCGCCATCTCCTCTATTTTCTTGATTTGAATTTGATGGCCGAGATAGTTGCCACATCCAATCAGCAAAAAACCAACCATCATAAATCCAAAAACATACAAATCCTCCATGTCCTCCACGGAAAGCAGCACCAGGCAAACGATGTCCCATTTCTTCCATGGATTCATCACGTAACCGGTCGCAAACATCCCGGCAGGACATGCCAGAGTTCCCCGCCCCGTTTTCAGCGTGGAAAAGATTGAGTCAATCGAACTGAGAGCCCATGAAACAAGATCCATGTTGAAAGTAATGTTCGGTCCAAGTGGAGGAAGAATGAGGAATTGCTCAGATAGTTTACAAGATGAAAAAAGCAGACACAAGCGGAGCGAAGAGGCAGAGCTGCCGTCCTGTTCAGAGTCGGAAGTAGAAGACAGAATTTTGGCTGGTTGGATTTTAGAGGTCCTGGTTGGACCTATTTTAGGCCTGTGAAGGTGTGTAGGTGTTATTTTAGGTCACATATGAGTTCAGTATTGGGATTCAAGTGAGTTCTGTTCTGACTAGTACAGGAAATGGACAGATCCAAACATGTTGCCCCCAGAACAGACAGAAACCTAAGAGATTTGTTTTGTAGCTGACAGATGTCGGTCATCCCAGTAAACCCACTGCTTACCGGACCATGCATGGATCAACTGTCACCTTGAGCTGCAACAAGATGCTGGTGGTAAGGATCCAAACTGTTGTTCATCAGGCTGATTAAGTCCCTCCTGCTGGGATGTAGAGGCCAGATGGTCTGGTTCTGTTCTGACCAATGTGTTTTTCTTTTGTGCATGTGTGTTCAGGGGGCAGTGGTACTCAACGATAACTCAGCCTCGCTGGTGGAACGCTACATGAACTTTAAAGAGGGTGTGGCATTTGGCATTGACCAGCTGCTGGAGCCTCCTGGACTCGGAGCATTCTGTGACACCGTGGAGAACAAGACAAGAAATGTTAGTATACCTGAACGTGGAGAAGGTCCTGGGTTAGACTGACCTGACAATAGCCCTGACAGGAATGGCACCATTAGCATACACTGGCATTAGCAGATGCTTCCCTTAGCATAATTCCCCTTAACAATGGCATAGAAAATGGATTGTTTTGTTGTCCAAAGTCAACATAGGCCCACCGGGAAATGCCCAACGGCCAGTCCAGCCTGGTCTACGTCCAGATCCAAAAGCAGGTGCTGTCAGCGTGAGCGGCTTGGCGCAGGCCTCTGTCCAGGGGTAGGGGGCATGTCTGGGAGTACGGGCCGCAGTGAGCATCCTGGAGGGAGGGGCTCCAAACACACCTCCTTCCCCTGCCTGGACACAGGTCCGCGCACAGCACAGTGCCTCAATCTGCTGGACTGCACGTATTATTGGTGGGGGTGCAGCACTATTGCTGAATCCATGCTTGTCATCCCAGCCAAACCAAACAACATCTCAATCCTGTCTCTGCTCCATCAGAGACAGCTGAGATCTGATGACCAGCTGACCTTTAAAGATCAGGTTGCTTCTGTCGCTCGTTTGTGCTGCTTTACTTTAACATGGTAAATTATAAATGTCCTGTATTTATAGAGCGCTTTCTAGAATGTTCTACACTCACCGAAGCACTGTACAACACATCAGTCACTCACACACTGGTGGTGATAAACTACACTGTAGTCTCAGCTGTCCTGGAGCACACTGACAGAGGGTCAGTAAAAAAAAAGAGAAACACACCAAATGACTCACCTACTGTTAAGTTGATTAAATCAGGACCCATGGAATCAACCAGCTGGGTTGTCACAAGCTGTCAAGAAGGGTTCTTTGAATAAATATCCATTTACTTTCCTCACCTCGTTTTTGCCTTCCTCTGCTTATCCGGGTTTGGGGGCAACCGCAGCTCCAACTAGGGTGTCCCAGGCCGTCCTCTCCCCGGCCACCTCCACCCGCTCCTCCGGCATAACCCCAAGACGTTCCCAGGCCAGATTGAAGATGTACTTTCTCCAACGTGTCGACCTGGGGGCCTCCTGCCCAAAACTCCTCAAGTTACTTGGAGCTTCTGGGTCAACATCCTGATATGAGCCAAGTCTCCGGTCTTGTGTTCATGCTGCGTTTGCTAAATTCTGTGCACCAAGGTTCTCCTATACTTTGTGTTGAAGGGGGTTCCAGTGCGCATGCTCCAGTTATAGCATACTAAGCGTAGGTCTATGGTAAAGGTTTGTGCGCCCAAAACATGCGCAGAAGACCCCCAAAGAAACAGGAAGTACATCACACGACCTTTCGGTCTGGTAAAAAAAAAGAGAGAACGTTTTAAAACTACACCTAGATGCAGATTATACACAGTACATATAGAGTATATAATGATAGATCGTTTAGTTTAATTTTCATGGTTCTTTTAAAACTATTTTGTGATTCCAACCGTCTTCTTCTTCCTCCTCCTCCTGTGAGACTGGTGGTGCGGCGCCCTAGCGCCCCCTATTGATAGGCTGCTCTCCACTTCCTCCTTTCCTCTCCTTTTCTGGATCAGCTTGTACATGATTGCAGAAAAAACAGCTCTTTTTAAAATGACTCAGCTTGAATCAACATTGAGGTTTTGGCAGAAGTTCTTAGGCTAAGCACGCACATCTCACAGCTCCTGAATATAATTACAACACACACGTCATCCTAGGGTGATGATGATATGATGCTCAAGCTCGCCTCGCCTCGCCTTCTTCCGCTTATCCGGGTCCGGGTCGCGGGGGCAGCATTCCAAGTCGGGCAGCCCAGGCCATCTTCTCCTCGGCCAAGTCCACCAGCTCCTCAGCTGGACGCCCAGGCGTTCCCAGGCCAAACTGAAGATGTATTTCCTCCAGCGTGTCCTGGGTCGACCTGGGGGCCTCCTGCCGGCAGGACATGCCCAGAACACCTCCCGAGGGAGGCGTCCAGGAGGCGTCCTGACCAGATGCCCGAACCACCTCAACTGGCTCCTCTCTACATGGAGGAGCAGCGGTTCTACTCCGAGTCTCTCCCGGATGTCCGAGCTCCTCACCCTATCCCTAAGGCTGAGCCCGGCCACCCTGCGGAGAAAACTCATTTCAGCCGCTTGTATCCGCGATCTCGTTCTTTCGGTCATTACCCAAAGCTCATGACCAGGTGAGGATTGGGACGTAGACCGACCGGTAAATCGAGAGCCTTGATTTCTGGCTCAGCTCCTTCTTCACCACAACAGACCGGTTCAGCGTCCATCACTGCAGACGCTGCCCCAATCCGCCTGTCCATCTCCCTCCTTCCCTCACTAGAGAACAAGACCCCGAGATACTTGAACTCCTCCACTTGAGGCAGGACCTCTCTCCTGACCTGAAGTTGGCAAGCCACCTTTTTCCGGTCGAGAACCATGGCCTCAGACTTGGAGGTGCTGATCCTCATCCCAGCCACTTCACACTCGGCTGTGAACCTCCCCAGTAAGAGCTGAAGGTTAGAGCCTGATGAAGCTAGGAGGACCACATCATCTGCAAAAGCAGAGACGAGATTCTCCTGTCACCAAACTCCACCCCCTCCACACCACGGCTGCTCCTAGAAATCCTGTCCATAAAGGTTCTGAACAGGACCGGTGACAAAGGGCAGCCCTGGCGGAGTCCAACCCTCACTGGGAACAGGTCTGACTTACTGCCGGCTATGAGGACCAGACTCACACTCCTCTGATACAGGGACTGAATGGCCCTTAACAAAAGACCATCCACCCCGTACTCCTGGAGCGCCCCCCACAGGGTGTCCCTGGGGACACGGTCATAAGCCTTCTCCAAATCTACTAAACACATGTGGATTGGTTGGGCAAACTCCCATGACCCCTCCATCACCCTAGCGAGGGTAAAGAGCTGGTCCACAGTTCCAGGACCAGGACCAAAACCACATTGCTCCTCTTCTATCCGATGAAGTTCAATCCAATCCAATTCGATCTGATCCCAATCTGATGCTCAAGCTATAAGAGTAAATTAGCAGAATAAATGATTATTAGATATAACTGCTGGCACACATGATTATATGATTAGCTTTTAAAATAAAGGTTATATTGTGGTCATTATTAAGCAGGCATCACTTCAGACCATAATGAATTCAGGAACTTATTTGTGATAACAGACCCTTCTCCTCCCTGGCTGTCTGGTAGCTTGTCGATCATAACGTGACTCACAAATGAAACGACCACCAATCCTTTCAGTCGGTTTACTCTGTCTTGTGAAGAGGATGCTCAGGGTTCGACATTATGTTCTTCATTCTTTGAAGAACAGCTTGAACAGGTTACATGGGTTCATCCACCTGTGGACCCACCACCTGCAGGAGGAACATGAAGGGTCTGGTGCATTGTGGATTGGGTAGCAGACCAAGGCGGGAGCTTTGGCAGTCCAATCCCTGGACACAAAAACTGGCTATTGGGACATGGAACGTCTCTTCTCTGGTGGGGAAGGAGCTGGAAATTGTGGAAGAGGTTGAGCAGTACCAAGTAAATGTAGTTGGACTCACCTCAACACATAGCGTTGGCTTTGGAACACAAGTCCTTGAGAGGGGTTGGACTCTTATATGCTGGAGTTGCTCTGGGTGAGAAGCTCTATAATCCTGCTGGGGGATTTCAACACTCACTTCAGCAATGATGGCATGACCTGGAGGGAGGAACAGTCCTCCCAATCTGAACTCGAGTGGCGTTCTGTTATTGGACTTCTGTGCAAGTTGCAGTTTGGCCATAACGAACACCATGTTGGAACATAAGGATGCCCACCGGTACACCTGGTACCAGGGCAGCCTAGGTTACAGGTCGATGATTGACTTTATAGTTGTATCATCTGACCTGAGACCGTATGTTTTGGACACTCGAGTGAAGAGAGGAGCGGAGCTGTCAGCTGATCACCACCTGGTGGTGAGCTGGATCAGATGGCAGACCTGGTAGACCCAAACGTATAGTGAGGGTCTGCTGGGAACGCCTGGCAGAAGAGCCTGTCAAGATGGTCTTCAACTCCCACCTCCAGAAGAGCTTTCCATTCCAAATCCTAAACACAAGACCCTATCAAGCAAACAATATGATGGGTGACAATAGAAATGAACCACTCTCTTTTAGCAGGAAGTAACGTCTAGCTAGCAGAACCAGGCTGAGGATGGGTGACTGACTGGGACCTGAGAGGACAGGAAAGAGACAAACAAAAAGCTTGGACCAGTTTCCATTTCTCTGGAAGAGAGAAGACAAAGGTAATGGGATGCGGTCAAAAGGCTTTGACTGCGTCCCGAGAGCAGTGGGGGACATTGAGTCCGAATGGGCCTTGTTCCGCTCTGCAATTGTTGAGGTGGCTGTTGCTAGCTGTGGTCGCAAGGTAGCCGGTGCCAGTCGTGGCGGTAACCCCCGTACCCGCTGGTGGACACCAGAGGTTAGGGGAGCCGTCAGGCTGAAGAAGGAGGCCTACAGGGCGTGGCTGGTCTGTGGGTCTCCAGAGGCAGCAGACAGGTACCAGAGAGTCAAACGGGATGCAGCAGCGCCAGTTTCCGAGACAGTCTTGGGCGTAGGAGGAGTTTGGTGAGACCATGATCCTTGATTGGAAAAAAGTGTCTTGCCTGCACCAGGTCGGGGAGAGATCCTACCTCAAGTAGAGGAGTTTAAGTATGTCGGGGTCTTGTTCACAAGTGAGATCGACAAGCGGATTGGGGCATTGTCTGCAGTGATGCGGATGCTGTACCAGTCTCTTGTGGTGAAAAAGGAGCTGAGCTCTCTATTTACTGGTCGACTTACCTCCCAATCCTCACCTGGTCATGAGCTTTGGGTAACGACTGAAACAACAAGATCACAAATACAAGTGGCTGAAATGAGTTTTCTCTGCAGGGTGGCCGGGCTCAGCCTTAGGGATAGGGTGAGGAGCTCGGACATTCAGGAGAGACTTGGAATAAAACCGCTGCTCCTCCATATCAAGAGGAGATAGTTGAGATGGTTTAGGCATCTGGTCAGGATGCGTCCTGGATGTCTCCCTGAGGGAGTTGTTCCAGCCATGTCCCGCCAGCAGGAGGCCTCTGGGTCAACCCATGAAAACCTGGAGGAAGTACATCTACGGGCTGGCCGGGGAATGCCTGGGGGTCCCAGCAGAGGAGCTGGATGGGTAGTGGGCAGTCTGGGTTGCCCTACTTGGGATGCTGCCTCTGCAACCCAGACCCAGATAAGCAAAGGAAAGTGAAGTGAAGCGAGGTGTGACAAGGAAGATGTTGGTCAAGGGAGGGTGGACGTTCTAAATGTCTGTGTTCAGAAGAGGAGGATACTGAACTGAACCTAATAAAGAACATGTTCGGTTCATTAGCTTTGTCAAGACCTCCATCTGTCGGACTCTCTTTCTGTTTGAAGCAAGTAATGTTCTTCAACCCTGACCTCACTCCTCTAGCATTGTTTTACTTCAGTTTGAGTTCAAGGTTTTTCTTGTACGCCTCCTTTCTCCTCCTTGACTTTGAGTTGCTTTTGTATATTCCTCAATCATTTCATGTCTCCGTCCCTGAAGGCAGTTTTTTTTAATTCAGCAGTTCTTTCATGTCACTGGTGATCCAGGGTTTGTTATTGGAGAACCACCTCACTGTTCTGGTAGGGATTACATCCACACCAGAAGTTTATATAGTCTGTCACTCAGTTATGGTATTGATGTTATCTCCATGTGGCTTACAGGGTGTATCCAAGTCTGAAGCATCAAAACATCCATGTGGGGTTGCTGCAGCAGCCTGTGCCATCTCCTCGGTTTTTCTGGTCTCACAGTAGATTTTCTCTTTGTGCCCATAGACGGCATCGCTCTTGGTGGATGCTTCCCTCTAGTAGATGCTGCCTTAAAGGCCCTATGTGGAGTTTTTCAGCATGAGAAAAATTTCCAAATCCAATGTACCGCAGCTCCTCCCAAAACCCCAAGACCCGTCGGTCCCTGCTGCTTCTGATACGCTGGTCTGGAACTGAGAGCTGCTGCTGGACTGAAGCTGAACCCAGAAATGAGAAAACACTTGGTCCCGAATGAAGTTCTTGACCAAAATAAACGTGTATCCTTGGCAACCCTTGCCATTCTGTGAGGAGAAAGGTTTAAAACTAAAAACAAATCCGTCTTTAGTCGAGGAATGGAAACGTTTTTAGTAGAAATGAGCTCTGACTCCTCCATGATGGCTGAGACAGTAACCAGAGAAACACACGGAGCGTCCTGTACGAGAGCGCCCCCTACTGGTACAGGTTTGCTCGAAGCACGTTGACAGAAAGCAGACAATGCAGAAATTTGAATTCTATTGGCTGAAAAAGTTCACCGGTCAGAGAGACTTCATAGGGGTCTCTAGGGGGAAGGAGGTCTTCACCAGAATGACATGTTGTGGAACTCTACCGTAGATCATAGTTTAGACCTGAGATATCATTTAGAAAACTTTGATACTGAGAAAAATGCTCCACGTGTCAGCTTTAAGGGTTGTCCTCTGCTGATTTAGCCGAGGCCAGCTCTTCCCAGTGTGACCAGCAGCTGGGTGATATGGGCAGCGCTCTGCTCTTCACTGTGCTGCTGCTCTGAGCTCAGTTCCATCAGGGTTGTCTTTGGGAACACTGGGATTTATTGGTGTTCTCTATACATGAGGTCTGGTCCGGTTCTTTATGTGTACATCACTCTACTCATTTAAAAATAAGCTTATGAATAAATGTGAGTAATCATGATAACACATTGGGTGAAAATCAAATGAAAGGTATTGGAATGTTCCAGGGACGTTGTGGGAGCTGCCGGTTCCCGCCATCCTGCCCCCTTGGATCCAAAGACATGGTAAGAATTACGGACTGGCTCAGAGCCTCTGAGGACTTTTTCCTAGAGTAGCTGATAATCCTGCTTGCGTTGATCAGGGACGAACGGTGCGGTGTTCAAGGGTTCGGCCCCGGTACACAAGCAGCCACACCAACTGGCCCGTTACCCCGGATGACCGCTATAGCCACACCGGCTGTCAGAGAACCTGTCAGGTTCCCTCCTGGACCCAAAAGTGCTGCAACAACCACTACAGCAGGGACTGCCAGGGTAAGGAGCACGCTTCCACCCAGGATCACCGACTAGCTTTGACATTGCTTTTCATGTCAGTGTGTCCAGGAGGAGTGGAGGCCCCCTGTGGTAACCATGGCAACTGTGATGATGGGGTCACAGGCTCAGGAGTCTGTCGCTGCTATAAAGGGTTCAGAGGAGATTCCTGTCAACTCTGTGCCAGAGGTTACTTTGGCCCCAACTGTACAGGTACGCCAGAACCACTACCACAGCGCCCAGGTGAAACCAGGGTACCAGGCCTGACTCCTGTGTGTGTCCAGCCTGCAGCTGTGGGACAGGAAGCTGTGATCAGGGTCTGGACGGAACCGGACGGTGTGTCTGTGAGCCAGGATGGGGAGGAGACCGTTGCCAGGACCTGATGAGTGAGTTTATGATCTGAGATCAGCTGATGTTCATCACACTAAAAACACTGGGTCAGGATCAGGTTAAGATTATGATTCGACGTCACAGTCAGGGTTTTATCCTATTGACCTGAATGTAGGACGCCCCCCCCCCCCCTCCAAGACTAATCTTCAGGAAAAAAATTTAAATCATTTTTTAAAGAAACTATTTTTATTAAACATTTGAGGAAGTCATTTCAATAACATCTTAATTACAGACCTTTAATATTTGCCTATTAATGCAATCACAAAGATCTGTAATGCATGTTCTAGTGTGTGTGTGTGTGTGTGTGTGTGGGGGGGGGGGGGTTCAGTCAGGAAAGACTAGAGATACTGAACAAAAAACGACCACAGTAAGACAAACTGTCAGAACTCTGCTCAGGACACGTCAGATCAGAAGTCTGCATGAGGCTTTTCCTCACAGTCCTCTGATCAGCTGAGCTCTCACAGTCTCCTCCCACAGAACGTCGTCACCATGACGCTCCGTCTTCAGACAGTTCACTCTTAACTCCTGACAGCTGTCTGACTTCTCTGCTTGGTGTCCGTTTAACGGAGCAGTTAGAGCGGATACATGCTATAGACTCTATAGCTCTATACTATAGAGCTATAGAGTCTATAGCTCTATAGTATAGAGCAGTGGTCACTCCTCTGACTGGAGACTCCAGACTGATCGTTAGAAGGACTGGTAGTGAATCATTACTCAGGGTGTGGGAGATTTAGAGTCGAGTCTGGTGGGTTCAGATATGTTCTGAGAGAGGTTTAGACCATCAAACTGGGGGGTTGATCATATCCCAGTTTAGATCCCCCAGAAGGACAAACTCAGAGGAGATATATGGTCCTAGGAGTTCACTAAGGGCTGTTAGTGAGGGGGCAGGAGCAGATGGAGCTCTGTAACAAACAGCTACAGTAAGAGAGAAGTGTGTTGAGAGTTTAAGTTTGAACACCAATAATTCAAGTTGCTTAGGGACTGACAGAAAGAGCAACAGTACGATGCAGATGGTCTTTAACATACATCGCCTCACCACCCCCTCTGGTGACTCTGTCCTGATGAAACACATTGCAGTTTGGTATCAAGATGTCAGAATCAGCGTTTCCTTTCTTTAGCCAGCTTTCAGAGATAGATTTTAGATTTTTTAGATTCAAGCTTTATTATCCCTTCAGTAGCAATTGGTTTTACAACCAGTAGTGTTAAAACAACAACATTTATACATTAAAACAGATCCTTTAAAAGTTTTAAAACAGCAGGATGAGTCTCAGTCTGTTGGTCCTGACCCTGGTAGCTGATATCTGCAGCCGGACGGCAGCAACCTAAACTCAGTGTGCAGAGGAGGAGAGACTGGTCTGGTCTTCTTCACTGACCTGGCTCTGTGCACCTCAGTGAGGTTAGCGAGGGCGGAGCCAGCTCCTTTGATAGAAAGAACATCAGGATTAGCAGTATGAACCAATGTTTTTAACTTATCAAAGTGTTGGGAATTTAGAAGACAACGGTAAAAAAACCCCAAACATTTATGGTTACAGAAGTTACTGAATGATAGTTGAGAAGCAGTAGGGCTATCTGAGACAGGCCCAGGGTTTGGATGAACATTACCAGAAAGAATTAGCATGAGAATGATTATTATGCACTTGAGAACAGTTCCAAAACAAGGCTGCTGATCTTTCACACAGGGTGTAACCACTAGCAAAGACTAAAGCCTGGGACACACAGAAGATGGATGCGTTGCGCCACAGAATCGCCGCGGTCTAGGGGATACACAGGACACGTGATGCAGCTATGGAAGGCTGAACGCTGCTTGGAAAATCGGTGTATTAAAGCCGTAAATGCCGCGGCGCTTGAGATAGAACCGGCACCAAACTTTAGCACCTCCACACGGACCGGCGTTTGCGTTACTCTCTCCATGTAGCCACTCTCAGTAACTATAATGTTTTTGTTTTTTTAAAACGGCGTCTGAGCAACGCATCCGTCCTCAGTGTGTCCCAGGCTTCAGAGCCAAACAACTGTTGCAGTAACAAAAGTGAATAGAGAGGAATGATAAGAGGTACAGAGAGGTAGTAAGTTCAATCGTTTTAGTGATCCAGAACGATGACGCATCTCTGGAGAGTGAAATAAGGTCCAAAGTGCCGCCACCATGGCAAAAGGTAGCAGCTGTGGGCAAAGGCCCGAGCCTGAACATGGAGCCGAACGACAAGCAGCCCAATCCAGAGAGCATTGAAGGTTTTGTGAGGGAATTCATCACATAAAAGAGAATAGATTTAACAAATAGGGTTTAGAGAATGAATGCCACGCTAGGGTTAGCTACAGAGGTCCAGTCTGAAGCTGGTAGAAGACCAGGATGTAGCTACAGAGGTCCAGACTGAAGCTGGTAGAAGACCAGGATGTAGCTACAGAGGTCCAGACTGAAGCTGGGAGAAGACCAGGATGTAGCTACAGAGGTCCAGACTGAAGACAGTCTGAGTCCTATGGGGGACAGAGCTTTCTGTGCTGCTGCTCCCCGTCTGTGGAAAGCCCTTCCTGAGACTCTGAGGGCCCGCAGTCCGCTGACAGCTTTAAACAAGGACTAAAAACATTTCTGTTTAGTAAAGCTTTTCATCTTTTTTAATCTATTGCTTTTTTAAATAATTTTCTTCAAAATCCTGTAAGCGCTTTCAGATTCCAAGAATGTAGAGCGCTATATAAATCAAATGTATTATTAGTAGTATATAGGAGTTCAGGGTTCAAATCCTGGCCTGGCCATGTGTCCATGGGCAAAATACAACTCTTTCTAAATTTGATTGGATTTATTTATGTGAATGGGACAAAGCATATTAATGATGTAAATATATCGGAATTAGAAAAAGCTAGTTTCCATCTGTAGTCCCATAAACATAAAACACAAACATTACATGATCAAAATGAGATCAAGCCTTACAGAACATGTTAAGACAAAAGTCAAACAACTAATTTAAGAGACTAAAACAATTCTATACATTCCCTCAGCTTAAAGGAGCAATTCAATTCTAATATGAGGCAATTCCATAGGTTTGTAAAGGTCAAAAGTCATTGTTCTTGTCAAATCACTACACGAGTGTTTACCTAAAGACTCAGAACATCGATGAAGAGTGCTTATGAAGTCAAAACAAGTGCTTTGTTTGCAGCCACTTCTCCAAAGAAGCCTAGCCCCCTGGAAGATCGTCATAACAAAATCCCTTCCTTTGCACTTGTCTCTGCTCCAACCTACTAGAAGCCTCGCCACGAGAAGAAATTACTTTCCTTAAAATCATTTCTCTTTCTCTAAAGACATTGGTGACAAATGAATAGCAGTGATTGTTTTACCTAAGGTGTATTAAATCTGACTTAATAATCACAATGAAGTTTGTAGAGCTTTCTACTGACACCACAAACATCTCTAACAGTCAGATCATTAATGTTACGATTCAGACAACAACCACTAACCAAGCAAGTCATGACAATCAGCTCCACTAATGAGGGGAATTAACAACAAAATAAAGTCACATCCACTGATGGTCCCATCTAAATAAGTTAAATTACCATTGTAGGACATTCATACAAAACTCCTGTAGACCGCTATGGCGTTTTAAGGAAAAGTAACAAAAAACCTCCAAAATGGGCTAAACTCCATGAACCAAAGTATTCAATCAATAGTTTAAGTGTTCCTCTAACATTCAGCCACAACAATAACAAAGACATGTCGCTGTTTAATGAATAAAATCACTCATCAGGACTTCAAGCTTATTAAGCTTTAGATCATTAGCGGTATATGGTAAAGATTTTTGTACCTGAAGCATACGCACAATACCCCAAAGAAACAGGAAGTACATCACACGACCTTTCAGTCTGGTAAAAAAGAGAGAGAACATTTTAAAACTACACCTAAATGCAGAATATACACAGTACTGACAGTATGTATGACACATCATTTAGTTTAATTCTCATGGTTTCATTTAAACTATTTTGTGATTTCACTCATCTTCTTCTTTCTCCTCTTCCTGTGAGACTGGTGGGGTGGGGTGCCAGCGCCCCCTATTGACGGGCCGTCACTGCCTAAAATACACATTTGTTTCACTGCAACACAACATGTTTGTGAAGTGGCGCCCTCTAGAGGATCATTATTCACAGCAGATTGAAGGAGGTGTTTTTGGTGTGAGGTTAGAGCAGTGGTTGTTGGTTCGTTTATCGGTGTTGTTCACTGATTATTTGTGTTGTTCTGGTGTTTGTGGTGTGTAGACTCGATCCCAGAGGAGTGCCAGCAGTGCCACGCTGAGGCCACCTGTAATGCTCGTGATGGTTGCCAGTGTAAACCTGGATTCGAGGGGAATGGGACGTTCTGCAGCCCGATGCCAGGTGAGTGCTGAAGCTGGAAATTACAGAACTTTAAGTTTGCAACAAACAGACCAGAATCTGTCCTCAGCAGATCAGAATCCTCTGCAGAGAGACAACCAGAGCTCATTAACCACTAGGGGTTGTAGTGGAATAAACAGTTGAGTTTATGTACACACCTTCTGTGAAATATTCAGTCTATTTTAGGATTTACTTGAGGCTTCTCTGCACCTGATACCTTTCTTATCGCTGAGATTTATTCGACAGGAAATAACTAGGTTCTTCTTCTTAGCAGTGAGTTAACTTACGTACCTTTTGTTGATGAATGGAAGTAGGAGTCATTGAATAAAATCTTTATGGAATTTTATTATAAAAGCTGACGACAGTACAAACATTTAACAGTTGAGGTAGGGAAAGAGCACGCTGTTTAACACGGTGGTAACCAGCCTTTAACTTGTCATTTTTGAGTTGGAAAGACCATGGCCTTATAGCCCTGTGTCAGTTTGTGGACGGCAACACTTTTAAGTCTTTTGAACAACTCAAAAGGGAATACAATATAGAGAGCAGTGATTTGTTCAAATACTTTCAAGTGAGACATTTTTTTAACAGTGAAATAAGGAAAGGTATTTCTCCTGAAGGTAATGACATTGTTAAGGTTTTTACTAAACTCCCACCAAATAAAACGGTATCTAAACTGTACAAAGCACTGCAGAAACAAAAAGGAGACAATACCCTTTATATTAAGTCAAAATGGGGAAAAGAGCAGTGTACGGAAGTGTCAGAAGGTGATTGGCATTGGATGTGTGTGACACAACAAACGTCTACTAGTTCTAAAAGATGGAGGGAATTTGGGTGGAAGAGTCTGGTCAGGTTTTTCATTACACCTCATATTATAAGTAACAAAGGGGTGTACAGCAGCAATGTTGGAGGAAGTGTGGTTATCAGAACGCCAACCATTCAGATATTTTGGACTTGCTTGAAGTTAGATTAATTTTGGGACAGTATGTTTTTAATTGTTGGACAAATAATGGGTTATGTCATCCCTAAAGATCCTAAGATTTTCTTGTTAGGTTTATTACCTGGTGAGGCGGTCCAAAAAGACGATACTTACCTTTTTAAAGTTTTGATGATTGCATGTATAAAAGCTATCACACGGCCTTGGCTTAAGATTGACCCACCTCGGATTGACCAATGGAAAGAAATTGTAAAGGAGATACACTCAATGGAAAAGATGACTTACTTTTTACGTATCAAAGGACACATATACACTAAGCGCTGGACAAAATGGCTTGTATATAATAGTACGGAAGCAGAACAACCTTAATATTTAATTTTGTTTTGAAACATATGATGTAATGGCCCCTGTTTTTTGTTTGTTGTTGTTGTAAAATGTGTTGTAATAAGAAAAATACAAAATAAAGAGTTTAAAAAAATAAAGTTTTAACGATCTGAGCCTCATGATGGTTAAGAGACTGGGGGATTTAGTTTAGATTAAATTTGGTTTGGAGAGGAGGAGTTACTGATGGATCAGTTACTAGTTTGAATGAGCTAAGGTTGTTAGCTTTTATCAAAGTAGGCCTTATATCAGATCATGGGTTTTTACTTGTACCGGAGCGGTCCCGGGGTTCCAGCCGGCGTTGTCTCGCCTCGTCGAGGTGGAAGCCGACCCAGCTGAGGAGAGACGTCCGCACGGGGAGGTAGCTCGCCGAACGGGCAGACCGGGTGGTCCTGAGAGTACCAGCGGTAGCAAGAGGATTCAGTCCATGACCCATGATGACAGGAGTGTGAGGCTCATGTTGAGATGAAGGGAAAACGGCGTGTTTTCTCTTCAGGAGCCAGAGGTGAGATCGGTCGTCAGGGTGAAAGGCCGATCCCCAGGAGGAGGTCAGCTGTGTAGAGGTTTGACAGCTGAAGTCTGTCTGGTCAGTGTCGAGACCAGAACTGCCGGAACTTCCGGGGTCTGACAGCTAAGAGGAAGTCTGAGATCAACGTGGACGAATGAAAGGGGATTTAACAAGTCATGTGGCTCAGACCTTTAAAGACTGTAATTTATCTTATTGAATAAGTAAATATGAGTAATAAAGTTGAATTAACCTTTTAGCAAAGTAAAATATGAAATAATACTGAGGCTGGATCAAACATTCAAAATACTGTGGAAGAAAATGCATTAATCATATTAAGACATTTCTGAGCAGTCTAATTAAAGTGTCATTTTAGGAAGAGACACTAAAGAGAGTCCTGTGGGTTCTTCCAACACACAGGGGCGGTTCTGGGGGGGGGGGGCCAGGGGGGGCCCGGGCCCCCCTGACAACAAGCTTGGCCCCCCTGTGGCCCCTGCTAAGTGCTGAGTTTTTTAGATTGTGCCCCTCTAAAAAAGCAGCTGGACCCAGCCTGGCCCCCCCTCTAATGTTGGTCTAGAACCGCCACACACGACCGAACCCTTGGAAGAATGTTGATTCAGGTTAAAACATAATAAAAAGTCATTTTATTCCAAGTTATTGGGAAAAAGATGGTTATTGTTTGTGATGTCAACAGGGTCAAAGTTCAGAGGTTATAGCGTATTTGATGATGCTACACAACTTTTGTGGGCTGTAGTGACGTTTTAACCAAAGGTCGACTCGTCGCTGATCACATGAACTTTTATTTTGAAGGGGTTTCCTTTTATTAGTTCCGTTTCCTTTGATGTGTTCCGGTCTGGCGCTGCGCCATTAAAATGGATATTAATGTGACCCGAGGGCTCAGGCATACAAAACCAGGTGGAAACTTGTTGCCAAAATAACAATCAACTTTATAATTAACCCAAAAGAGAAACTAGCATTTTAGTCTAAAGACTTGATATTAAAACCAAAGTGCTCCTAAAACAGCTGCTCTCTCTCAGCTGTTTGTTGTCAGCATTAAAATACGTTTTTGCAATAAAGCCTGTCAAGTTTTATAAAGCCGTCCTGCATACGCCGTATGTATGACGTCATCAGCGATTAGTCGAAGTCGACGCGACTTTTATTACTTGGTAGTCGACTTGTAAAAATAGCAAGTCGTTCTACCCCTATTAACCACCAGCTGATGATGGAAGATGAGGATAACACTAGGTGTGAGCTGTAGGTCAGATAAAGTCCCGTCCTTCATCAGAGGAAGGAAACCAGACGGATGTCTGTTCTCCACTAAACATTATCAAACCAGGGGCACACAAGCAGTCTGCAGGTATCCATGCTGTTACGTCCCGGCTGGGCTAGGAGGTGTGGGAGGCAACATTAAACCAGTGGTTAGAGGTTAAAGAGTGAAATTTTACATTAGGTAAAAGAACAAAAACAAACACCATACAAAGCTTAAAGCGCTCCCAAAAGGAGGACGAATCCTCATTAAAACCGAGGACGGGATAACAAACAACCAGAAGTAACAATGAGAGGAGCTTAAAGCTCTACACTCTTCTACACTGGCAGAAACTGGGCTAAACTCCAGAATACACAAAGTCTAAGCCGGCATAACAGAGTCTACCTTGATAGACAGTCCAGAGCTCTCTAAGCTGAGTGGGGATAGCAGCACTGACACCTACAGCTGCCCCCCCACTGCAAACTGAACAGGAAGTCTTTTAAGCTGTTTGGGGAGCCAACCACTAGCTCCCATCAGGATGATTAGGTGACGAGGTCTAGCTGCACGAGGAGGGATCAGGAACCAGATGATGAGTCATGGTGTGGAGCGGCGTGCAGATTGGAGGAGGAAAACCACCTTCAACCAACTTCAGACTGAAGCTGGAGGGTGGTTCCTCACATGCAGACTGGACAGAAAACAAAGCTTAAAAACAACAAGGCCTTCTCAAAACACAGGCGGTCGTGGCACATGTGTGCGTCCCAGTCCATGATCACACGCTGACAAGCTGCAGGGCAAGCTCTTCCTGTTGGGGGTGCTGTGAACGAGCGCTCTTACAGCCATGTGCCTTAGTGAGATACACGTGCTGCAGCTCACACAAACTGAATTTTATGGAAAGTTTAATAGTTTCACCAATGAGGAAACATTTTCATCTTTTTGTTGTTTCCCCATGCAAAAAACTACAGCGAATAAAAGACAAATCATCTAAAATTACAGGTCATACCCTCCCCTGCTTGGACACACTGTATCATAACGCATCACACAACGAGCAGTAAAAATCACCTCGGACCTTCTCATCCTGCATATCAGCTGTTCACTCTGTTACCCTCAGGTAGACGCTACAGGTCCCTGCGGACAAAATCAGTCAGATTCAAAAACAGTTTTTTCCCAACAGCCGTATGGACATTAAACCAAGTCACCATCTAAAGTATTCCTAACTGTCTGCCTACTGTTTGTATTGTGTGTACTGACTGACACTGAGATGTGAGCATGTCCTTGCTGTACTGAAAACAAATTCCACCGACTCGTTGTGTGGCCATTAATAAACAAATCTGAATCTGTAACTATGGTAGCGTAGAGATGCTCATTACCTTCTGGACCTGTAAGCACAGGAATCTGTTGGGAGTCCCTCTGATTAAAGTTTTATTTTTATCAACTGCAGCTCCAGACCTCTGCTCCGAATACAACGGTGGCTGTCATCTCAACGCAGACTGCAACCAGACTGAATTGTTCGTGAACTGCACCTGCCACAGCGGTTACCATGGAGACGGGTTTTCCTGTGAGCCCATCAACAGGTGGGTGGAACTATCTGCTTCTTCTGACATCAGTAGTTTCATTAAATCAACTGTTTTCACACCAAGAAAAGCAACATCTGACTTTTCTTTCCAGATGTGTTGAAGAGCAGAATGGAGGCTGCAGTGACTTTGCATCCTGCAAGTTTACTGGTCCAGTGAGTCTAACCCTTCAACATGTCTAAGTTTACTGGTCCAGTGAGTCTGACCCTTCAACGTGTCTAAGTTTACTGGTCCAGTGAGTCTGACCCTTCAACGTGTCTAAGTTTACTGGTCCAGTGAGTCTAACCCTTCAACGTGTCTAAGTTTACTGGTCCAGTGAGTCTGACCCTTCAACGTGTCTAAGTTTACTGGTCCAGTGAGTCTGACCCTTCAACGTGTCTAAGTTTACTGGTCCAGTGTGTGTGTGTGTGTGTGTGTGTGTGTGTGCGCGTGCGTGCGTGCGTCCGTGCCTGCGTGTGTGTGTGTGGACGTCTGTCCTGTCGCTCTCGGGGTTCAGTGTTCTACATGAAGCAGTTTAACCCTAAACCCTGACTGAAGGATCAGAATAAATTCCTAACACATGATTGTTTTTCTCTGAAGTAGACTCATACTCCCATTCCCACTGCTAACCTGACTTGATCTGGACTCTTCAGAACGAGCGTGAGTGTGAGTGTCTACCGGGGTTTGTGGGTAATGGAGTCCAGTGTCTGGAGAAGGTGGTGCCCCCCGTGGATCGCTGCCTTGAAGACAATGGAGGCTGTGACTCTTTGGCCAGCTGCAAGGACCTCCATTACCATGGTAACACATTTCAACAACGATCCAAGGAGCAGGTGTGTAGTGGTTCTGTGTTGCCATGGTGACATGTCTGTCCATTGTTTCTGTTCATAATGAGTACGGTTTCCATTGTAACTTCAGGAACATCACCACCTTTACTCCATGAAACAAACTGTGTGTCACCATGGCTACACATTTGTAATTCCTCATAACCATGGCAACAGAGTGGGGGGCCATATTGGCACCATACCTCTGCTTCATTTCTTCTCTATGGTCTGAGTCTCTGTAAGCCCCAGAGCTCATTCAACATGACGTTTCTGTAGCTGACGCTCAGTCTGGGTTCAGTCAAAGTTTCATGATGGTGTTTAACGGAGACGATCAACCAGCAGATCATCTGAAAGCAGGTGTTCTTCAGCTGTGGTCTCCAGTTCAAACAGGGACTGGTTTTAATGGTAAAACTACTCTTCTTCCTCAGCCAGCACAGCCGGAGTGTTTCACCTTCGCTCCCCAGAGGGGAAGTACAAGATGAACTTGAGTCAAGCTGATGCTGCTTGCCAGGCCGAGGGCGCCACGCTGGCTACCTTCAAACAGCTGGGAGATGCACAGCAGGTGAACACACACTGGGTTTCCATAGAAACACCAGACGTATTAACACTGGAAGTCTGAGGTGTTTAGGGTATGCTAAAGCTAACAACAACAACATGGTGGCGTAAAGTTGTTCATTTGAAGGAAAAACTTATAAATGTAGGACCTTTAGGAATAATAAAACTACACTAGTACCCATCAGTATGAATAATAATATTCCACTAGTAGTGAGTAAGTAAAAACATTTCTATAGCACCTTAAACAAAACACATCCAATTTAAAACATGATTTAAAAGATCGAAAACCAAATGAATAAAATCAAAAAGACTAATGAGAACAAATAAAAACATTAAAATGATAAAAGACAAAGATCATTAAAACACATGATCATAAATACAAATCAATCGAAATGGTTTTAAATCAAATCAGTTTTAAATCATCAGGTTTTTAAAGGTGTCCAGACTGTCTATGAGGCATAAAACTAAAGGAAGTTCAGTCCAAAGTGGAGGTCTAACAGGGTCTAACCAACAGACTGGACTTTTAAATCTGGTCCTTGGAGCTGTTAGTAGATTCTGGTCTGTGGACCTGAGGACTCGGGTTGGAGCTGTTAGTAGATTCTGGTCTGTGGACCTGAGGACTCAGGTTGGAACTGTTAGTAGATTCTAGTCTGTGGACCTGAGGACTCGGGTTGGAGCTGTTCGTAGATTCTGGTCTGTGGACCTGAGGACTCAGGTTGGAGCTGTTAGTAGATTCTGGTCTGTGGACCTGAGGACTC
>SSNR01000448.1:179864-190641 GCA_006937965.1 Callopanchax toddi | reverse complement strand
AAGCCTCCAGTTGAAAAACGGATGGCTGACCTCCAGTGGAGGATCATACATGGAGCGCTAGCTACGAACAGACACAGAGCCCGCTTTGATCCGAGCACTGGGGGGGAGGTCCTTTCTGTGGCCAACAGGAGACCCTAGAGCACCTGGTGGTGGCGTGTTCTAGACTGGGGGGGATGTCCTTTCTGTGTCCAACAGGAGACCCTAGAGCACCTGGTGGTGTCGTGTTCTAGACTGGGAGGGATGTTCAAGGTATTAGACCGTTGGGTCAGTGCCTTGGGAGAAACTTTTAATGTACCCTCCTTTGTTTTTGGTCACAAATACAGCGTCAAAAAGAAACGAGTATCACTGTTAATTCGACTGTTAATGTCGAAAGGAGCCAGTTGAGGTGGTTCGGGCATCTTGTTAGGACGCCCCCTGGACGCCTCCCCAGGGAGGTGTTTCAGGCATGTCCTGCCGGCAGGAGGCCCCCAGGTCGACCCAGGACACGCTGGAGAAAATCTATCTCTGGTTTGGCCCTGGAGCGCCTTGGGATCCTGCTGGAGGAGCTGGTAGAAGTGGCTGGGGAGAAGACCGTCTGGAACTCCCTAATTGGGATGCTGCCCCCGCGACCCGGACCCGGATAAGCGGAAGAAGACGAGACGAGACGAGACGTATCACTGTTAATTAATTTTCTTTTTGCTAACACGAAACTGGCAATCTGGAAAACCAGGAAAAACCAGATGCTGGGACAGAGCTGGACTGATGTGGAGAGGAGCCTGAAGGGCCTGGTGGAGGCCCGTCTAAAAGTGGAACACGCTTTTTATAAACTCACTTCCAACCTGGAGACTTTTAAAGACCTGTGGGGGATCAGGCAGGTCCTGTGCTCAGTGGAAGAAGACGGATCCCTCAGGGTTCACTATTAAACCCTGACAAAGAACATTTTAACATTTTAGGAAAAGACTGACGAGTGAATATTGTATATTTTTATTGAAGTGTTGTTAAAATAAATATTTTTGAAAGTCCAAGTCTCTCTCCCCCCTCTCTCTCCTTCTCTCTCTCCTTCTCTCTCCCCCTCTCCTCTCTCTGTGCCTCTCTCTCTCTCTTCCCCTCTCTCTCCCCCCTCTCTCCTTCTCTCTCTCCTTCTCTCTCCTCCCTCTCTCTCCTTCTCTCTCTGTGCCTCTCTCTCTGTGCCTCTCTCTCTCTTCCCCTCTCTCTCCCCCCTCTCTCCTTCTCTCTCTGTGCCTCTCTCTCTGTGCCTCTCTCTCTCTTCCCCTCTCTCTCCCCCTCTCTCCTTCTCTCTCTGTGCCTCTCTCTCTTCCCCTCTCTCTCCCCCCTCTCTCCTTCTCTCTCTGTGCCTCTCTCTCTTCCCCTCTCTCTCCTTCTCTCTCTGTGCCTCTCTCTCTGTGCCTCTCTCTCTCCCCCCTCTCTCCTTCTCTCTCTGTGCCTCTCTCTCTGTGCCTCTCTCTCTCTTCCCCTCTCTCTCCCCCCCTCTCTCCCTCTCTTCCCCTCTCTCTCCCCCCCCTCTCTCCCTCTCTCTCTGTGCCTCTCTCTCTCTTCCCCTCTCTCTCCCCCCTCTCTCCTTCTCTCTCTGTGCCTCTCTCTCTTCCCCTCTCTCTCCCCCCTCTCTCCTTCTCTCTCTGTGCCTCTCTCTCTGTGCCTCTCTCTCTCTTCCCCTCTCTCCCCCCCTCTCTCCCTCTCTCTCTGTGCCTCTCTCTCTCTTCCCCTCTCTCTCCCCCCCTCTCTCCCTCTCTCTCTGTGTCTCCAGCTGACAGCAGAGCAGCAGGTGGAACGCCGTCTTCTTCCTCCTAAGAAAATTCTGGGGAAGAACTCCAGGATTCTGGTGGAGCGCCGTCAGAAGGATTTGGAGCTCTACCTGCAAACGCTGCTGCTAAAGTTCCCCCAGGCCACGCCCACTCCGCTCTCCTGCTTCCTGCATTTTCACCTCTACGTGAGTGACCTGTGCCCCTGAGTTTTATTTAGCCAGACATTACTGGAGTCTTCTAAAGTGGAACTCTGTGTTTTTAGTTCTGAGGTCAACTGTAGCCCAGCTGCCTGAAACTAACCCAGACTATCTCTAAGTAAACTCAGAGTTTCTCTAAACAAACACAGAGTTGCTATAAACCAGAGGTCACACTAGACTTTGTTACTGTCCGTCATTTTGACTGACAAGGTAAAAAATCTGGTCATAATTAGGGCGGCACGATTCTGGATCAAATGAGAATCACGATTTTTTTTACTTAGAATTGATCGATTCTCTCACGATGTTTTTCCAATATAAATATTTCTTGCACTTATTATCTGCACATCAACTTCGTCACAGCTGAGACTGAACATAAAAACAATAAATGTCTCTTGTCATCTCTTATGCACACAACCTTTGAATAATTTTAACAAAATTAACAATTTTGAACTTTGTAATTTGAGGGAGAAAGAGGAGCACTTGTTCTCATGCAGATTATGTCCCAGATCAAATGTGGTACAATGTGTCTTCTTTTTTTTTAAATCGTTGTCATTTGGAAATGAGATAGCATCAAGTTTGAACTGAGATGATGATTTTTAACGATTAATTGTGCAGCCCTAGTCATAATCAATTTTTATCCGTCGCTTAAATATGATAATGACATTTTCAACATTATTTAACTTACATTTATTTTAAATAATATTGTCATGGTTTTTTTTTTTTACAAGAATAAGTCAGAATGTGTAATCTAACTCAGGATATATCTAATCTAACTCAGGATATATCTAATCTAACTCAGGATAAATTTAATCTAACTCAGGATGTATTTAATCTAACTCAGGATAAATTTAATCTAACTCAGGATAAATTTAATCTAACTCAGGATAAATTTAATCTAACTCAGGATATATCTAATCTAACTCAGGATAAATTTAATCTAACTCAGGATATATCTAATCTAACTCAGGATGTATTTAATCTAACTCAGGATAAATTTAATCTAACTCAGGATAAATTTAATCTAACTCAGGATAAATTTAATCTAACTCAGGATATATCTAATCTAACTCAGGATGTATTTAATCTAACTCAGGATGTATTTAATCTAACTCAGGATAAATTTAATCTAACTCAGGATGTATTTAATCTAACTCAGGATGTATTTAATCTAACTCAGGATAAATTTAATCTAACTCAGGATAAATTTAATCTAACTCAGGATATATCTAATCTAACTCAGGATATATCTAATCTAACTCAGGATGTATTTAATCTAACTCAGGATAAATTTAATCTAACTCAGGATAAATTTAATCTAACTCAGGATATATCTAATCTAACTCAGGATGTATTTAATCTAACTCAGGATATATCTAAACTAACTCAGGATAAATTTAATCTAACTCAGGATATATCTAANCCAAAGTGGAGGTCTAACAGGGTCTAACCAACAGACTGGACTTTTAAATCTGGTCCTTGGAGCTGTTAGTAGATTCTGGTCTGTGGACCTGAGGACTCGGGTTGGAGCTGTTAGTAGATTCTGGTCTGTGGACCTGAGGACTCAGGTTGGAACTGTTAGTAGATTCTGGTCTGTGGACCTGAGGACTCAGGTTGGAGCTGTTAGTAGATTCTGGTCTGTGGACCTGAGGACTCGGGTTGGAGCGTAGGTCTTTATCAGGTCAGTAACATAAAGAGGAGCTTGACCATGTAGGGCCCTGAAAGTTAGAGTCAGGATTTTAAAATGAACTCTACATTTAACAGGTAACCAGTCAGAGACCTCAGAATAGGAGTGATGTCATCTTTCCTGTTTGCTCCAGTGAGGAGCCTCGCTGCAGAGTTCTGGACCAGCTGAAGGCCATAAAGGGCTTTTTACCCAAAGAGAGGGGACAGAGCCGGTTTGGAGGGATAGATTGATAAAATCAACAATGCATGGGCCAACTAGGTCAAAAGCTTTAAGAAGCAAAGAGGTTGGAGAATATCAACTGGGCTTGGAGTTGGTTTCATGTTTTTCAGAATGAGACAGATGTCCTGAAAATGAACAGGTGTGAAGAAGGACCAGGTATGGGAAGGAGGAGGGTGGATGGGAGAACAGGGAGCAGATGGGGGTGAGAAACCTGACCTGATGTTTCTAATTTTGTTCTCAAAGAATGAAAGGAAGTTGTTCCAATCAGACCTTGAGAACACAGGGATTTGGGGCGTTTTAGGTGAAACTATCTGATTGATCGTGTCAAACAGAACTTTGGAGTTTTTATTTGAGGAAATGAGTTGAGAGAAGTAAACAGCTCTGGAGTTTTTAACCATTTCATTTAGAGATGTTTATGAATATTACTCTACTATTACTATTGGGGCGACCGTGGCGCAGTGGCAAGAGAGTGGCATCAAGGAGACTAGTAGAGCTCCTGGTTACCCATCAGAGGGACTAGTAAAGCTCCTGGTTACCCATCAGAGGGACTAGTAAAGCTCCTGGTTACCCATCAGGGGGACTAGTAAAGCTCCTGGTTACCCATCAGAGGGACTAGTAGAGCTCCTGGTTACCCATCAGGGGGACTAGTAAAGCTCCTGGTTACCCATCAGAGGGACTAGTAAAGCTCCTGGTTACCCATCAGAGGGACTAGTAGAGCTCCTGGTTACCCGTCAGGGGGACTAGTAGAGCTCCTGGTTACCCATCAGGGGGACTAGTAAAGCTCCTGGTTACCCGTCAGGAGGACAGACCCCTGAAGAGTCTCGTGATTGGTGCATTTCAAGGATCTTTTAGAGGTTGTTTCTTTGTGGTTGATGTTTTTTTTTTTTTACTGTAGCTGTAAGGTCCATCCTTTATGTATTGCTCCTCTCTGGTCTTAACAGCTTGGGATGCATCTTTGCGTTGCTGGATGGATGGAGGGTGGCAGGGTGGGGTATCCAATCCGCTTCCCTTCTGCTAAGTGTGGAAACAACTACATGGGTCTGGTCACCTACAAAGACCCGGTGGACAAGAGCAGCCAGTACGATGCCTACTGCTACCGACTCACAGGTATGCCTTTTGAATGGTTCTTTCCTGCATAATTAAGACCTCTCTCTGTAACTGTGAGTGACTACTTAGCTGCATTTCAGATGATCCTTTTACTCAGCTGCTGTGGAGAGCAAACTGATCATGAAGATCACATCTTGGTTTGGGAACGGCTCTGCTGCAGACCGTAGAGCTCTGCAGAGAGTGATCAGAGGTTCTGGTCTGCCCTCACTGCAGGGTGTCTACACAAAGTACTGCTGGTCCAGAGCTGTCAAAATCATCAAGTATCAGGCCCAACCCAATAACAGTCTGTTCTCCCTGCTGAGCTCAGGGACACGGTTCTGCAGCATCGTGGCCAGAACAGAGAGACTTAGGCTGTGTCCAAATTCAGGGGCTGCGTCCTTTGAAGGACCCAGCCTACCCGGTCGACGTAGGCCGGGTCCTTCACTTCACTGGGTGGATGACATCACTGGATGGATGACATCACTGGATGGTTGACATCACTGGATGGATGACATCACTGGATGGTTGACATCACTGGATGGATGACATCACTGGATGGTTGACATCACTGGATGGATGACATCACTCGATGGTTGACATCACAGTATGGATGACATCACTGGATGGATGACATCACTGGATGGATGACATCATTGAATGGTTGACATCACTGGATGGTTGACATCACTGGATGGATGACATCACTGGATGGTTGACATCACAGTATGGATGACATCACAGTATGGATGACATCACTGGATGGTTGACATCACAGTATGGATGACATCACTGGATGGATGACATCACTGGATGGTTGACATCACTGGATGGTTGACATCACTGGATGGATGACATCACTGGATGGTTGACATCACAGTATGGATGACATCACTGGATGGATGACATCACTGGATGGATGACATCACTGGATGGATGACATCACTGGACGGATGACATCACTGGATGGTTGACATCACTGGATGGATGACATCACTGGATGGTTGACATCACTGGATGGACGACATCACATGATTGATGACATCACTGGATGGTTGGCATCACAGGACGGATGACATCACTGGACGGATGACATCACTGGACGGATGACATCACAGGATGGTTGACATCACTGGACGGATGACATCACTGGATGGTTGACATCACTGGATGGATGACATCACAGGATGGATGACATCACTGGATGGTTGACATCACTGGATGGATGACATCACAGGATGGATGACATCACAGGATGGATGACATCACTGGATGGATGACATCACTGGACGGTTGACATCACTGGACGGTTGACATCACAGGATGGATGACATCACTGGACGGTTGACATCACAGAACGGATGACATCACTGGACGGATGACATCACTGGACGGTTGACATCACAGGACGGATGACATCACTGGACAGATGACATCACTGGACGGATGACATCACAGGATGGATGACATCACTGGATGGATGACATCACTGGATGGTTGACATCACTGGATGGATGACATCACTGGATGGTTGACATCACTGGATGGATGACATCACAGAATGGATGACATCACTGGATGGTTGACATCACTGGATGGATGACATCACAGGACGGATGACATCACTGGACGGATGACATCACTGGACGGATGACATCACAGGATGGATGACATCACAGGATGGATGACATCACAGGATGGAGTTCCCAACACCTTCAAAGCTTAATGAAGATAAACTCAGGTGTTGTGTTTAATGCTAGCAGTAGTGCTGCTGATACCTGAAGCTGGCTGTGATTGTGGGCTCAGGTTTGAGGTTTAATAAACAAACTAGTTCTGTCCTGCAGAACAGCATCTTTAGTGAAGACAGACCCTAAACTGAAGCCAATCCATTCCACACCAACCCTGGGGAAAGTCATTCATAACTATTGTAATGCTCTTCATGCTGGAGTCAATCAGGTCTCCCTTGGTGTCTCCAGCTGGTTTTAAACTCAGCTTCCGCCTTCTAACTGGAACACATAAATTCAAATCCTCCTCCCTCGGTTTAATAACTTGATCATATGTACTCTACAAGATTAACTAATGACATAAACACATTTTCAATGATATTCTTATTTATTGAGATCCACCAGTAAAAACATAAAACCAGATGGAACTGAATATAATCGTTAAAGAACATTTGAACTGAATTGATTTCCTTTGTGTTGAAGGGATTCAAGAAGTGATTAACCAGAAAGCTGATCTTCTTCCTGTCCAGATGTTTCCTGTTCCTGTCCTGATGGGTACATTGGAGATGGAGACTTCTGTAACGGCGTCCTGATCAGTGTCCTCGCAACCAACAACAACTTTTCTATCTTCTACAAGGTGAGCACCAGACCAGCTGATCTGGTCCAGCTGGAGAGAGTGCAGGCCACTCCCTCTGATGTCCCCCAGTCTCCAGGATGGTACCACCTGGATGACAAAGAACCTTCGACCATCAAACTTGTGCATCTGTTGTTGGACGACTGGTTTTTAGTCCTGGTGAATGTCTTGTCTCCGGTGCAGATGCTGGTGGACTACAGCAGCTCGTCCTCAGAGGGTAGGCGGCTTGTTGGAGTCTTGTCTCACAGGATGTCTGAAGTCACGCTATTTGTTCCCCATAACTCCGGCTTCGCTCCAAACCAGGTAAAGTTCAACTCCAACCTGCTGATATCTGTTGCCTTCTGTGATAAATAGTTGTTGGTTTTTTGGAGGTATATGACATCATCAGTCTAACTGAGACCAGGTCCTGGACCAGAACAAAGGGTCTGACAGGGATGATCTCATGTTCTTGGAAGTGAACAGGTTTCAGATCCACCTTGTTTTCAGTGAGTTGATTAGAACATAATTCATCAGCCTCATTAAAGTCACTTTCTTGCGCTGCCCCCTACTGATTTAAAGTGGAATTTCAACTGTTGTACGTCTTCCCTGCAGCTGTTTCTCCACCATATTTTCAGCTAGTGATGTCATCAGACAAGGTGTTGTATTTAACAACCATTTTTATTGAATATATGATTATTGGCAGTTCAGAAACAAAGATAAAATATTACTTTGCTTTTTACTTTTTGATATGGTTTTAATCTGCATGGTGGTGCAGTTGTTAGCATTGCTGCCTCACAGCAAGAAGGTGGCAGGTTCTAATCTCACTGTGGCCTTTCTGCGTGGAGTTAGCATGTTCTCCCCATGCATGCGTAGGTTTCCTCCAAATGCACATCTTTCTCTCACTGGCCACTGGATAGAAAGCACACAAAGTCCACAAGGAGAAGATGAACATAAACAAGATGAGGTCACACAGCAGCCAACAGTCTACATCAGTGGTTCCCAACCTTTTTTCCAAGGGAGCCCTATTTTACCTGTCAATGACCCCCCCACCACACACACACACACACACACACACCTCCCACTTCCAGTAAGAAACGATAAAATAGTTCAAGCACTTTGATTTTTTAACAAAAATAATTACAAATAAAACTAAAATCAGAGCATTTCTCTAAACAGATGATTTCCTGTAACACTATTATTTCAAATATTCTTTTAATTTAAATCCAGGCGGTTTACTTCACCTGCTAAGACGTGATAATAAATCAGATGTTCATCCATCCTGACTCTGACAGGTTGAATCAGCCTCCATATCAGATGATTTCTCTCCTTTAGTTCTACTCATCACACTTTGAATCATCCTATTAAATCCCAAAACGTCTAAAGCTGGACTTTCTCTGACAGACTATTGGTGTCATTTGTAAAACTTAAAGCTTTTCAGAATGCTCAACAAATGTTCTTAATCTCAATTAAATTTACCTGGTTAATTAAAATAATATAAAACAAGGATTTCAATATTACTATCATTTATTTTTGTATGTAGTTGATCATCTTCTAACACTGCAGTATCCTTTGTTACAACTTAAAACTTTAGTTTATAAAGTTGTTAGTTCTTTTTAGGTCTATTATCCTGTCTGCTTCTTTCCTCGGTGACGTGCACACTCACACGCGCGCGGCCGTCGAGGGGGGAGGAAGGGGGGTCAGGTCTGCAGCGCACTCGAACCCACAGAGAGGAGAGGGTCTGTGACTCAACTTTGCTGCGTTTTAGCAGCTTTTAGGAGGACTGACGCCCGAGGAGCCATGAAGGATTGTTGATTTATTGATTAGAAACGTCCTGATCGTCGGTATGATCACGGAGCGGGTCAGCGGCGAGGAGACCAGGAGGTCTCCCGGTGCCCAGTCCGTTACTGGCGATGCTGTTGAAAGTTTACTGGATGTAGGATTGTCCAGGCATCTCACTGAAAACTTTAGTTGATCCGACGGGAGGAGGGCTCTCTGCAGCAGCTGCATGCGTCACTAGACCGGTGTGTTCATACCTAAGATTCGCACATGCGCAGTACCGATCGGGTTTCAGGTAGATCGCTAGTTATTTTTCATTTTTTATTGACTCAATAATTATTACAGACTTGTAAAGACTTCGTTATGTTTCACAAACATTACATAAATGCATGTTATTTAATATTAAATCCACTGCATGTGGATGTACAGGCGCTTCCAGAGGCACTTAAAATAATGATGACATTGCAGTCTCGGTTGGCTCAGTGCTTCCAGGTGGTCTTTGATGGCTCCTTGGGTCGTTACTTTAAAGCCGTCCTACTGGGTCCCAGATTTAAGCGTACCCATGTCACTACTTAGTACATCAGACCAGTGACAGCGGGTGACATTTTTGGGGGTGGGGCGCATTTTTGCAAGTCAGTTTTCAGATGCCCAAAACCCACATCTCACCACTAGATCAGGGAATGAAGCAGAATATTTTCATCTGACTGAACATGTTGCTGGTAAAAATCCCTTCCACCAGTTCACTACTGTGGCGCTGTTAGGTCACACACAGTTATAGCCTAATTCTACACATCAAACAGTAAAGAAATCATAACGTGTTCATAAGGAGACCTTAGAATAATATCAATATAATCAGATACAAATAATAATAATACAACAACCACAATGTGGTCACAACAGAGGTAAGAGTTTCAGGGGAAAAATAACCTGACCAAAACAATGTCAGAAACACAACTTAATATTCACATTGAAGTTTGCACATCTTTCTACTGAAAGCACAAACTCGCCTCGCCTCGCCTTCTTCCGCTTATCCGGGTCCGGGTCGCGGGGGCAGCATTCCAAGTCGGGCAGCCCAGGCCACCTTCTCCCCGGCCAAGTCCACCAGCTCCTCAGCTGGGACGCCCAGGTGTTCCCAGGCCAAACTGAAGATGTATTTCCTCCAGCTTGTCCTGGGTCGACCTGGGGGCCTCCTGCCGGCAGGACATGCCCAGAACACCTCCCGAGGGAGGCGTCCAGGGGGCATCCTGACCAGATGCCTGAACCACCTCAACTGGCTCCTTTCGATATGGAGGAGCAGCGACTCTACTCCGAGTCTCTCCCGGATGTCCGAGTTCCTCACCCTGTCCCTAAGGCTGAGCCCGGCCACCCTGCGGAGGAAATTCATTTCGGCCGCTTGTATCCGCGATCTCGTTCTTTCGGTCATTACCCAAAGCTCATGACCAGGTGAGGATTGGGACGTAGACCGACCGGTAAATCGAGAGCCTTGCTTTCTGGCTCAGCTCCTTCTTCACCACAACAGACCGGTTCAGCGTCCATCACTGCAGACGCTGCCCCAATCCGCCTGTCCATCTCCCTCCTTCCCTCACTAGAGAACAAGACCCCGAGATACTTGAACTCCTCCACTTGAGGCAGGACCTCTCTCCTGACCTGGAGTTGGCAATCCTCCTTTTTCCGGTCGAGAACCATGGCCTCAGATTTGGAGGTGCTGATCCTCATCCCAGCCGCTTCACACTCGGCTG
>SSNR01000448.1:166747-178582 GCA_006937965.1 Callopanchax toddi | reverse complement strand
CCCAGCAGGACTATGGAGTCCCCAGTAGGAGCGCTATCCAGCACTCGTCCCAGGGACTCCAAAAAGGGTGGGTACTCTGAGCTGCTATTTGGTGCATAAGCACAAACAACAGACAGGACCCGTTCCCCAACCCGAAGGCGTAGGGAAGCTGCCCTTTCATCCCCCGGGGTAAACCCCAACGTACAGGCAGAGAGTCTTGGGGCTAACAGAAAGCCCCCCCAGCCCTCCGCCTCTCACCCGGATCAACTCCAGCAAAGAAAAGTGTCCAACCCCTCTCCAGGACTCGGGTTCCAGAGCCAACGCTATGTGTCGAGGTGAGCCCGACTATATCTAGCCGGTATCGCTCAGCCTCTTCCACAAGCTCCAGCTCCTTCCCCGCCAGAGAGGTGACGTTCCATGTCCCGATAGCCAGTTTTCCCATCCGGGGATCGGATCGCCAAAGCTCCCGCCTCGGTCTGCCACCCGATCCACAATGCACCGGACCCTTCACTCTCCTCCTGCAGGTGGTGGGCCCACAGGTGGATGAGCCCATGTCTCCGGTTCGGGCTGGGCCCGGCCGGGCCCAATGGGCGAAAGCCCGGCCACCAGGCGCTCGCTCACGGGCCCCAACCCCAGACCTGGCTCCAGGGTGAGACCCCGGTAACCCTCCGGGCCGGGTACTCGGACTCTTAGATTGTTTCTTCATGAAGGGTCTTCTGAACCGTTCTTTGTCTCACCCCTCACCTAGGACCAATTTGCCATGGGTGACCCTACCAGGGGCACAAGTGCCCCAGACAACATAGCTCCTAGGATCATTAGGGCACTCAAACTCCTCCACCACGATAAGGTGACGGTTCAAGGAGGAGAAAGCACAAACTCTGCTGATAAAACACTGGCTGTCAGCAGCAGCAGCACCAGACTTCAGGTCCTGAACACAAAATGTTTTTATCTTCAATCCTGAAGGTCCACAGCCACACAGTGTAGCAGCAAGAGGTGATTAAAAGAAGGTCAACTGAGATCAGATTACATCAAATATCTAGCGTCATCATGACTGATCTGGTCTGGTCTGAACCCACCTGGTACCGGATTTGATCTGATTAAAACCGGACCCGTCCGGTACCAGAACTGCTTCGGTTCGGACCGGTTCTGGTCCAAAATGACCCGGTACTGGATGAGTCCGTTTCGAACCTGGTCGGACCTGGACCTGTGGCTCCCACCACAGAAAGCTCTCAAATACACCATCCATCCATCCATCCATTTTCTGTAGCCGCTTATTCCTCCACAGAGGGTCGCGGGGCAGCTGGTGCCTATCTCCAGCGGTCAAGGGGCGAGAGGCGGGGGACACCCTGGACAGGTCGCCAGTCCATCGCAGGGCCACACAGAGACGAACGAGACAAACAGCCACACACCCACTCACACCTAAGGACAAGTTACCAGCCCAATCAGCCTGACAGTCATGTCTTTGGACTGTGGGAGGAAACCGGAGTACCCGGAGGAAACCCACGCACGCACGGGGAGAACATGCAAACTCCACGCAGAGAGGCCGCAGAGCCGGGACGCGAACCCATGACCTCCTTGCTGCGAGGCAACAGTGCTAACCAGCTGCGCCACCATGCAGCCACTCAAATACACCGCTGAGTGATTTAAAATTAGTGGCCGGTCCTGAACCTCAGGACCGACCTGGGTCCAGGACCGGCCCGGGTCCAGGTCTGACCCGGTTCCAGGACCGACCGAGACTGAACTTTCTGTGGTGAGCTGGGGTTGGCTTGGAGGCCAGAGGGACCGCTACTTCAACCGGACTTCATACCAGACCTGCAGGACCTGGTCGAAGTCTAACAAAATAAAATTAAAAATAACTCACCAACTGTTGAGTTGATTAAATCAGGACACATGGAATCAATCCTCAGTGTTATCACAAAGCTGTGAAGAAATATCCATTAAGAGACAACGGAGTTGCTCGGAGAAATAGCCATGATTAAGCTAGCTCAGTCAAATGTACGCTAGCTGAATTTTACGTAAGATGTGACGATGACGAAAGCACGCAAGTGTGAGCCCCACCGGAACCCATAGACAATGCACTACAGCCCCTGTTTTTCGAAAAAAAAAACTTTTATATTACAGTCTATGAGAGCACTGGGGGCAATTCTCAGGCTGGCCGAAATCGCCCAGAAAGGGGCGGGACACAAAGTAACAAGGCTTCAAGCTGATTGGACAAGATAAACAAGCAGACCAAAGTGGTAGATCCGAACTGCCGTGATAGTAGAAGTATAAAAAAACGATCTCATTCATTCTCCTTTGGTAGTGCGTCGCCCAATCGCCCATATTAATGAGCCGCCCCTGGTCAGAGTTTGATGTGGCTGCAGAGGTGGAGGCGGAACTTCAAGCGAATGATTTTTCTGGGGTAACTGAAGCTGCCAGTTCATCCTCAGTTGAGTGTGAGACCAGTGGGCAAAAAAGCCTGTTTTGGGGGGCAATGCACAATCTTGCAAAACCAAAAGCCAAATCTGTCTCATCTGGTGCTCTGACCTCCCTCAAGGTAGTTGAGAGCTACTTAGATGAGGACGGCACTGAATCACTAAGTACAGACCCTGCAGTGACCTTCTGGTCAAACATGATGCAGCCACAGCCAGCCCTGGCTCATGTGGCAGTGAAAGACCTCACCTGCCCCCCAACAGGTGTCTCCTCTGAGAGGATCTTCAGCAAAACAGGAGATATTGTAGGGCTGGGCGACATGGCCTCAAATCAACATCACGATTTATTGAGGAGTTCTCCTCGATGACGATTAGTGGACGATAACTACCCAAACGCACAAAAACAAACCTGTCCACTAGATGGAGCTGTAGCAGCATAATTGCAAACACAAATCTTTAAGATCTAGTGTCAAGGACACTTTTTAATTCAGAGCTACTTGAGGGCCCCTCCCTGCAGTGGGCCCTGGGTACCCCCCCCCCCCCAGTCTGACGCCCCTGATCACATATAACTGGGGGTGAAGAAGCAGTAACATTTAAAAGAGACTGGATTGGTAAAGTGTACCACAGCTCCTTTTCAAGGAAACGAAATGTTGTAATGATCCTTGTTAATGAGAATCTACATGTTACTGTGCTTAACCGTCAGGGCTGTACAGTGGACATATATGTCACACGTGCGATGGAAAACACAGTCTGTGCGATTAACTATTTTTAGACGTAGCACTTGTGCGATCAGGGTTTCCTCTACATGTAATTGATTGTGGCACACCGCCACACCTTCAGAATTAACTTAAAAATATCTATATATATATCAATCAGGTCAGGTGACCTCAGCGGGTCTCCAGCCTAGCGCTAGAACGCACGCGCCAGCCCAGAGCATCTCGCCTGGCTCGCCCACGTCCTCTGTCTTCATTTTGGTCATCCGACCAGAGCCTTTCTGCATTTTGACCCGAGGGCCGCCGCCTAGAGACGACCACGATGTAAACCCCGCACCCGGTGGTTCCATGTTGTTGCGGGCGACCTCCAACAATCCGGAGTTGCCGTGGCGCAGCTGGCACAAGATCGCCAGAACTGGAAGCAACTGGTTCACTTAAAGCGTCTCTCTGGAGCATTTTTCTCTGTATCAAAGTTTTCTAAATGTTCTAAATGATATTTCAGGTCTAAACTTTGATCTATGGGTTGAGTTCCACAACATCTGTCATTCTGATGAAGACCCTCCTTCCTCCTAGAGACCCCTTTCCATTATTTCTTGCCGCCGACATTTTTCAGCCAATGAAATTCAAATGTCTGCATTCTCTCAACATGCACGCGCATCGACCAAACCTGTACCAGTAGGGGGCGCTGTCGTACAGGACGCTCCGTGTGTTTCTCTGCCGTCTCAGCCGTTCACTGAGGACTCACGGCTCATTTCTACTAAAAACCTACCCATTCTCCGGCTAAAGATGGATTTATTTTTAAACCTTTCACCTCACAGAATGGCAAGGCTTGACAGGGTTACGCGTTTATTTTGGTCAGAAAGTTCATCCAGGGCCGAGTCAAGTTCAGCTTCAGAGTCCAGCAGCAGCTCTCTGCTAACAGAGCTAATATCAGAAGCAGCAGGGACAGAGAGGGCTCATCAGACCCTCGTAGTGTTGGAATAAGATTGTGAACTGTGAGTGATTAAACCCTACACACTGAGCGGTACAGTTCATGCCCACAGCGTATATGCGCCGTGTGCACGCGCGCAGACGCGACCGGACGCGCGTGTCGAGATGTTTTGAGGAGGAGCCTTTGGACGCTAGATTCAAAAACTGCTCTCTTGATGAAATCCTCCAGAGTGCTGCTTTAATAGGCTCAACGCACTGGTGTGGGACGATACCCGACCTATCGCAGCAGCCGTGATGATGATGATGATGAAACAATGTAAAGCATATTAAATATATATCGCCTATATTTGCGCACTTGTATGGATTAAAGTTCTGTGTCGAGTCGACTGGCGAGTCCAGCGACGGAGTTCCATCAGTTCTAGCTGTTCGGAAAAAACTCTTTGTGACTCTGAAAGTGTCCCTGTGCTTCAGACACACATTAAACCAGAGGAACTGATAAATCTGAACGGGTCACACTGATGTCTGTTAACGAGTCCACGGTCCGAGTCAGGGGGAGACGAGGCTTCACACCGGAGTCTGACCCCGCTGAACGCAGCTCAGCCCCAGGGGCGTAGCTAGAACTTTTTTCTTGGGGGGTCCAGGCAGGGGCAAAGACTGAAGAAGGGTGGCTCAGTAAAAGCTCATTGTATTTAAATGCTCTGCAGTCTTGGACTGCGATGGACAGCAGACCTAAGTTTTAATAACTTATTTATTTACTGAAGTAAAAGACATGGATCTGTTTAGTAGAACTATGCAGCAGATTCAGAATCAGTAGGAGACAAATGAACATTTTAAACACCACAGTCTCACTGTACACCATCAAAAACAGTCTGCCTGTTTATGTGCAAAATTACTATAAAGTAAAATTATAACAGCTTCTGCATATTAATAAATCAGAGATTATAACAGCTGGAAACATCTGTTTTTGTGGTTTTTAGCAGTGTTCCACAAAACTATATGAACAAAGTGATTGACAGCTCTGTGGGCGTGGCCAATCCGATTTCAAGGGTGGCCAGTGACCCCCCCTGTGGCCCCGCCCCTGTCAGAACTGTATTGAAGCACCAAAAAAGATCAAATCAGAGAACTCAACAACCACACATCACTATACCGGTATATGCATACAGACTATAATATAGTACATGGCTGTTTCTAAAACTCATACAGTACACACTACAGTACACACTATTACACACATTTCTCAGCACACTCACACTTTGAACACATCTACACTAGTTTGAATGAATCAATGTTCTTTTTTAAATTACTCTGACATATAAACATGTTTGAAGATGTTTCTTGTTATTGTGTTTTCACTATAAGCACTTTGTCAGTGTGTTAAAAATGATACGTACTCATTTTGGCTATTAGCTGAATTTTTATGCTGCTGCTACAACTTTTTGTTCTGTGCTACAAAACCTGCAACCTTTGTAGCACCGGTGCTATGAGCTAAAAAAGTTAACGTACAGCCCTGGCTTAAGCAACATAACGGTAAAAAGGGACGATTCATCTGTATTGAAGTTTTACTGAATGGAATTAAGGTGGTTCTATGCAATATTTATGCACCCAATCAAGAAGAACCTGATTTCTTTCATGAAATCAACAGTTTACTGAGTAACATGGAGGGCCCCGTTAACTGACAAAAACATAGGAAACCATTGCGGGAGGACAGGGATGTTAGCACATGACTGGAATCTGGTAGACATATGGAGGCTGGCAAACCCACGGGAGAGGGAATATACCTTTGATTCACACAGCCACAAGTCATATTCAAGAATTGACTTTTTAAAATATCTAACACATTAGTGCAGTCAGTACTGGGCTGTGAAATAGGCACAATCACCAAAAGTGATCATAGTGTAGTAGAATTACAGTGGACAAAGAAAAGAAAGGGCGTTGGAGACTTAACGCTATGTTACTTCAAAATGAGTCATTTACTAATTTAAAGCCATCCTCAGTATCCAGGTAAACAAACCAGGTCTGCTAGCTAGTTTACAGAAACACGTCTCGGTGAACTCACCCCTCCCGTCGGGTAAAATCCATACGCCAGCCTCCTGCCGACATAGGACCACGGTTTGTAAAGGTGACAAAGCAGAGTCTAACTCCAGCCGTAGAAACGTTCCCCCAGCTTTTCCTCTTTTCACCTCCAAACGTTTTTAGTTTCCTGCTAGCTGAAAAGGTGTTTTTGGGGGGACTCTGGTATTTTTATCTTAAAATGGAATCACCCGCCGGCTCTCTGTCCTACTTCTACTGTCACTTTCACAATCCTATCGTTCGGTCCGAACAATAGGATTGGCTGAAGTTTTTAGAGAACTGCGAGACGACTACTTTATTGATTTCTTTCGGGTTTTTTTATCTCCACAATATATTCATGGCTATATTAGAACGTTGTTAAGAGGCTTTTATAAAAACGTTAAAAGCTACATTGTTTACCTGGCTACTGAGTATGGCTTTAATGTTAGAACATCTGAAATTCTTTTTCCAAACAAACATTGGTTCAACAGATAATATATACTCTGTTTGGGAAGCATCAAAGGCATACATGAGAGGACAATGTATTGCTTATGCATCAAAAATTAAAAAAGAGAATACTGAAAAAGAAAAAAAACTGAAAAAGAAAAAAACTGAAAAAGAAAAAAAACTGAAAAAGAAAAAAACTGAAAAAGAAAAAAAACTGAAAAAGAAAAAACCGGAGAAGGAAATTGGTGTTTTAGAGAAAGAAATGTCAAAACAATCCTCAAACCATTTATATCAAACAGTCCGTAATCTTAAATATCAGTTACATGACATATACTGTATAATAAAACAGCTGAATAGGCCTTGTTTAAAACCTTGGCTTAAAGTGATAATATGCAGTTTTGCTTGTTTTGGGCTCCCTCTGGTGTCCGTTTTAAATCACTGCATTACACAAGTTAGCATATTGTTTCAGCTTCTAAACGCCTAAATCTACCTGTTGAAATGTCTCCTCAGCCTTCATAGCTTTCTACAGGAGCGGTTATTTACTCCTTCAAAGAAATCAGCTGTGTTCAAGCAGGGAGAGATGGGAAAAATCAGGAATCATGAGCTAAAAACACTCCAGAGCTAGCATAACAGCTAGCCACTTTGGGTTAGCCTAACCCTCTGAGACACGTGACTTCCTGGGTACCGTGACGGAGACGGAGATCTTACAATCGTGGTATTCTGGATCTAACCACCAGATGGGGCTAAGTGACTTTTCATTAACTCTGTAAAGAGTCAGATTAACACAGACTGGCTCAAGGAGAAGATTTAAACATATGAAAAAGTTGCATATTATCACTTTAAAACCAACTATTACAAAGGAGAAAAAAAGTGGCAGATTATTGGCAAGACAAAGTCACGTCATATGTCATATATTGACACCATTGCACCTGTGTTACATGACGTATACAGAGAGGCCTACCTGGCACTTTAAATGAGGCTCTGATCACACTTATCCCTAAAAAGGACAGGGACGTCTCTGACCCATCTAATTTCAGGCCTATCAGCTTATTGGGGGTAGACTGCAAGACCCTGGCATCACAACTAGAAAAGGTTCTCCCAAACATCACAGATGAAGACCAGGTGGGCCTCATTAAGAACCGATCTTCAGTAGACGGCATGAGGAGGCTCTCTCATCGAACGAGTCACTCTAACCACGCCCCAGTCACAGCATTTTCCTTAGATGCTGAAAAAGCTTTCGACCATGTGGAGTGTGGGTTTCTGATGACAGCGCTCTCAAAATCCAGATTTGAATCAGAATCAGAATCTTTTTATTGATATTGTAGCAATGAGACATTCAACAATGAAATTAAGGTGCAACTTTTCAGTGCAAGAATAAAACACAGTCACTCTAAGCTAAGATAAAAAAGTATATATATATATATATATATATATATATATACACACACATGCATGCATAAACATATACATGTATGCACATACATATAAACATACATGTATAAGCAGTAGAAATATACATGTATATATACACATGTTTGAAAAGCCTAGTACAATAAAATGAGTAATGAAAAAACAGTCGTTCCTATCTACATTTTATTGCATTTGTCCCATAGATTAAGATTAGATTAGATAAAGCTTAATGCTGGTCTGGTATTGGGCCGGTATTCTGTAATTGTTGAAATATCTAAACTGAGGGCAGCAGTTATGACTAATGGACGTGTGTCCAACTTGTTGGACCTGTCCAGGGGGACCAGACGAGGCTGTGCCCTGTCCCCACTGCTCTTCACACTGGTTGTGGAACCACTGGCAGTTGCGATAAAAGCAAACTCAAGAATTAAAGGGATACACGCAGGAGGAAAGGAGCATAAGCTACTTATGTATGCAGATGATATCTTAGCTGTGATAGTAGAGCCACTCACTTCAGTACCAGCATGTGTTGAATCATGTTCAGGGTACAAGATCAATTGAAACAAATCTGAATGTCTGCCAATATCAAATACATGCCACTCCAAGGACATCACAACATTTAATTTTAAGTGGATGCCCTCAGGTATGAAATATTTGGGAATATGACTTCATCCTAACCTAGAAGAGATGATGCCACTGAATATGGAACCACTTCTCCAAAAGAGAAAGGCACGTTTTGCTAAATGGGGAATGAGGCTTTCTCTTAAATGTTGTCAAAATGATTAGAGCTCCTCTGTTTCATTACGGGCCGATGATGGTCCCTCACACGTTTACAACAATATGAGGTCTCTGTCAGAGATTTCCTTTGGGACAAGACAAAACCTAGAATTTACGTGAAGAAGATGAGGTGCACAAGAGAATGAGGTGGTCTGGCTCTCCCTAATGTTAGGTTATATAATCTTATATTTGAAATGTCTAGATTGGTCAAATCTCTTGAGGGAGGAGAAACAAAACTGAGCTGGATGAAGATTGAGGAAGAGCTGGTGAGTCCTTTCAGGACCATAGATGTTGGTTCCCATGGCTCGGTTAGTAACAGACAGCCTTTTTTCTCAAACCCAGTATTATCGGTATGGAGAGAGGTACACAAGATATTTGGACCATCACATGTTAAACTCATCGTTGTGGCTCAATCCGTCTGTGTGTGTTGGATCCATAACGTAGGTGTTTCAGAACTTTGTGTAGGTATAACATGACAGAAAAGGATAACTTCTGGAAATACCTGGATTAGAGATCGTATCGTTAAAGACAATCTCAAACATAGTGATGATGTGTTACAGAACTTTATGGACTCATCTAGTGTCAAACATAAAGAATCTACATTTTACAAGTGATTTGATCAAATCAAATCAAACTTTATTTGTATAGCACCTTTCATGCCCCAGCGAGCAACACAAAGTGCTTGACAGATTAAAATGACCCATACAACCCACATTCCCTCCCTTTCCCACACACAGAACAACCATGACACTCTCCCCTCCCAGTCCAAAACCCATTCCCAGGCACACATACACCCACACATACACATCAAAACCACAGTAAACACTATGTTGCGCTCAGATGGCTCCAGTAATGAGAAACACGCCATCTAGTGGGCCCTCTGCCTCGTCAGCTGTAGAACCAGGTCAGCAGCCACACACCAACCAAGGGCACCTGGGTATGGAGGGTGGCAACCCCCGCCACTGCCCGGGCCCTACCGGGGAGTGCCAGAGCCGCCACCGCCGACCACCGGTCCCAAGGCAGAGGGCTCCACAGAGGAAACACTGGAGGATTAAAATGCGTAGCATATAAAATAACGAGAACTTATATGAATAGTAAAATGACCAATAAAATGTGAATAAAAACTAAATAAATAATAATCAGTTAAAAGCTGATCTAAAAAGGTGGGTCTGGAGTCTATTCTTAAAAACCTGAACGTTCTCTGCGGTCCTGAGGTCCTCTGGCAGTCCGTTCCAGAGGCGAGGGCCGTAATAACCAAAAGAAGCTTCGCCGTGGGTGTGTGTCCTGACTTTAGGGATGACTAGGAGACGGCTGCCAGAGGAGCGCAGTGACCGCCAGGGTTCATATGGAAAAAGCAGTTCAGAAAGATAAGAAGGGCCAAGACCATTAAGACACTTAAAAACCATTAACAGTATCTTAAAATCGATCCTAGAACATACGGGGAGCCAATGCAGTGATTTTAAAACCGGAGTGATGTGCTCCCGCTTCCTGGTCTTTGTCAGGACACGGGCTGCTGAGTTCTGTAAAAGTTGTAGACCTGAAGTACTCTTCTTGGAAAGACCAGAAAGCAGGGCATTGCAGTAATCGATTCTACTGGTGATAAAAGCATCAGCGTCTCCGTATTGGCCCGAGAGAGAATGGGGCGGACTCTGGCGATGTTTTTGAGATGATAAAAACCTATTTTGGTGACGTTTTTAATGTGAGGGATAAAAGTCAGCTCAGAGTCAAAGATCACGCCCAGATTCTTAACTTTTGAGGAAGGATCCACAAAGATATTTGTAAAAGTCAGAGGGCAGTCTGGCAGAGTAAGTCAGTAAAGTTTATTTCTATAGCACCTTTCACACAAAAAAATCACAAAGTGCTTCACAGAAAACAGAATCAAACATGATAAAACAAACAAAATATCATTACAAATCAAAATCATTAAACACCAACAAGAGAACATAAAATAGTTCTTTAAAAGCAGTTTTGAATAATTGGGTCTTCAGCTGCTTTTTAAAGGAGTCCAGACTGTCTATACAGCGTAAAACTAAAGGAAGGTCATTCCAAAGTCGAGGTGCAACAGACTGGAAGGAGAGATCACCTGGACTTTAAATCTGGTCCTTGGACCTGTTAGTAGATTCTGGTCTGTGGACCTGAGGACTCGGGTTGGAACTGTTAGTAGATTCTGGTCTGTGGACCTGAGGACTCGGGTTGGAACTGTTAGTAGATTCTGGTCTGTGGACCTGAGGACTCAGGTTGGAGCTGTTAGTAGATTCTGGTCTGTGGACCTGAGGACTCAGGTTGGANTTAAAGTGATAATATGCAGTTTTGCTTGTTTTGGGCTCCCTCTGGTGTCCGTTTTAAATCACTGCATTACACAAGTTAGCATATTGTTTCAGCTTCTAAACGCCTAAATCTACCTGTTGAAATGTCTCCTCAGCCTTCATAGCTTTCTACAGGAGCGGTTATTTACTCCTTCAAAGAAATCAGCTGTGTTCAAGCAGGGAGAGATGGGAAAAATCAGGAATCATGAGCTAAAAACACTCCAGAGCTAGCATAACAGCTAGCCACTTTGGGTTAGCCTAACCCTCGTGAGACACGTGACTTCCTGGGTACCGTGACGGAGATCTTGCAATAGACCCTGTGCACAAGAAAATGCTAACTTCCGGGTTTGAGACCGGATGTGCTGTCTTTCGTTTCCTGTAGCTGTATTTGACGGTAAATCCTTACTGCGAAGATGGACTACAGAATCATGTCCAAATTACGAAAAGGAAAGGATCGGGTTAAAAAAGGTCGTTGTATATCAGAGGTCGCGCTAGACTTTTTGGTTTTCCGTCATTTTGACTGACAGGGTTTAAAAAATCCGGTCATAATCTATTTTTATCCGTCACTTATTAGTTTTTAAAATGATAATAATTATATTTTCAGTAGCATTATTGCTCAAACACCGGGCCCATTTAGCACATAAATCCACAGGATTAGACTCTAAACTAGTCGATCAGCCAGTCATCAGATAGACATTTCTAAAAACTCCGTTTGGAGTCGAGCGCCTCGCAGCGAGGTGCAGCTCTGTGCGCTCCACGGGACTCTGATTACAGAATATTAACGTTCATTATGAGATCATGAGAGACAGAGAGAGA
>SSNR01000448.1:152376-162697 GCA_006937965.1 Callopanchax toddi | reverse complement strand
GGACCCAGAACAGAGCCTTGGGGTACCCCACAGAACAGATCTGTAGTATCTGACATGATGTTGTTTATATGGACACTGAGACTACGATCTGAACCAGTCTAGACCAGGTCCAGAGATCCCACCAAGTCACGGAGTCTGTTCATTAAGGTGCTGTGATCAACAGAAAGGTCCAACAGAACTAAGACTGTAAACTCCCCGGAGTCTGCTGCCATCATGATGTCACTGGATACTTTGAGTAAAGCTGTTTCTGTTGAATGTTTTTTACGGAAACCAGATTGGAATTTATCAAAAATGTTGTGTTGTTCCAGAAAAGAGACCAGCTGATCAGCCACAACTCTTTCTAAGAGTTTAGAGATATAGCTCAGTTTGGAAATGGGCCTGTAGTTATTTGGCTGAGAGGAGTCCAGACTGGGTTTTTTAAGGATGGGTTCAATAACAGCGTGTTTAAAGATGGAGGACGGAGCCGGTTTGGAGGGATAGATTGATAAAATCAACAATGCATGGGCCAACTAGGTCAAAAGCTTTAAGAAGCAAAGAGGTTGGGAGAATATCAACTGGGCTTGGAGTTGGTTTCATGTTTTTCAGAATGAGACAGATGTCCTGAAAATGAACAGGTGTGAAGAAGGACCAGGTATGGGAAGGAGGAGGGTGGATGGGAGAACAGGGAGCAGATGGGGGTGAGAAACCTGACCTGATGTTTCTAATTTTGTTCTCAAAGAATGAAAGGAAGTTGTTACAATCAGACCTTGAGAACACAGGGATTTGGGGCATTTTAGGTGAAACTATCTGATTGATCGTGTCAAACAGAACTTTGGAGTTTTTATTTGAGGAAATGAGTTGAGAGAAGTAAACAGCTCTGGAGTTTTTAACCATTTCATTTAAAGATGTTATCAATTCCTTAAGGTACAGTCGGTGAATTTCCATTCTTGTTGATTTCCAAAGCCTCTCAGCTTTACGGCATGTCCTTCTGAGATTATAAATATGTTCGTTCAGAGGGACCTGGGCTGCACTTTTAATGAAGACGAATGGTTACAGGTACTGTCTAATAATGGGAAGTGTATTAAAGAGGCTAGTGGAAAGTGGACTCATTATAAGATAGATTTTATTTTACTCCAGCCAGGCTTCATAGAATGGGTTTGCTTATTAATAATTTATGCTGGAAAAACCAGGAACTTTTGTGCATTCAAAGTGGGAATGTCAATACATTCTCCCATTCTGGAAAACTGTATTGCAACACCGAAGAAAATGGCTGAACATGGTGAAACCTGTATCTCCATGACTACCCTTATTGGGAGATCAGTCAGTTGTTCTGGTACATCAAAGTGTTGTGATGCAGGTGGTGGTGGGTTAGGGACGTCTACTTCTGTACCTGATGTTATAAAATGGTTGGGCCTCATGTCTGAAACGGTGTCATACAAACACATGCTGGCCAAGATAAGTGATGATTCAGAAAATGTCCGTAAATCTTGGGACTGTTTTCTCTCCAGCTGCCATGGAGAAGTTCTAGCAGGCTGTAGTGACTCCTGTTGTTTTGATTGTCCCGATGAGGGAGCATGCTACAGCTTTGTCTTCTCTGAGACCTCTGTTATTTTGATAAGTGCTGACCTGGTTGGTGAGGGGATTTTTATTTTATTTTGTTCTTGTTTTATGCTTTGTTATCTGTTAAAAAGTAAATAAAAAACTTAAATGATAAAAAAATACTCATTAATAATCTGACTCAGAGAGTATAGTTTATAAATGATATTTATGACTATATTTCTACTAAACATAACCCTACAGAGAGGAGACAATCTAGATGTGTGTAATTAAAGATTGGTAATGTTATTCAGAGTTTAACTCATCGTCTCAGACAGAGTGAAGTCTGGATTATAAAATAATCTGGATGAATGGATTAGATCTTAATTAGATGTTACATTAATTGGTTCAAACCATCGGCATTAGTCTGACCAAGCGTACTGAACCTGATGGGACTCCTGTTAGATCCGACCCCAGTGAAGTCCAGCTGACCCTTTAGGTGAATATTCTTCAGGATGGCACTTCAGGGCAACAGAAGGTCAGAGGAGAGAGAGAGAGTCCGTCTGAGGGGATTCCTGTCAGCAGACATCAGGATGGTTTAGTGTCCAAATGGATTTTATTAGTTCAATTACAGATTGCTTGATGAAAAAGGTTGGTTCTAATGCAGCTAAAGGTCGTCTGGTGGGCCTGTATGACAGCTCTATCAGTTTAGCATGATTGCAGGAACTCCTGGATGTTTCCAGGTGTTTCATTTTTAAGGCTGGATATCAGCCAATCACATGTCAGGGAAAGAGCAGGTGGGCGTTATCAAGAGCCAGAGCGTCACTCCCTCTGAGAGGATTCTGTAGGAAAAGACGAGTTAAATTCACTCTGTCATTATTAATACAGTGGTATTAATCTATACATGACTGTTAATGAGAACCTCATGTAACTCATCCAGTGGATTCTCTAAGATCTAAAACGATGCCTTTCAACTCATTCTGCTTGAAGACTGACTAACATTAATATCAATATGAGACTGGAGTTATAGTGTAGAATGAATTAAAATCATTAAATCACTTCTTCTGAGGGAAAAGACCAGATAAGAAGGATAAACAATTATCAAGTCAGTTGACTTATTCATTACTTCTAAACAGTCTGATTAAATTCACCTGTAAGAAAATCATTCAGTTTATTTAACTGCAGAAATAAGTTGACTGTCCTCCTGCAGCTTTGCTAACGTTAGGAATCGAGCCGTTTGTTATGACGGGAATTTGAGAAGCGAGGTCGTTCGCTGGAGTCGTTTCTGTAAACAAGTTAATGTGTTAAAACGCAAAAGTTACTCTGCACAGAGTGAAGAGGGAAGGACTCAGTCACAGAGTTAGATGGCCTTTGACCCACATGACTTTGTTGATGTTACATTATTTAAATTACTTCCTCACATTTTCAACAAAAATAGTTTCTTTAAAAAGTGAATTTAGTTTTTTCCTGAAGATTAGTCTTGGAAAGGGGGCGTCGTCCTATATTCAGGTCAATACGGTAATAATTTCATTATAAATTTTTATCAGCTCAAAACTGTTGTATTGTGGCTCTGATTGGTTAATCTGTTTGAAATTAAAGCTGAATGAAACCATGTTTTTTCTGTTTGTGTTTGAGACTCTGTCTGGAAGAGACCTGGAGTATCACATCTCAGCCAATCACAGCAGACGACCTTTTAAAGATCTCAGACATCAGGAAGTCATCGCGTCAAGGCTTGGGCTCAACCTGATGGTAACCCATGGCAACAATGAGGTCAGAACTCAACTCAAATCAGTAAAATATTGTTTTAATTTTTATTTAACCTTCATTTACCAAGAACCCTTGAGACTAAAACTGATTTACCACAGAGTCCAGTGGCTCAGTCAGCATGACACACATCCACACGTCAATACTTATTAATACAAATACAGTCTGTAGGTTAGCTTTTATTTACCTGGTCTTCTTCAGAGGTTAGGGTTAGGGTCAATATAATCAGGTAAAAAATAAAATAAAAAAACAACCACAATGTGGTCACAACAGAAGTAAGAGTCAAAGGGAAAAAAACAACCTGACCTTCCCAAGGTCAGAAACACAACCTAATATTCACAATACACACATGTGAAAACCTCTCATACACACATGTATAAACCTCTCATACACACATGTGAAAACCTCTCATACACACATGTATAAACCTCTCATACACACATGTGAAAACCTCTCATACACACATGTGAAAACCTCTCATACACACATGTGAAAACCTCTCATACACACATGTATAAACCTCTCATACACACATGTGAAAACCTCTCATACACACATGTGAAAACCTCTCATACACACATGTGAAAACCTCTCATACACACATGTGAAAACCTCTCATACACACATGTGAAAACCTCTCATACACACATGTGAAAACCTCTCATACACACATGTGAAAACCTCTCATACACACATGTGAAAACCTCTCATACACACATGTGAAAACCTCTCATACACACATGTGAAAACCTCTCATACACACATGTGAAAACCTCTCATACACACATGTGAAAACCTCTCATACACACATGTATAAACCTCTCATACACACATGTGAAAACCTCTCATACACACATGTATAAACCTCTCATACACACATGTGAAAACCTCTCATACACACATGTATACACCTCTCATACACACATGTATAAACCTCTCATACACACATGTATAAACCTCTCATACACACATGTATAAACCTCTCATACACAATGAGTTTTGATGATTGTACATTGTTTTACTAGTATCTATAAATACTAGCATATATGCTAATATTATTACATATCTTTTTGGGCCATGACTTTTTTGCTTTAAATTTTCTTTTTTACATTTATCTTTTTGTTCTTGTGTGAACTTGTTTTTTCTCTACTTGCCTGTAACTGCTGCTGGTGAACCTGAATTTCCCCACTGAGGGGCGATAAAGGGCTTTTCTATTCTATTCTATTCTTTTATTTTCTATTCTATTCTATTCTATTGTATCATTATTGCTTCACTGTGTATTCAAATGCAGGCTATTTTAAATTCTGTTGTTATTAATACTTCAGTAAAAATATTACCAATACTTCAATGAACCAGTTACTAGTTACTAATACTTCAGTGAAACTTATATATATATATATATATATATATATATATATATATATATATATATATATATATATATATATATATATATATATATATATATATATACATATATATATATATATATACACTTTAGTAACGGCCATACTATTTCTTTGGTAAAACTGATACCTCATTTAAAGTGTTAGTAATACTTCATTGTGTTGATGAGCAGTGTTTTTGTCTTGTTTTTTCTCAGAACTGTAGCATGGTGAACCAACGGCTGCTGGTCCAGTGGGACATTCCTGCTGTGAACGGGATCATCCATGTCCTTGAAGGACCACTGATGGCCCCTTCCCCACCGGTTGGTAAAAATGTTTCAACCTCTGAGAAGTTATTAGGCCTATTTCTAAAAAGAATAAGACATAGAACAGAGTTTCTGTTTAAAGTTTAAAATAATTCATATTCTACTGTTTCTTTCCTGGTGCCCTGCTGAAAAAACCAGCATAGACCAGCATATGCTGGTTCCAGCATATGTTGTGTTTTGGTGCTGGTATGCTGGTCCATAGTGATCCATTAGTACAACCAGCATAGACCAGCACCAAACCAGCATAGACCAGCACCAAACCAGCATAGACCAGCATTGACCAGCAAAGACCAGCAAACAAATCATGATGGTCTTGATTTATATGCTGGTCAATGCTGGTCTATGCTGGTTTGGTGCTGGTTTAGCTGGTAGACCAACATGATTCAATGCTGGTCAATGCTGGTCTATGCTGGTTGAACTAATGGATCACTATGGACCAGCATACCAGCACCAAAACACAACATATGCTGGAACCAGCATATGCTGGTCTATGCTGGTTTTTTCAGCAGGGTGGCCTCTGCTTATAGAAATAGAGTTATGTCCTCCAGGTATTTATGAGCTAACAGCTAGTCTGAGCTAACGACACATCTGAGCTAACAGCTAGTCTGAGCTAACGACACATCTGAGCTAACTGCTAGTCTGAGCTAACGACACATCTGAGCTAACAGCTAGTCTGAGCTAACGACACATCCGAGCTAACAGCAAGTCTGAGCTAACGACACATCTGAGCTAACAGCTAGTCTGAGCTAACGACACATCTGAGCTAACAGCTAGTCTGAGCTAACGACACATCTGAGCTAACAGCTAGTCTGAGCTAACGACACATCCGAGCTAACAGCCAGCCTGACAATTAGTCCGATTGTCCCGTTATAAAGGAAGCAGCTGGTTGGACTGTAGCATTACTTCAGTGAAAACCCCATTCTGATCAGCAGTCTGAGGGCAACCATGAGATCCAAAGTTAGCTGAGAATATTTCTAGGAGAAAGGAGTGATTTATAAAGCAGAACTTTGTTCAGCTGTGAGTACTCTGAGTTTTATAGGTCCACTAATTATTTTGTACAAGTATGTTTTTTGCTGAGCTTAAGTAGAATTTTAGTGAGGATTCTAAACAAAGTTTTATAAATGAGGCCCCTGAACTGATGATCCTTTCTGGATATCTTTGGGACTCATCATGATTTTGATTATTTTTTCACCTGTCTGTTTCCAGGTGAGCCACGATGCCTCTCAAGGCCACGCCCACACCACTGGCTCAGTGTCGGCCATTGTGGGGGTATTGTTGACATGTGCTTTGGCTGCAGTTGGATACTACCTCTTTAAAAACAAGATGGACGCCTTCCGTTTTCATTATTTCAGAGTAAGAAACACACTAGTTTGTAATCTTCAGATTTGAATTCCAAGCATCTAGAACAGGGGTCTTCAACTAAATATGCCAAAGGTCCAGATTAGAATCCACGACCTGGTCCTCGGTCCGGGGGCAGCGCCACCTTGTATAGGAGATGGATGGATAGATAATTATTTTTTATAGATGATAGATAGATAGATAGATAGATAGATAGATAGATAGATAGATAGATAGATAGATAGATAGATAGATAGATAGATAGATAGATAGATAGATAGATAGATAGTTTTTAAAGAAATATTTAAATACTTAAACATATATTCTCTGAGCAGAAGATCCCCATTAATTAGTTTGTGGTTGAAGAAACCTTTTGAGAAAAATGGTTTGGTTTTTTCCTCCTCCTGTTCAGATGCAGAAAAGTCGACATTTTTTGGAGACTCTGGTCCAGTTTTTGACCAGAATGAACTTACAGTATTACTGACAATGGCCTGGATCGTCAACCTGCACTGAGCTTCTCCTCCACTCCTCATTTTTCCTTCTCTCCTCCTTTCTTCTCTTCTCCTCTTTTCTTCTCCTCTCCAGCGCCTGTTGCGTCCTCTCCAGCCTCTCCGCCCGGCGCATGAGCGCTTTCCTACTCCTTTAACCAATTTGAAGAATTCTGCAGCTTCCTGACCGAGGGTGTTGTGTGCGTGGCGTGCCCGTCTCCAGCAGCAGATCTCTTTCTGCAGCTGAGGGAGGGTCCGCCGGGCCGCGGTGTGGGGGTAGCGAACTTAGCGAAGGATTTTCCGCGGTGCGCCACTCGCAATTGGCGTTGATTGGCACAGCTGCCTGGCGCTGACAGCCACTGCAGTTGATCGGAAGTAAGCGTGAATTATTAGTAAGTAAATGAGAAAATGCTTTGAGGTCCGGATCCGGACCGGAGTCCGGGGGTTGCTGACCCTGGTCTAGAAGGCAAGTTAACTGGTTGTTGAACCCCAGATGTTCCAGTAAAATTAAACTCTGACCTAAATAAATTAAATTAATACAAATAAAAGATAGCTTAATCTCTCAACCTGCATGATGATCTGGCTGAGGTGGGAACCCAATTTAACCAGCTAGAGAATTTCTGATTATCTAGGAAATCCTGCAGGGTCTAACAGAGAATTAGTACCTTCTCAGGACCAGTGATGTGTTACTGTAATCCAATTACTATTTTCCTGTAACGAGTAAAGTAAGGGATTACAATTGCAAAATAGTTATTGGATTACTGCGTTACTAAACTGTGATTTTGTAGGAGCATTATGGCTTTTCTGTATCGTCAGTGGTAACAACAGACTGGTGTTTAGACCAACCAGCATCACATGGAGCACAGAGACAGCAGGACTCTGTGTGGGAGGACAACTTTTATCTAAGACAAAAAGTCCATCTCCAATTTGAGCAGCACCTAAACTGGCACCGAGACCCCCGGATCCCCCACTGACATGACCGCTGCAGCTACCGCATCACAACCGCCCTCTTATATGCAGTGGCCTGCTGGGGGGGTGGATGCACAAGCTCTGTGTTGGGAGGTCCTCTGGAACCTGTGGTGGTGGTGGGTGAGAGGAGGATGTCGATCATGACCGACCCACATCCCCCAGTCTGTGGGCTGGGCAGCTCCTTTAGTCAGAGACTGATACGTCCCGCTGTAGGAAGGAACGCTCGCTACCCTCAGAGAGACAGGACTCAGTGCAGCTGGACTGAAGAAGATAGACTGTCCAGGACATGGTGTCCATTTCCACTGGACTCTGCATCATTCAGACCAATGTAGAAACATTAGAACCCAGAGTGTCAAGCTGCAGCAAACATGGACATAATCTGGGGGGGGGGGGCTGTCTTGGAGACCTCAGAATAGGAGTGATGTCATCTAGACGGGAGGAGATCAAAGCATGAAGAACCATTTCCTGTTCAGGTTTTGACACCAACTTTCTCAGTTTGGAAATAATTCTCAGATGATAAAAACAGTTTCTGACCAGCTGTTTTGAGTGACCTTCAAGAGACATTGATTGGTCGAAAATAACACCCAGAATCCTCAGGTTTGACTTTACAGCAGAACTTAAATGTCCAATCTGTTGACTGATCAGAGGGACCGTCCTATCAGGGACAACAATCAGACATTCAGTCTTTTCAGGGTTTAACTGAAGGAAGTGATTTTCTAACCAGTTAGTAGCTGACAGACACTCCAGTAGTTCAGACAGTTTGTAGAACTCTGAGTCCTTGAAGGAGCAGTACAGCTGAATGTCATCTGCATAAAGGTGGTAGGAGACATTGGGACATCTACTAATGATCTGTCCAAGAGGATGGAGATATAGTAAAAACAGGAGAGGACCCAGAACAGAGCCTTGGGGTACCCCACAGAACAGATCTGTAGTATCTGACATGATGTTGTTTATATGGACACTGAGACTAGGATCTGAACCAGTCTAGACCAGGTCCAGAGATCCCACCAAGTCACGGAGTCTGTTCATTAAGGTGCTGTGATCAACAGAAAGGTCCAACAGAACTAAGACTGTAAACTCCCCGGAGTCTGCTGCCATCATGATGTCACTGATACTTTGAGTAAAGCTGTTTCTGTTGAATCCAACAAGGTAAGGTCCTGTATTTCTACAGATGTTTCTAGAGTTCTCCACTTCCCAAAGCGCTGTCCAGCACATCAGTCACCCACTGGTGGTGACCCTGGGGCCTCCGGTTACCAGATGGCTGCTCTACCTGCTGAGCTACATGCCGCCCCATCAGATTAGAAAAAGTTCTCACAATCTTCGGATCAACATTTGTTCAAGGTTCAGAGACAAAGGAATGAAGGAGAGCGTTCAGGCAGCAGCACCTTAAATCTAAGCCCAGCAGTGATTCGTTGGTCCCTGAGGGGTCACCAGCTCTAAAATCTTACGTATTTCTGACCTGCTCATGTTACATTCTTCTGATTGTTTTTGTTTACTCTGAGGGTGAGGGACCAGCTAACCTGCTGCTGCTGTTTGCTCTGTGACAGAATGAGGATGAAGACACTGCTCTAGACGGAGCCACCAAACCCACTCTGGTCTCCATCCCCAACCCTCTGTACAGCGGCTCCAGAGCCTTTGTCGAGCCCTTTGAGGTGAGTCGGCCAATCAGAGCTGCTGCTTCCTAAATAGAGCCGTTGATTCTTCAGGAGGACTATGTCCCAGTGTGTCTCAAAAGGAGTCAAGTTCACAGCTCCACAAACTTAAGGTAACTTTTTACCCAGAGTCTGGTGTCTCTGGGATATTCATCTGATCAGTTCAGTATCAGAGGAGGTCCTTAATCAGCTGTTTAGGTCCAAATAAATAAATAAATGAAAATAAACAACAGGAGGCAACAATGAGACGACCCCAAAAAGAAGAAATGTTTTACCGGTGGAGGTCATGGACTTTTGTTCCTCCTCCTCTTTTTTTTTTTTGCAGATTTTCAGTAGTTTACCAAGTGACCAGAATCAGTGTTGCTGCTGGTAGCATGATGAGAAACCTGGACCTTCACAGGTCACACAGGCAGTCTACCTCCGCCAGGATGGAACAGCAGTGTGTTCCATTACTTTTGTTGTGTCTCCTAGCTCAGTCTCTAGAGCACGGAGGAGATTCCAGGAGACAGACAGCTACTCTAGGAGAGCTGGACAGGACTGTCAGAGGTCCTTAACCCATCAGCAGGACCTCTATCTGCTCCTTTGTTCAAGGGGGAGAGCTCCTAGAAGGGGCAAGGACGTCCTCTAGTGGACCCCACATCCTCTAGAGGGCCCCACGTCCTCTAGAGGGCCCCACGTCCTCTAGTGGACCCCACATCCTCTAGAGGGCCCCACGTCCTCTAGTGGACCCCACATCCTCTAGAGGGCCCCACGTCCTCTAGAGGGCCCCACGTCCTCTAGAAGGCCCCACGTCCTTTAGAAGGCCAAAAGTCCTCTAGAAGGCCCCACGTCCTCTAGAAGGCCCCACGTCCTCTAGAAGGCCCCACGTCCTCTAGAAGGCCCAA
>SSNR01000448.1:100095-134135 GCA_006937965.1 Callopanchax toddi | reverse complement strand
AGCATAAAACCCGTCAGCGTAAGTTTTCAGAGTCTCCTCCTCTCTCTGGCTGAAGGACGAAGGTCCCGTTATCTGTCACCTGTCAGAGCGTCTGGTGAACTCAGCGGGGCTCACGCCTCTCATTACAGGCAGTGCAGAATTATTAGTCAAATGAGTATTTTGACCACATCGTCCTCTTTATGCATGTTGTCTTACTCCAAGCTGTATCGGCTCAAAGCCTACTACCAATGAAGCATATCAGGTGATGTGCATCTCTGTAATGAGAAGGGGTGTGGTCTAATGACATCAACACCCTATATCAGGTGTGCATAATTATTAGCCAACTTCCTTTCCTTTGGCAAAATGGGTCAAAAGAAGGACTTGACAGGCTCAGAAAAGTCAAAACTAGTGAGATATCTTGCAGAGGGATGCAGTACACTTAAAACTGCAAAGCTTCTGAAGCGTGATCATCGAACAATCAAGCGTTTCATTCAAAATAGTCGACAGGGTCGCAAGAAGCGTGTGGAAAAACCAAGACGCTAAATAACTGCCCATGAACTGAGAAGAGTCCAGCGTGCAGCTGCCAAGATACCACTTGCCACCAGTTTGGCCATATTTCAGAGCTGCTACATCACTGGAGTGCCCAAAAGCACAAGGTGTGCAATACTCAGAGACATGGCCAAGGTAAGAAAGGCTGAAAGACGACCACCACTGAACAAGACACACAAGCTGAAACGTCAGGCCTGGGCCAAGAAATATCTCCAGACTGAGTTTTCTAAGGTTTTATGGACTGATGAAATGAGAGTGAGTCTTGATGGGCCAGATGGATGGGCCCGTGGCTGATTGGTAAAGGGCAGAGAGCTCCAGTCCCACTCAGACGCCAGCAAGGTGGAGGTGGAGTACTGGTTTGGGCTGGTATCATCAAAGATGAGCTTGTGGGGCCTTTTCGGGTTGAGGATGGAGTCGAGCTCAACTCCCAGTCCTACTGCCAGTTTCTGGAAGACGCCTTCTCCAAGCAGTGGTACAGGAAGAAGTCTGCATCCTTCAAGAAAAACATGATTTTCATGCAGGACAATGCTCCATCACACGCGTCCAAGTACTCCACAGCGTGGCTGGAGAGAAAGGGTATAAAAGAAGGAAAACTAATGACATGGCCTCCTTGTTCACCTGATCTGAACCCCATTGAGAACCTGTGGTCCATCATCAAATGTGAGATTTACAAAGAGGGAAACCAGTACACCTCTCTGAACAGTGTCTGGGAGGCTGTGGTTGCTGCTGCACGCAATGTTGATGGTGAACAGATCAAAACACTGACAGAATCCATGGATGGCAGGCTTTGGAGTGTCCTTGCAGAGAAAGGTGGCCATATTGGTCACTGATTTGTTTTTGAATGTCAGAAATGTAGATTTCTGAATGTGGAGACGTTACACTGGTTTCACTGGTAAAAATAAATCATTGAAATGGGTATATATTTGTTTTTGTTTGTTTTTTCTCCACTCAGAGGTCGCGCTAGACTTTTTGGTTTTCCGTCATTTTGACTGACAGGGTTGAAAAAATCCGGTCATAATCTATTTTTGTCCGTCACTTATTAATTTTAAAAATCATAATAATTACATTTTCAGTAGCATTATTACTCTAACACTGGGCCCATTTAGCACATAAACCCACAGGATTAGACTCTAAACTAGTCGATCAGCCAGTCATCAGATAGACGTTTCTAAAAACTCCGTTTGGAGTCGAGCGCAGCGAGGTGCAGCTCTGTGCGCTCCGCGGGACTCTGATTACCGTATAATATAAACGTTCATTATGAGATCATGAGAGGTTCACATATTTTTCATTGAGATACTCNACATCATGCTTTGGGGCTGTCTTTCTGCTAAGGGGACAGGACGACTGATCCGTGTTAAGGAAAGAATGAATGGGGCCATGTATCGTGAGATTTTGAGCCAAAACCTCCTTCCATCAGTGAGAGCTTTGAAGATGAGACGTGGCTGGGTCTTCCAACATGACAATGATCCCAAACACACTGCCCGGGCAACAAAGGAGTGGCTCCGTAAGAAGCATTTGAAAGTCCTGGAGTGGCCTAGCCAGTCTCCAGACCTCAACACCATAGAAAATCTGTGGAGGGAGTTGAAAGTCCGTGTTGCTCGGCGACAGCCCCAAAACATCACTGCTCTCGAGAAGATCTGCATGGAGGAATGGGCCAAAATACCAGCTACTGTGTGCAAACCTGGTAAAGACCTATAGTAATCGTTTGACCTCTGTTATTGCCAACAAAGGTTATGGTACAAAGTATTGAGTTGAATTTTTGTTAGTGACCAAATACTTATTTTCCACCCTAATTTACAAATAAATTCTTTAAAAATCCTACCATGTGAATTCATGGATTTTTTTCACATTCTGTCTCTCACAGTTGAAGTGTACCTATGATGAAAATTACTGACCTCTGCCATCATTTTAAGTGGGAGAACTTGCACAATCGGTGGCTGACCAAATACTTTTTTGCCCCACTGTATACACACACACACACACACACACACACTCACTCACTCACTCACAAGCACGCACAAAAGCCAGCATACACCACACGTACCCCCCTCCCCCTCCCGTCCTGCAGAGGACGTTTGTAGAACTTCGTCTCTCTTGTAACCAAAGTGTCTCCAAATGAGAGACGTGATAACGTTTTAACCACGAGGTCGTCGTAGACATTTTCCTCTTGTTTTGCTCTCAGCCATTGCGAAGCGAAGCAAAGCTAACTCAGGTAGCATCAAACGGGTTACGTAGAGGGTGGGCGTAAACGTAAACAGAGCCGTCTGATTGGTCACATATGGGAAGAGCTACATTTGATTGGTCAAATACTTCCGTATTAGCTTACGAAGAGTTGATTTATAGAACATATGGAAACATTTCAACCCAGCATTTATCGCCCTTGTTGACGTCTTTTGCAATAGGCCTTTCGCATGTCCTGTTATCGCCATGACGATAAATTTTTGATATATTGTGCAGCCCTAAGTATGGGCATATTTTGGGTATTTGAAGAATGCTGAGGGACAAATGATTGAAGATGGCTATCCTGTTTGCAGAACATGCAGGAAAAATGTGTGTGCGAAAGGCAGCAACACGGTGAATCTCATGACAACTGCAGGACCATCACCCACAACTCTACCGTCAATGCAAGGGAAGGTAACGCTAGCGTTTCAGCTGAAATTCATGATGTGAGGACTTTGGGTTGAGGGAGAATGCAGCGAGTCTCCCTATAATGCAGCCACAGCGCCACGGCCAGCAATTAAATATCTAGGTGTCTGGTTAGATCCACATCTCTCATTCAAGACTCATATTCAATCTGTCATAAATAAAATCAACTTTAGTCTGAAAACTTTGTATATGTCCATCAGGTCTTTTGACTTCACTGTGAGAAAACGGATTGTCACTCAGCTTCTGTTCCCGCTGTTAGATTACGCTGATATAGTTTATCAGAACTCCACGGCTTCCTGTCTCCACTCTGTTGATATTATTTTTAATAGTTGATGTCGTTTTGTTTTACGCTGTCCATTTCGTACTCATCACGGTCACATGTCTGACCGTCTGTCCTGGCTCTCGGCTGAGGCCAGGAGGACATTTCATTGGTTTCTGTTCTTATTCAAAAGTGTTCATCTTAATGTTCCTTCTTATCTAACTACTCTGTTATTACCATTCTCGTCTCACCATGACATTCGTAGAACTCAGTACACTTCATTTATGGTTCCCCGCTGTAGAACCGAGTCAGGGAAGCTGGCCTTCTCTGTCAAAGCTCCGTCTGATTGGAATAATTTACCTGTTCTTTTAAGATCCATCACTTCCTTTAGGCAGTTTAAAATCCAGGTTTATGATCATTTATTACCCATCTGTAGCTGTTTTTGATTGAATTATTGCATCATCATTTAGCCGTATTATATTTAAATTCATTTTACCCCAAATTCTTCTGTTGTGTATTAGTTGTCGTACTACCATTTAGCTGTGCCATTTGTTATTGTAGTCTTATGTGAATGTATGTTTGTATGTTGACATAATTCATTCTATTTGATTAGCCTTTTTCTTTGGTCTTTTAATTTAGTTTGGTTCATTAATATTTTTAAGTTGTGTAATGTTAGTTTGTCACATTGTCATTTTGTTTTGAATTCAAACTGTTGTTCTGTTATCCTGGTTTTATATTTGAATCTTTGTTGCCAGGGGGACCCACTTGTAAACGAGATGCTTCATCTCAAGTGGTTTTTATCCTCCTTAAATAGAAGTAAATAAATAAATGTAGAGCGTGTCGAGGACCCCCAGATTGAATGGACACTTGTCTTTACGGGGCAGATAAGAGTTGGTCGCCAATTTGATTGATTATGAATTATTATTAGGGATGCACCAAAATGAAAACCCAGGCCAAAAACAGAAAAAAATGATGATGTAAATTATTAAAACCATAGCATTTATGGCTATGATGTCTTAACCTCACTAAAATCAAGGCATTGCAATAGATCTATTACAAAACTATGAAAACAATGAGAGGAGGGACACTTCTGTCTGTAACTTGGAGAAGCCTCAGTCTGAAGATGTGACAGCAGCAGCACTCAGCAGCGCGACAGGGAGAAACAACAAAAAACACTCTGGTTCCGGTCTGACTCGGTCCACTCAGGGCTGGACGGGGACAGAAAAACATCGCGGCAGCCCACCGTGGTCTTGTTCAGTTTCTGACCGGGAGGGGCTTGTGGGCTGTAAGCCGTGTCACACGCATGTATACCACCTGTCACTCAGAGCCGCGCACCGCTACAGCTCTCTGCAGCGGGTGGAGCTAAATGAAACAAGCCGCTGTGCTGACAACTCGCTGTGGTCGAAATCAACTCAAAATCACGAGCAGAGATCATGAAATGAGTCCACACCGCAGACGTCAGCGCGATATGTTTACACAATAGAGCTGGGCGAGTCATCGAAAATAATTGAATACCAAATTTTACAACTCTGATCGACTCATTTTGCCCATAATCGTATTTTCGATATTTTAAACAATGAAAAGAAGCGAGTGGTTGAGGCTGTCCGTGTCCCTTTAAGAAGGGTCATCAGGCAGTAATCATTGTTAAATTCATAATAATTCATAATCAAACAGCAGTGGTGACTGTAGATCAGTTGACCCACACCCTATTGTACTGCATGGGCCACCGTACTTGACAAAAACAACCTGGTTTCTATGGTTACCCGTCGTACTTTAAGGCGGTCTCTGTACTGCTCCCGCTCCCCGCAGCATGGCTAATAAACCACCAGTTATTTCCTGCTCAGCTGGAGTTCTGGTGAACTTATTCTGACGCTTCATTAAGCAGCATCAACAGCGACCTGCCCGCTGGGAGCCCCGTAGCCTCATTTCAGTACGGGTGTCCGACTCGGTTTATGTCCCTCAACCCAAAGTCCTCACATCATGTATTTCAGCTAAAATGCTAAACGTTACCTTAATACGTTCTCTTGCAGTGTGTAGCATTACCAGAAATGCTATAATCTGAACAGACATCCGGGAGAGACTCGGAGTAGAACCGCTGCTCCTCCATGTAGAGAGGAGCCAGTTGAGGTGGTTCAGGCATCTGGTCAGGACGCCTCCCTCAGGAGGTGTTCTGGGCATGTCCTGCCGGCAGGAGGCCCCCAGGTCGACCCAGGACAAGCTGGAGGAAATACATCTTCAGGTTGGCCTGGGAACGCCTGGGCGTCCAGCGGAGGAGCTGGTGGACTTGGCCGGGGAGAAGGTGGCCTGGGCTGCCCAACTTGGAATGCTGCCCCCGCGACCCGGACCCGGATAAGCGGAAGAAGGCGAGGCGAGGCTATAATCTGACCTCCGACCCCGGTTGACCATCACAAAACAATAATCCATCTTTTTCCCAATAACTCGGATTATAATGACTCTTTACTGTGTTTAACTTGAATCAACTCTCCTCCAAGGTTTCAGTCGTGCTGGAAGAATCCACCTGACTCTCTTTAATAATAATACCGTATTTGCCCGAATATAGGACGACCCTGATTATAAGACGACCCCCCCCTTTTCAAGACTAATCTTCAGAAAAAAAGACTAAATTCACTTTTTAAAGAAACAATTTTTATTGAAATTTTGAGAAAATTTAACTAAGGCTACTAATAATTCCAGACTGCTTTAATATTTGCTTATTAACAGTGGTGCACACAACTAGTCCACCAGTCCACCGTACTGATCTCTCTGTCCGAGCACAGCTTTGCTGACAGGAGCTTTCACGGTCAGATTGTGCAGCTTCCCGATCATCAGACACTGATGAACTTCACATCCAGTTGTAGAGCTGAGATGGAGTTTTCATGTAGGGGAAGCTTGTTTACACACACGCTGCTGCGGCAAAATGCACAGACACACACACACACACAGCTGCACCATGAACGAACAGACACACAAACCGGCTGCTGCGCCATGATCGCGCAGACACACACACAAACCCGCTTTTGCGCCATGATCGTGCAGACACACACACACAAACCCGCTTTTGCGCCATGATCGCGCAGACACACACACACAAACCCGCTTTTGCGCCATGATCGCGCAGACACACAAACCCGCTGTATGTGTGAGGGAGTGTGTGTGTGTGTGTCGGGTGCATATAAAGAACGGTGAGACGGATGAGGTTCTGAGGGAGAATGCGTGTGAATCGAGCGAGCGACGCGAGCCCTCACCTGTACAGTCTGCTGCTGAAAACACCTGCTGGGTCTGGACATTTTAATCCTCAGTACTAGTAAACCTGTTAGTTACTAGTTACTAGTAAACCTGTAACTTTGAACTAGGCCAGGCCCGGACCTCTGGAACCGCTCGCGGTCTGAGCTGCTTCCTGCCGCTGTGACCAAAAAGCCTGCGCCCTCCGCCGGAAAAACTAGGGCGCGATAATAAGACGACCCCCCCTTTTTCAAATTATTTTCAATGAAAAAAACCTCGTCTTATATGCGGGCAAATACGGTAATATAAACTTAAAGACTCTCGGTGTCTCTTCCTAAATGACACTTTAACCTGTTACAGAAATGCCTTAATGTGATTAATGCACTTTCTCTTACAGTACTAAGAATGTTGATTCAGCTTCAGTATTATTTCATATTTCTACTGTGCTAAAAGTAAAAACCAGTATTATTCTTATTAGCTGGTACCTCAGAGGTTAAAGGCTCGAGTCATGTGATCTTGATAGTGTCATCCGATTGGTCCATGTATCATGAGACTCCATTTTAGCTTGCCTCTAGCTGACCCACAGGTCAGTTCTCATCAACCCTCGATGAGTCACGTCTCAGCTGTTTTTCTAAGCTACAGCTGAACCTGTCAGAGTCGACCGGCCCTGCAGGCCGATCCACTATTCCCCCTGAGGAAAGACAACACCCGTCTTTGCTCGTACCAACATGGGGACTCCAGCCTTTGATGCTTCAAACCAGCCATGGCTCTGCTAATCGCCCGGATCCCGGACGCAACTGAGCGCCGATCGGCGACCGGACGGTCCCCGAACGGCCAGGACAAGTCGAAGGGGGGTCATCCGCTTCCCAACGATCGACTCCACCCCGCCAGTCTACGATCCACTCGGACCGGTGACGTCGGCAAGAGCCTCAAGCTGGTAAACCAAAGGCCTGTTGATAAGCTAAAACTAGCTCACTCCAACACGTCCACTGATCCACCAGTAACTCCCTCCATTCACTCCTTACTCCCCAGTCTGAACATCACAGACTCAGCCGTTAATCTCAAAGTAACCAACTTAGAACACCATACCACCGTGTTTAAACAGCTTACTCTTTTCCTACCTCACTGTTAAATGTTTGTACTGTCGTCAGCTTTTGTAATAAATTCCAAAGATTTATTCACGGCTCCGGCTTCCATTCATCAACCAAAAGGTACGCAAGTTAACTCACTGCTATTAGCTGAACCTAGTCAAACCTGTCGAATTAATCTCAGCTATAACAAAGGTATCAGGTGCAGAGAAGCCTCATAAATCCCTAAATAGTCTGAATAATTTACAGAAGGTGGGTACGATAAACTCAACGGTTTATTCTACTACAAGTGACTTTAGAGTGGATGGTCACACAGACGCGTCGCCTGTCGCTTCCTTTCGCACTTTTTCCGGCACGTTCTGCAAACTGTCCCTCAGCATTCTTCAAATATCCAAAATATGCCCATACTTCCGTCTTTGTCTTCTCTGAGGGCTGATAGATGTCCTCAGTGCCGTTTTCTCCTCTTTTCACCGTCATTTTAGCGTTAGCTTTAAGAAAGTTTTAGACGTAAACACTACAAAGTGCGCAGAAGCTTCACCAGAGGTGACGGTGGCCGGGAAGCACACCGAGCCAAAACCACAAATGTGGTTAACCCACCGAGATAATATAGTTTTTTAAAAAACATGATGGTAATTATTATTGTCAACATTTTTACCAGAATTTACCACAACACCAGTAACCGTGACAACCCTAGTAATTAGCAGAGGACAAGATGGAGAAAATACATTTTCAGTCTGGCCCGGGAACGCCTTGGGGTCTTGTCGGAGGAGCTGACGGAGGAGAGGAGGGTCTGAAGCTCACGGTCTGGAATCAGCTGATGGAGATGGAGGATCAGCAGCTCCGCCACGCACGCAGCAGAGAGTGGATCAGAACTCGATCAGTGATCCTTTGTTCTGATCAACTAAAATGACTGATTCTGACAGAGAGAACTTGATATGTGATGACTAAATGAACGCCTTTCTCAGAGAATTATTTATCAGCTGATTCAGAGCCAGCTCAGGGCTGTACAGTGAGACAGATATGTCACACGTGCGATTAAAAAAACAGTCTGTGCTACAAACTATTTTTAGACGTAGCACTTGTGCGATCAGGGTTTCCTCTACATGTAATTGATCGTGGCGCACCGCCACACCGTCAGAATTAACTTAATATATATATATATTAAAAACAATGTCAGGTGGCCTCAGCGGGTCTCCAGCCTAGCGCTAGAACTCAGGCGCGGCGCCAGTGCAGAGCATCTTGCCTCATCCGCTGGCTCGGGCACGTCCTCCGTCTCCGTTTTGGTCATCCGACCGGAGCCATTCTGCATTTTGACCCGAGGGCCGCAGCCTGGAGACGACCACGACGTAAACCCCGGCCGCACCCGATGGTTCCATGTCGTCACGGCGACCTCCCAACAATCCGGAGTTGCCGTCATGCCGTGGCGCAGCTGGCACAAGATCGCCAGTACTGGAAACACCCAGGCTCAACGCACTGGTGCGGGACGACACCCGACCCTTCGCAGGAGCCGTGATGACTTTGAAACAATGTAAAGCATATTAATATATATAGCCTATATTTGTGCACTTGTATGGATTAAAGTTCTGCGTCGAGTCGACTGGCGAGTCTAGCGACGGAGTTCCATCAGTTCTAGCTGTTCGGAAAAAAACTCTGTGACTCTGAAAGTGTCCCTGTGCCTCAGACACACATTAAACCAGAGGAACTGATCAATCTGAACGGGTCACACTGATGTCTGTTAACGAGTCCACGGTCCGAGTCAGGGGGAGACGAGGCTTCACACCGGAGTCTGACCCCGCTGAACGCAGCTCAGCCCCAGGGGCGGATCTACAACTTTTTTCTTGGGGGGTCCAGGCAGGGGCAAAGAAGGGTGGCACAGTAAAAGGTCATTATATTTAAATGCTCTGCAGTCTTGGACTGCAATGGACAGCAGACCTAAGTTTTAATAACATTTATTTACTGAAGTAAAATCTGTTTAGCAAGAACTATGCAGCAGATTCAAAACCAGGAGACAAGTGAACATTTTAAAACATCACAGTCTCACTGTACACCATAAAAACTGTCTGCCTGTGAATTTGCTTTCAACATCAAAATTAATAATAATAATAATAATAATAATAAATTTAACTTATATAGCACTTTATGTTTCACAATCTCAAAGTGCTACAGAGCAGAAGCTTAAAATAGATGAGTCAAAGTTCATAAAATAAGTAATATAAAGTAGAATTATAACAGTTTCTGCATTTTATTAATAAATCAAAGATTATAGCAGCTGAAAACATCTGTTTTTGTGGTTTTGTGCACACATTTCTCAGCTCACACTCGCACTTTGAAAAAAATCTACACTAATTTGAATGAATAAATGTTCTTCTTGAAATTACATTGACATATAAACATGTTTGAAGATATTTCTTGTTATTGTGTTTTCACAATTAGCACTTTCTCAGTGTGTTAAAACGATGGGTACTAATTTTGGCTTTAGAGATTGTAGCTGAATTTTTATGCTGCTGCTACAACTTTTTGTTCTGTGCTACAAAACCTGCAACCTTTGTAGCACCGGTGCTATGAGCTAAAAAAGTTAACGTACAGCCCTGCAGCTGTCGGGTCGGGGAGGATTTAGCAAACGCACGAGCGCTGCTGGATCCGTGAACCGTGTCCTGAACCATAGAGGGGGATCTATGGATCACAGATCTATTGTGACCTGGTGCACAACTCCTGGGTGTGTGTGAGTTGCGTGCACGGGTCGGATGTTCTGTGACTGTGTGTTGAAGTGCGCATCAGCTGTGCGTAAAGGTGCGGTGCTACACACATTGGAGATGCTACAAGTGTGTGTGTGTGTGTGTCGGAGGTCCTGGTGTGTGTGTCTACTAGCTTCAGAGGTCATGTGAGCACTCAGTCTCTGAGCTGCAACAGGATGTGAAGTATAGATATAGATATCACTAGATGCCCTATGTGGGACTGGACGGCATCCCTACACAGCGGCCATCTTGCTTCGTACAGCAGACGTTCTGCTCTCTATGGCAGCAGAGCATCAATTTAACTAAAAACACTCAGAACTCGATGAAAACTGAACGGATTAACAAACGGGTTACTTTCTTACAAACCTTATTATGTATAGACTTGAGATATGATACTTTTACAATTTATGAGTTTCCCGACCATTATCGATATATGTTGATATATATTCACAGCCACGTCTCTGACGTTTATAAAAATGAAAACCCTTTGAAAATCGGTTAAAAATTGATCAAGTTAGAGGTATTTAATAGTACATGCTCCATTGACACCAATGTTATGAAAGGGCTAGCTCGCTGCCCCAAGATGGCCGCCGGCATAGCTACGTCAGGGTCCATTGACAAACAGCGTGGGTAAGTTATCTAGTGATATATATGATATCTATGGTGTGGCTAAGCAAAGCAGATCTGACTCTAGTTCACTAGGCTAGATGTTTGAAACATTCGAGAGGTTGCGCTACATGGACACACAGGTCTGGATACTTTGTGAGTGAAACAGCTGCCTGTAGGTGGCAGTAAAAACAAATCCCAGAACAAAGAAGATTTAAACTAATGAAGAAGCTAGGAGCAGACGTTAGAAAATGTTTACTAGATTACCAGAACAAAGGAAGTCAAACAGCAGGGAAAAGGCAGCTCGTCTCTGCCTAGCAAAACACGCATGCTGCTCTAGAGCGCCCCCTGCCGGAACGTGGTGGATTGAATTGACGCTGCTTTTATGCGTACTTTAACCGAATTGATCCCACATTTGCGTTTCCGCCGCAGGGAAGCTGACGTACAACTTTTACTGGTTCGCTGAGCGACGTACCGTTTTTAACGCGGACTTATGAGCTGCCAGCGGGAGCCACGGAGGCTAACCCTCTACCAGCGGTCCTCCCTCGGTCGGCTAGCCGGAAGCCACGGAGGCTAACCCGGCTAACCCTCTACCAGCGGTCCTCCCTCGGTCGGCTAGCCGGAAGCCACGGAGGCTAACCCTCTACCAGCGGTCCTCCCTCGGTCGGCTAGCCGGAAGCCACGGAGGCTAACCCTCTACCAGCGGTCCTCCCTCGGTCGGCTAGCCGGAAGCCACGGAGGCTAACCCGGCTAACCTCCTGCCGGCGGTCCTCCCTCAGTCTGAGCCGCTCAGAGGCCGCCTCTGCCGGCCAACCGGGCCTCGGCTCGGCTCACTACCGTTTACCGGACCAGAAGAAGCCCTCTGGGGCGGTTGAAACCGTACCTTTTAACGGCGCTGTGTCGGCATCCTCTGGTTGGCTGTGTGTCGACGCTCCACGGTAAAATGGCTGCAACAACAGCGGAGTGGATGACAGACCCGAGGAGAGGCGGAGGCTGCCGGGGACGGAGCGGGGAGGCGGGCCCAGCTAACCCCACCGGGGGGTGGGGGTGGGGAAGAGCGGGTCAGAGCGCTAATCAGGACAAGGGGCTGGTAGGGGTCAGATCAGAAACCTGAACAGAAAGGACAGATTTAAAGGCACACTATGTAACTTTCAGGTTTTTAAACCTTGTCCTTGATCCAGTCTGAGCTAATCTGACCCTTTACAGGTTAATAAAAGTCCCTCAGCCCATCTGCTGCTGGGATCCAGAATACCACGTTTGTAACTTCTGAGTCTCTGGTCCGGTGTCCTGAAGTCTCACAGTAACGCTTCATGGAGACGACACCAGATGTGCTCGGGGGCCTGCGCCTGCCGATTACGTCACACTAGATCAGGGATTCCCAAAGTGTGGCGCGCACTAGGAGATGAAAACTGTAATGGCGGAAAAATGTAATACTTACACATTTACAGCGTTTTTTCCCCCACTTAATAAAGGTGTGTAAATAAACATGTATATCATCATGGTGTGGAGCTGTGGGACAATATTTGGAGGAACTCTGAGTCTTCTTTCTGTCAATCATGTGAACTCCTTCGAGCAGACCTTTATTTTGAAGGCAATAACTTTTACTATTAGTTCCGGGGCGATGTTTTGTGGAGCTGCTGGACTGTTTACCTCATCAAATGGATATTATTATTTATTCAAAGAATCCTTCTTGACAGCTTGTAACAACTCTGCCGATTGATTCCATGTGTGTCCTGATTTAATCAACTCCACACGGTGAGTCGTTTTCTTTGTTTCTTTTGTTTTTACTAAAGATGCAGCGCTACTTTCTGCCGCTGATGAGCTAATGGCTAACGGAGCTGGGTTTTAATGTGTGTAGGGCTGAAACGATTCCTCGAGTACCTCGAATAATTTGAATACAAAAAAGCCTCCAGGCTTCATTTAATTCATATTTAATTAAAGTGCCCTTGACATCGGTTTCCATGTTTTCTGACTTATCTATCATGTTGCAACGTTGAGTTCTCACCTTCAACCTGCCAGAAAGAGCAAAAAACGGCGTCCATCTGTCTCCTAGTCCAGCCAGTGAGAAGCTCTTCCAGATTTCAGACCCAGGTTTCAAACAGTTTTTTTCACTCCAGCCCGCTATGAGGTCATAGTGATCCGGACTTGCTTATATGGTCAATTCTCCGCCCACATGCATGTTCACGACAACTGGAGCGAGGCAGTGCCATTGCCCTGCCGAGTGCCATTGCCCATAGACCGTGTAGTGTTTAGTTTCAGTTTAATTTCTCTTTCACGTGACAACACTGCCCCCTGCTGCAGCAGAAGTGTCAGGCTGCCAAATAAGGAGAAACCCAGCAGAACCGGAAGGCGGCGCTTTCTTCTGATCTCTGAGTTACTCGTTAGGAAATAATTACAGCGTATTTTGAGTTCTAATGGTGCAACGCTGATCTAGAGGCATCAAAGATTACACCTGTTTAATATGAAGTGATTTAAATATGGAGTCACAGGCACTTTAATTCATGGCTTTGCAATCGCCCGGGGTCATGTTCACCCAGACCGAAATAAGTGACGCACATACACACTGCACTGAATGCACACGCAAGTAGCGAATTAATTTTCTCTTAAGCCATGGCGGACAACTAGACCGTACTAGTACTAGACCGGTACAGACCGAAAGACATCAGTAGGTACTGGCAGCAAAAAAACACGGTGCCGACTTTGGTACTTTTACTATAAAATGTCCCTGTAAATGGGATGCTTCATTTAGCCACCTGCGCAGCAGTTTCAGGTTAAAATTTTTGAAAAACTCTAAAGTTTGGCTGCATTTTGGAAAGGTAAATGGGAACAGAGCAAAATGAAACGTATGCTATGAGATTTGTGCCGCGAAAAACAGGCATTCCAGCAATTAGTCAAAGCCACGCATCGCGTATGGAATTAACCTGCTGCTGCAGCGCTGTCACTTCAGTCTGACTGAAATAAAGGTGTGTGAGGGGAAGACAGTGACATAAAAAAGTTCCAAGGTAAGCAATAAATACTGGTAATAATAGTAAATGCACATATATGCAACGCCGCCCCTCTCTACACGTAGAACACGCACTGTGTGTAGGGCCCCGCCGTTCAGAGGGGGCCCCATTTAGCTCTAGTGAACGGATTATTTGCGATTGAGAATGCGCAACCGGTGCGCATCGCTGCCACGAGGCGCATCGCTGCCACGAGGCGCATCGCTGCCACGAGGCGCACCGCTGCCACGAGGCGCACCGCTGCCACGAGGCGCACCGCTGCCACGAGGCGCACCGCTGCCACGAGGCGCATCGCTGCTATGAGGCGCACCGCGAGGCAAAAAGGAGATGAGAAATCACTCCACTCGTTGCGCCTTGTTGGGATTTCTGTTACTAAATGCTTCCACTTCATTGGTCAAAACTGATCACGTGACAGCCGCTCACAAACTAGTCCCATTTTACAACAACAATCGTAAAAATCCCAGTGCAAATACAAAACGAGAATTTTCAAGTGCCTGTGACTCCATATTTAAATCACTTTATATTAAACAGGTGTAATCTTTGATGCCTCTAGATCAGCGTTGCACCATTAGAACTCAAAACACGCTGTAATTATTTCCTAAGGAGCCACTCAGAGATCAGAAGAAAGCGCCGCCTTCCGGTTCTGCTGGGTTTCTCCTGATTTGGCAGCCTGACACTTCTGCTGCAGTAGGGGGCAGTGTCCAGTAGGGGGCAGTGCCCAGTAGGGGGCAGTGTCCAGTAGGGGGCAGTGCCCAGTAGGGGGCAGTGTCCAGTAGGGGGCAGTGCCCAGTAGGGGGCAGTGCCCAGTAGGGGGCAGTGTCCAGTAGGGGGCAGTGCCGTCGCGTGAAAGAGAAACGAAACTGAAACTAAACACTACACGGTCTATGGGCAATGGCGGCGGCACTGCCTCGCTCCAGGTGTCGTGAACGTGCATGTGGGAGGAGAATTGACCATATAAGCAAGTCCGGATCACTATGACCTCATAGCGGGCTGGAGTGAAAAAAACTGTTTGATACCTGGGTCTGAAATCTGGAAGAGCTTCTCACTGGCTGGACTAGGAGACAGATGGACGCCGTTTTTTGCTCTTTCTGGCAGGTTTAAGGTGAGAACTCAACGTTGCAACATGATAGATAAGTCAGAAAACATGGAAACCGATGTCATGGGACCTTTAACTTTTGAGCTGGTGATGGGCATTATGACACTTTGAAGGGAGCTGTTCATTAGGGTACAGTTCACCTCAAAGAGCCGTTCAAAAGACTGACTCATGCTTTTTGCAATATTTAGAAAGAGCAATGTTCTTTCATAAAATCAACACTGATTGGCACTGATATAAGTGTATTTACATGTTAAAGGTGTTAATTGGTGGGGCATTAATATTGTTTACTGTAAAAGAAAATCTAGTTCAAATGATGTGGGTTGAATTCAATCCATGTTTTTTGGCTTTGTTTTTGCTTCACTATGAAATAAAACTAGTCCCAAAGCAGGCGTGCACAGTGCGCACACCCGCAACACTCCCCTAGTTAATGTCATGTGGGGAAGTTAAATAATCCCAACATTTCTAAACCTTTTATTTGTATTGTTATCAAAGATTACATTTATTTTGGTAATAAAAAGATAACCAGAAAAAAATAAAAATGAAAAATAAAATAAATAAAATTATAGGTGACATACATCATTAAATAATAACCATAAACACACTTTATTCATTTACCTACATAAATGTACTAAACTACAACATTTCTAGAAGTGTGTCAAAGACTCAGATTCAGTGTTAATTTCGTAGACGAAATATTTTCGTTATTTATTTCGTCATGAATATATTTTACTGAACAAAAACTAAACGAAATTCAAAAATATAAAACGGAAAAAGACGATGACGAAGACTAAATCGGCGGACATTTTCGTCAGGAACGAAAGACGAGACGAGAATTGACAGTGACGAAGTCCAATCAGAAAACGGGAAGAATTTGACGAACATACCAAAGAACCAATCAGCAATCGGAGCAGGCGGGACTAGAGAAGGGAACCAATCAGCAAACGTAACAGGCGGAAGTAGATGAGAAAGGAACCAATCAGAGTCCGCCTTGTCGGGACGCGCCGGAGTTTGTAAACATCAGAGCAGACTCCGACAGGAACAGACTTTATTAAAAGTGGGTCAGATGAACAGAACGGAGGCGGAGTTATGACGCTGATTTAAGATAATGGTGGTGAACGCAGCAGAGGATCAAACAGCTGTCAGGGAGACAGGAAACATGGAGTTATGGAGAGAAATGACCGAAGACGGAGCGTTGTGGAGATCACGTTCTGTGGGAGGAGACGGACCGCAGCGTGAGAACAGCTGATCAGACTCTGAGTTAAAGCCTCATGAAGACGTTTGATCTGACGTCATGAGCAAAGTTCTGACAGTTTGATTACTCAGGATGACTAGTGACTAGTGTCATCCTGACAGAACTCAACACTAGAAAATGAATTACAGATCTTTGTGATTGAATGAATAAAAAAAATATTAAAGGTCTCTAAATAAGATCATATTTAAACTACTTAATCAAATTTTCAACAAAATAGTTTATTTTAAAAGTGAATTTAGTTTTTTTCTGAAGATTAGTCTTGGAAAGGGGTGTGTCTTATAATTGGGGTCATTAACAATATTGGGAACTGTTATGAACCCCGTCTAGGAGGAGGGTTGTAACAATACCAATCACAAAGAGGAGAGGAGACAAGAGGTTTCAAAAGTCAAAATGAAAGGTTTATTTACAATGTATATACACTATGTACAATACAAGTGGGAGGAGGAGGGAACGTAGAAGGTGCCTGAAATCAAAGAAATAAAGATAACAAAAACAAACCCTAACTATCTCTATTCTTTAATCTTAAATCAACAAAACAAGACCTACTTAACTAATCTACAAAAGGATGAGGTAAAACATTACATGTGGAGGCACCCTCTGCTTACCTGGTGTTTCTAGACAAAGAATAAACTACGTGAGCAGAATGTACAGGGTACCCCAATCTTACCTGTCCTCCACCTCCTCACCACATACCTAATCGGCACTGGCTCAAGCATGAAACTGTAGCCACAAACAGGTGCACAATCAGCAGCACGTCTGTATGAGACAAAGAAAAACAGTTAGTCACAGTCAGCCAGCCAGACTCTTCTCCTGTCATCAGGTGTTTTTGTAGGTCTTCCTCCACATCCGATTGGTCAACACCACACACAGCAACCAATAAGAAAGACAGGAGTTTCAGCCAGGCCTCCCTCAAACCAGCCACACCTGGAGATCATAATGTAATTAGTGAGGGAAAAACAGCAGAGTCTGACATGACAAAAAAATATACCACAAAGGAAAAGCTGAGGAGCAGGGACGTAACAGGAACGTTGATAAAGGACCCATTTGTTTATTAATACTTAATAATGCACTAATGTTAATAAAAGTAAAGTGTTACCCTAATTCATTTAAAGAAATGTAAAATAAACGTACCAGAGGAAAATATATTAATATTAGTGAAATATGCCTATTTTATATTTAGTCGACTAAAATTAAAACAAATTGGACGTCTAAAACTAGACTAAAATGAAAAAGAATTTTAGTCAAAAGACTAAGACTAAAACTAAATTAAAATTTCACGCCAAAATTAACACTGCTCAGACTGATAAAAATCTTGGCATTTTTTAGACATTTTTATGCCTAAAATTTAACATCATGAATTGTATTATATTTTAGATCTCGCAGGAACCCTGGTGTGAGGGGCTGGGGGTGTTGGCTGGTACTGATGGGGGGCCCAGTCAAAAAATGTTGCTTAGGGCCCTAAACTGGCCAGGGGCAGCCCTGCATATATGCCACAAAACCATGGTTTATATATGTTTTATTTTAAAAAATGTTTAATACTTTGTTATTTTCTCTCAGATTTATACATTGTACATGTAATTTATACATACATATATATTGATATGTATGTATATTCATGTATATTTATATATACATACATACATGTAATTTATACATACATATATATTGATATGTATGTATATTCATGTATATTTATATATACATACATACATGTAATTTATTAGAGTACTCGATTACAAAAATATTTGATAGCTGCAGCCCTAAATGTTTGCATCACTTAAAAACACTAAGCAGTTAGTTAAGCTAACCGTCAGTTTAATCAAGTGTAGTAACCTCCTGCTCACTTCCAAGCATCTGACCAGCACACACACACGTCTTTATAAGATACGCGCAATCACACGGAAATGCCAGACAGGTGCGAGGGGCATTCAATGACCGTCAGTAGCGCAACACTCACAGTAATCCCCAGTTACATAGAAAAAGTGATTTATTTAATTATTAAACACTCAAAAGTATCGAAAATTGGTAACATTAACAGTTTGTAGGTACCAGGAAATGGATGCGTCGCAAAAAAGTTTGGAAACCGCTGCACCAGATGATTGGCTGAACGTACGACTAACAGACGTGACGTGCTATAATCCAGCAACTTCAGAGATGTAAAAGAAGAACGGGCAGCTCACAGCGTACTTGCCATTATTTCTTCTTCTCCCCTTAACACCAGTTGCATTACAAAGAACAGCAGTGCCAACTATTGGTCAGTTAAATGAATTACAACAGAGAACAACATATTTCCCCCTCTTTTAGAACGCTCGTATCTGAAGAAGTGTTTATAACTCTGCGATGGAAATTATCTGGAGTCTCTTTAACAAACTTTTACCACATATTCTTTTATATATTATAACAGTTTATATATATATATATATATATATATATATATATATATATATGTGTGTGTGTGTGTGTGTGTGTGTGTGTGTGCTGGATCCCCGGGACCAATCCGGTACAAGTAAAAAAAAACATGATCTGATATGAGGCCTACTTGATAAAAGCTAACAACCTTTTAGCTCAATCAAACTAGTAACTGATCCAAGTATCTCCTTCTCTCCAAACCAAAGTTAATCTAAACTAGAAAAGATGCTTTTCCTGCGAAAAAGCAAAGTTGGAATGCTGAAAGAGACAGCTGAAATTGTCCAAAACCAGCTGAAAGAAGCTCAAATGAGTGGAATCTTAAATATTTGAAGTTTAGAGAAGGTTAAAAGAGTTTAATTTTAGTTAAATAGTTCAAAATATCTGATTTGTTGAAATTTAAGAGTCGAATTTTGTTTAAAAAGTGCAATTTAGATGAAAAGATTGCTCAAACATTAGCAAAATAAAGAAGGCAAAAAGCAATAACTTGCAAACGTGTTTATACCAGCAGAAAAAGTCAAAATTCTAGCAACACCTTAAAAAAGAATTGCTAAATAGTAGAAGATTATCTAAACAGTAAAATATAAGAAAGACATTAAGGCAATGTAGAATGGTAGTTAAAATATAAATGGGTAATTGTAAAGCAAAGCGTTAGTTAAATAGACTGACAGAGAAACAGCTCAATCAAAAGGTGACGTCAGAAAAAAACAGCTCAAACCTCTGAAAATGTCTAAAGACCAGAGCTAAAATGTATTCCTAGCTAAACTGTTTGAAGGTTAATTGGTAAGGGACATACAGAGAACACCTGAATAAGTTTAAGGTTCCAAGGTGTAAGTGTCTCCAATCATGAAGCTGTCAACCATCTAAAATGGAGTCAGCTTCAATCATTTAATGTGGTTGTGTGGTGCATTGATTTGCAATGTGATTAGAGAAAGATGGCACAAGATTTCAACATGGTTCCTCAATATTTTGTAGTCCAAAGTCCCCTGATTATTTTAAAACAAGAATGAAGTTTCTATGTCAAAGTGTGTCAACACAGCAGGCTTTAAAACATTAGTACATTTTAGCAGAAATTCTATGGTTTAAGCCCCGTCACCGTGATTTTGGACGTAGTTTTTTGTGAACAACTTCACCATAGTTTATCGGAACGCTATGAAATTTTCAAGCAGACATCACAGGAAGAAGCCGATCGATTTGATATATAATATGTCTGGGTTCAACCTTTCGGTTGCGTGCGAAATGTGCAAAAACTCTATTTTAAGCTAACGTGCTAGCATTAGCATGCTAACATGCTAACACTGGGTATAATGTGTTGCCATGCTAAAAGTGTAAAAAAAATTTGCACTAGCATGTTATTACACAAAAGTTATATTTAGCATGTTAGCATGCTAATGCTAATGTTAGCATCTGGTTCTGGGTCTTCTCTGGTCCTGGTCCAGGGTCTAGACCTGGTTTCAGGTCAGATTCTGGTCAAGCTGCTGTTTCTGGCTCTGATCCCGCCCCATTTCTGTGCCTAAAAGGTCTGGATCTCTGGTTCACTCCCAAGTCCTGGTTCTGGTCCTGGATCTGGCTAAGGTCCTGGGCTTAGACCCAGTTCTGGTTCTGGTTTTTGGTTCTGGTCCTGGATCTGGCCTAGGTTCTGGGTTGGGACCCATTTGTGGTTGTAGTCCTGGTTCTAGACTCGGTTCTAGTACTGGTTCTGGGTATAGTCAGGTTCTGAGCATGGACCCAGCTCTAGTCCTGATCTAGGTTGTAGTCCAGGTTCTGGGTCTGGATCTGATCCTGGATCTGGTCCAGCTGCTGTGTCTGGCTCTGATACTGGTACAGTTCTGTGCTTTAAAAAGACTGGGACCAGCAACAACCAATCAAAACGCTTCATTTCCCTGCCATGCGTTGTTCACATGCCATCAGCATGGCCTTTAACTGTGAGGAGAGTCTTAGCCAATCAGAACGCACCAATTTAGCTGAGTCATGCTTAGGTGACACAATTTAACTGTGGCTAACTGAGACCCGTGTGTGTCAAATTGAAGTTCCTTTAGTCGAACAACTTGCTGCCATTCAAAAATGACAAGACATAAATAAAAAATTTAAACTTTGTGGGTGACAGGACACTTTCGGGGTGTTCTGTCTAAATTTCTGTGTGTCTACGTTAAAATTTGAGGGAGATATGACGATGGAAAAACAGGGTTCAGTGAAAGTTCAAAGACAGACAGATGAGGTCGATTAATATGAGAAATCGGCCCAAAAAGGGAGGATTTCTGCTGGCCTTGAGGTGATTTATGAACGAGCCATACTACCTATGGCCCAAACAACCAGATATTCTGAAACTAGACAAAAATCCCAACATTTTAATGTATAATTTGTTGATGTTCTTCAAACTGAGTGACTGTAGTGACCATTTGAAAGAAAATGTTTCTCCTAATCCAAATTGTGCTGATAGTTAGAGGGCGGTGATGACATCACTAGAGTGGGAGACAGGTTTGAGATTCACGATTCACTCCCGAACAAAGTTGTCCTGCTCCCACAGTTTTTACAGCACATGTATAAATTATACATCTCTGATTAGGGATTTTTGTTAGCTTTCAGAAAATGTAACTCTCATGTCTGTGTGACTTACGGTTCTCTCACAAATCGACCTAGTTGGCACAAAATCCAGGTTCTGGTCCCCATCTCTTTCATTATATTTTTGACGATTTTTTTGTCTGAATTCTGAAATGTTCCTCGAGTTTAACTCGTCATATCTCAGGAATGGTTAAAGATATCAACAAGCTGAATCATTTGGGAATAGTTGAAAGTCTTGTGAGTCTTTTAAAAGTTGAATGAAGTTTATAGGTTGAAGTACGCTGAAGTAGTTAAACTTTGAAAAAGAGTTGAATTATTTGAAGAATTTGAAGGATTTCAATGTATTCCAATGGGCTGAAAATTTCGACAAAAAGCTGAATATTTCAAAAAATATTAAAGATATCAAGAAGAAAAGTCATACCCGGAATGTCCTGAATGAGCTGAACGATATGAATTTTGAACGGTTAAAATCGGTTGAAATTTGTGGAAGGAGATAGGTGCCAAAAAAGGGGCGGAAAAAAAAGAAGACTCCAAACGTTTTTAGTTTCCTGCTAGCTGAAAAGGTGTTTTTGGGGGACTCTGGTATTTTGATCTTAAAATGGAATCACCCGCCGGCTCTCTGTCCTACTTCTACTTTCACTTTCACTTCCGGGATGTTCTGCCCCAAAATGTGTCCGGGAGGATTAATGCCAATCCAAGCAGTGAGGAAATGTGGCAGACAGACAGCTGGATTGTCCAATCCTATCGTTCGGTCTGAACAATAGGATTAGCTGAACTTTTTAGAGAACTGCGGGACAACTACTTTATTGATTTCTTTCAGTTTTTTTTAATCTCCACAATATATTTATGGTTATACTATGTTGGAACGTTGTTAAGAGGCTTTAAAAAAAGCTTTAAAAGCTACATTGTTTACCTGGATACTGAGTATGGCTTTAAAACTCTGGTTGGATCATGAAACTTAAGACACTCCTTTCTTCACATGGAATGGCTTCCATACTCTGACAAGACTTCCTTCTCCAATCTTTCACCTTTCTGCGCATTTTCCTATTAAACATCAATTCATAGGGTGACAGTCCAGTGGTACTGTGTGGAGTTGCACGGTATGAGAGCAAAAAGTTGGTAACAAACTGTTTCCACGGCTTCTGTTCCTGCACAGCCATAAGCACAGCTTCTTTGAGAACATGGTTAAAGCGTTCAACTGCTCCATTAGCTTGGAGATAGTACAAAGACACCTTCCTGTGCTTGATGTCTCTTACAACCAGAAAATCTGCAACGTTTTTTGTAATGTATTTTGTCCTTACGGAGGGTCTGTAGATGTGTGACCTAAGAACACACTGAGCAGTTAAGAAAAACAATGTAGCTAATGCTGGGCTTACACCTAAAGACTTTGACAAGATTTTGAAAAGACTCTAAAAGATTATCAGCTCACATCTAAAGACTCGGGTTAACAGTCTTTAGTCCTAGACTAGTCTCAGACTAAAGATTTTATAAAGACTGAATCTTGTAGGAACACTAATCACAAGACTGCAACTAGATTATGTCAGGATTTCACTCCCGCAAAATTCCTCCCATCATGCTCTGTGTGATATAGTGATACTATATTATGTTGATATTTGAAAGAGAGTATAACTGTTCTGCTGGGCAATAAAAATGGAGGAGAAGCAGCTTTTAGCTACTTTAGCTTTTGCCTCTGCAGTCGTTTGTAGTGAAAAGAAAAAGAAGAGAAAGCGTCAGAATGTGGGCTCGATCTTGGCTGCATAAACGGAACAGAAGGTCTTGTTTTGTTGGGTCATGACTGACAGGGCTTCCTGGTTCTGCAGTGAGAACGAATCCTATTGGTTCTTGCTTGTTGTATGTCACTCCGACTACAAAAAATATCTAGCAGGTTGGATATGAAAGACTGGAGAAAGACTGGCATAAATCGGGTCGCCGACTGCAGATTATCCCCTCACATCTAACGACCGCGACGACGGGAGCGCAGAGACTCCGGTACGATTCCTAAAGACTGGCAGTCTTTAGTCTGTCGTAGTTTACCGTCACCGGTGTAAATGTGTGCGTGAAAGAATAATGGAGCTTCTGTCAAAGCGCTTTGGGTGTTTAGAAAGGCGCTATACAGTATAAATCCAATCCATTATTATTATTATTATTACTATTATTATAAGCCCAGCATTAAAAAAGCAAAAATGCTGTGCTACTCCAAATAAAGTTCTCATTTATCATACCGCCTCATCTTTTAAACTCTCTGTGGTAATAGTAGAGGATATAACACTTTTGAGGTGAATTGTGTTCCATTATCACTCACAATCTCCGTAGGGTTTCAAAAACAAGAAAAGGTTGAAGTAAAGAAGGCTGTAATCACAGTAGTGGTGACTGTTGGCATTAAAGCCACTTCTGGCCACTTTGTGTAGTACTCAGTCAGGGTAACAGCGTATCTACAGTCCCAGGTCGCCATCTCAAATGGTCCAACCACATTAATGCCTACTTTCTGCCAGGGACCATCTGGTAATGGAACAGGCTGTAGCAGAGCAGGATGCATCCTTGCAGTTTAGTCATGTGTTCAGCATGTTGCGCATGTATTGATAAAGTCCTCAACACCCCTGTCCATACCTGGCCACCAGTACAGATCTCTCAGTCCCTGCTTAGTACGAACCACACCTTGGTGTGTTTCATGGGCCAAGGCCACCAGTCGATGTTGTAGTGCAACAGGAACAGTCAGCCGGTGAGGACCTCTGAACGCTTTCTGATCTTGCACCGACAGTTCATGTCTAAATGCAAAATATGGTTTGAGTTCTGGAGGCAGGGTTTTAGCTATCTTCGGCCACCCACCGGCGATCCGTGCGCATAAAGCATCAAGTTCTGGGCATGCTTCACATGCAGTGTCGAAATCTGGCACTGACAGAGCTCTCAGCTCAGTGTCCAGAAGTGCCACCACCTCCGATTCTGTCACATTTTCTGTCATCTGAGGAAATAGGCAAGCGAGACAAGCCATCTGCAGTATGGTTATGCACACCAGCACGGTAAATTACATCATACGTGAAGCACAACAGTCTGGCAGACCATCTAGCAATGTGCATCCCTATGTGTCCTAAGCCTTTTGTGGCCAATAAGGTGGTGAGTGCCTGACGATCTGTACGAAGTGTGAACCTGGTACCCCACAGAAACGTTCTCCATTTTTTCCATTGCCCAGATGCAGGCCAGTGCTTCCTTTTCCACTATGGAATACCCTCTCTCAGCAGTTGTTAATATGCGTGAGGCGAAAGCTACTGTTTTTTCTGTTTCATCAGGGTGGACTTGTCAATACAGCTCCCAAACAGATGTGTCTGTAGGGTTAGGGTTATGGCTTGTGTCTGATGCATCTGCAGACTAAAATGGGTAGGCTTGGGTCAAAAACAGCCAGAGCTGTACTGTTCACAATGCAGTTTTTAACGTCCTCAAAGCTCGACTGAGCAGCATCAGTCCATTGAAATATGTCTGTCTGCAAACATTTCCTCATTGGCTCCACCAGAGAAGCATAATTTTCCACAAACTTTGCGTACCATGAGGTGAGTCACAGAAATGAACGCAAAGTTGTGGCATCACTAAGCGCAGGAGCCTCAGTGATGGCCTTGATGTGTTCGGTGTCAGGAAGCAGACCCTGAGCTGAAATGGGATGGCCAAGGAACTGGTCTGCTTGAAATGACATGTTTCATCATTCAGTTGCAGTCCTGCGTTCTCTAGTGCAGCGAGAACTGCTTGTAGATTCTTATCATGATCCTGCCTGGTCACACCATACACAATGACATCATCCAAATAATTCTGAACCCCTCTGAGTTCTTTCAGCACGATAGACATCAGTCTAGATAATGCATTTGGGGCTGAGCACAGGCCATATGGAACCCGCTTGAACCTGAACAGTCCCTCGTGTGTTATAAAAATTATGCCCCGGATCTCCTCTGCCAGTAGCACTTGGTGATAAGCACTGGCTAGGTCTACTGTGGAGAACACTGTGGCACCTCTCATTTCAGCAAACAGGTTGTCCATGTGAGGAAGTGGGTGACTATCCATCACTATAGTAAGTCCACACACATTCTCACTGCGCCATTTTTCTTTTGTGTGACCACAATAGGAGACACCATGGAGATGCCTCAATCCTCTCTACATACATCCAGTTTTAACAGTCTGTCCAGTTCTGCAGAAACAGCTTGTTCAACAGAGACGGGAAGGTGGTGCAACTTCTGCTGAACAGGTTCAACACCCTCTTTCACTTTAATGCAGTGATTGACCACATCTCCATCATGCTGGTCCCTGTCTACCGTCCCCTGCTGAAGTGCAGCTCACCAACACAGAGGACCATCACTGTGTGGCCCAGTGATGCTGTTCCTGCATTACATGTACAGACTGGCAGGTCTTCAGGGAGGCGGCTGTCCATGAGGGGGTGGTAGATCTGGAGGACTACACATCCACTGTCCTCAGCTATATTCAGAAATGTGCAGAGGATGTCACCAGCACCAAAACAGTGACTAGTTATCTGAACCAGAAACCCTGGCTGAATGCAGAGGTCCGGTCCCTGCTGAAAACCAGAGACCTGGTGACAGACTGACCCTCAGGGTGGCCAGGAGGAAGCTGATTGCAGGAGTTAAGAGGGCTAAGACCACATATGCCCAGAAGATCCAGGGACACTTCACATCCAACGACACAGAGCATGTGGAGGGGCATAAAGTGCATTACAGACTATAAAACCAAGAGTGCACAATTCCCCAATGACCCCTCTCTGTCTGATGCACTTAACCACTTTTATGCTCACTTTGAGGACCCAAACACCACGCAAAGCACCAGACTCACCCCTCCATCAGGAGAAGAGCCCCTCAGAGTGACCCCAGCAGAGGTGAGGAGGTCCCTACAGAGGATAAATCCCCATAAAGCTGCCGGTCCTGACAACATACCCGGGTGTGTGCTGAGAGGCTGCGCCCACCAGCTCACTGAAGTGCTGACAGACATCTTCAACACCTCCCTCCAACAGGCGGTGGTCCCTACCTGCCTGAAGACCGCCACAATCACCTCAATCCCGAAAATATCCACAGTAACAAGCCTGAATGACTACAGACCGGTGGCCCTCACCCCCATAGTCATAAAGTGCTTCGAGAAACTGGTCATGGCCCACATCAAAGACTGTATCGATGACACCGTGGACCCACATCAATATGCATACAGGAAGAACCATCCACAGAAGATGTCCTATCCTCTGTGGTCCACACAGCCCTCACCCACCTAGAGAACAGAGACTCCTACATCCGCCTGCTCTATGTGGACTTCACATCTGCCTCCAACACCATCAGACCACAGACCCTGATACAGAATCTATCCATACTTGGACTGAGCTCAACCCTCTGCAACTGGGTCCTGGACTTCCTAACAGACAGGCTGCAGTGTGTGAGAATCCACAACGTCCTCTCCTCCCCCATCATCCTCAGCACTGGCTTCCCCTAGGGCTGTGTGCTGAGCCCCCTCCTGTTCACCTTGCTCACCCATGACTGCTCAGCCAAACATCCGAGCTGCCTGATCGTGAAGTTTTCAGATGATACAGCTGTGGTAGGACGCATCAACAACAACGAGTCCGACTACAGGAGGGAGGTGGAACATCTGGAGGGCTGATGTAGAGGAAACAACCTCTGCATCAATGTGAAGAAGACCAAGAAGATGATGGTGGACTTTAGAAGGAGCAGACACCCTCCTCTGACCCCCTGCACATCGGAGGGACAGCGGTGGAAGTGGTCTCCAGCTTCAGGTATCTGGGTGTCCACATATCACCTGGAGCTGCCACACTTCCAGCCTGATTAAGAAGGCACACCAGCGCCTCTGTCTCCTCAGGAGGCTGAGACATGCTGGACTGAGGAGCCCAGTCCTGACATCTGACATGTGCATGGTGGAGAGTGTCCTGTGCTCCTGCATCAACAACTGGCATGGCAGCTGCTCTGCAGCAGAGAAGAAGTGTCTGCAGAGCGTTGTGAAAGCAGCACAGAGGACTGTGGGATGCAGCCTACCCACCACCATGAACATCTACTCCTCCAGATGTAGGAAAAAGGCCTCCTGCATTAGAGACCACACTCACCCTGCACACACGCTGTTTGTCCCTCTTCCTTCAGGCAGGAGGCTGCAGAGCATAAAGAACAGGACTGAGGAACAGCTTTTTCCCCAATGCTGTGAGACTGTTAAACTCTGGAGGACTGCTGTAGCACCCTGTGGGGGGCGCTCCAGGTGTACGGGGTGGATGGTCTTTTGTTAAGGGCCATTCAGTCCCTGTACCAGAGGAGTGTGAGTCTGGTCCTCATAGCCGGCAGTAAGTCGGACCTGTTCCCAGTGAGGGTTGGACTCCTCCAGGGCTGCCCTTTGTCTCCGGTCCTGTTCAGAACCTTTATGGACAGGATTTCTAGGAGCAGCCGTGGTGTGGAGAGGGTGGAGTTTGGTGACAGGAGAATCTCGTCTCTGCTTTTTGCAGATGATGTGGTCCTCCTAGCTTCATCGAGCTCTGACCTTCAGCTCTTGCTGGGGAGGTTCACACAAATCCTCCCTCAAACGTCTTAAACCATCCAGAACGCAGCAGCCAGACTCCTGACTAAATCCAGCAGGAGAACTCACATCACCCCGATTCTAAAGTCCCTTCACTGGCTCCCTGTAGAATCCAGAGTCCAGTTTAAAGTCCTGGTTCTCACCTACAGAGCTCTAAACGGCCAGGCTCCTGACTACTTATCTCAGCTTCTTTCTCCACACACAGTCAGTGCGTTTACATGCAGTCTAGAAAACCGAATTATTGCCTTAAATCGACTTAAGTCGTTTTTTTCAACTGCATGTAAACGCGTTAGTCCGGCTGAAGTGGAACTGGATCTAATGGAGCTAAAGCTCCCAGATGATGCGGTCGTAGCTCGACTTCCTCCTCCATGTAAACAGCTTAGTCGAGCTAATGCCGTCTGGGCGCTCCTCCTCCAGGAGTGACGACACCGCGGAAGTGGGAATACAAACAAATCAGTAGCGGTAAAAGACGAACAGCAAAAACAAACGGACAGCTTGTCAGCGCTGGGTACACGAAGACGCCCGATCAAATTAGTGACCGATAGAAGCGTTTAGAACAAGAGTTTTTAAACGCTAAGAAAACAACCGGCAGAACACCGACAGGAAAGGGCGCATGGCGCCCCCTATCGTAGCGGAGTGGAGCGAACTTCATTTAAGTTAAGAGTTCGGTTTTCTAACAGACGTGTGAACTAGGATAAAGGCTCCCAGTTTAATAACATGAGATCGACCTAGACCGATCTAGCTCGACTTAGATCTGCATGTAAACGCACTAACTCTCTCGTAACCTTCGATCTTCATCTCAAAACCTGCTGGCTGTTCCTCACACCGAACTAAAAACCAAAGGGGACAGGGCCTTTCAGGATCTGGCTCCCAGACTGTGGAACAGCCTGACCCTGAAACTCTGTCTCTGCAGCACTGTGGAGGCTTTCTATAAACTCCTAAAAACTCCCCTCTTCATCCAGGCGTTCCCTCACTGACCATGTAGATAGACCTGATAAACTCCTGATCTGGTTCTTATCCACATCGTTTACTGACCTGACTGTGTTTATATCTCTGATCTTTCCTACATTTTGTCCCTTATTGTTTTATTCTCATGAGTTCTGAACTGTTGGCTAACCTGAGAAAGGCCCTTTAATCAAACGGACTCACTAGACCTGACTGCAGCATCTACCTCCCACCACACGGTGGCGCCACCACCAACCCGGCGGCACAACCGGAAGCTGTGTTGTTATTAGGAACTCCATCCGGTCTTCGATGCTACGTCCCGGTTCCGTTATTAAGACGTTTCTCTGTCGCCGTTCGCCTCGTTTGCTCCGGTTGAGTTCGGCTCAAAGGTCCGTTCTGGTTTTCCTGTCTGAAAGTCCGGGTCCGGGTTAGAACCGAACCCAGACCAGTACCGCAGTAAGAGACGGACTGCATCATGGCTACTGAGAGCCCCCGAAACGAGGAGGAACCTGGACCCGGACCTGGACCCGGATCTAACGAGCACGACTATGCTTACACAGCGGACGGTCCTCCACCGGAACCAGAACCAGAACCACCATCCGGTCCTAACTCGGAGCCTGAGCCGCAGGTCGCTCCTGTGTCCCGGGACCCTTCAGAACCGGCCGTGGACTGCCTCGGTGGGGCCGAGGAAGAGACCCTTACCGAAGGACCGAGCTCCCCGTCCGGTTCTCGTCGGGGACCGAGACGCTTCAGGCGGCCGGAGGACCAGAGCTGCTCCTGCTGCCAGCTGCTGTTCCAGCGGCAGGGCCGCTCCTTCAACCGGAGAGCCGTCTACACCTTCACCAGCCCGGACACCGTCCACTGGGTCTTCCCGGGCTCCGCCGTCACCGACCGCTCCTTCCTCTGCGAGACCTGCGCCCAGATCATCCGGTCCAGGAGCCGGAGGAGGCAGACCGGCAGGCGCTGCCTCTGGCTGAAGCCTCCCCCCACCAGGAAGGTGGGTAGACCGGGTCTACCTGGGGTTAGAGGGGCCTACGGGAGGGGGGGGGGTCTACAGGAGGTTCTAGAGGGGGTCTACAGGGGGGTCTAGAGGGGCCTACAGGGGGTCTGCAGGAGGTTCTAGAGGGGTCTAGNTCAGAATTAGGATCAGATTCAGAATCAGGATCAGAATCAGGTTCAGGATCAAATTCAGAATCAGGTTCAGAATCAGTTTCAGGATCAGGTTCAGAATCAGGATCAGGATCAGATTCAGGACCAGGATCAGGTTCAGAATCAGGTTCAGGTTCAGAATCTGGATCAGGTTCAGAATCATGATCAGAATTTTGATCAGATTCAGAATCAGGAACAGGATCAGAATCAGAATCTTTATCAGGATCAGGATAAGAATCTGGATCAGAATCAGGATCAGGATCAGAATCAGAATCTGGATCAGGTTCAGGAACAGAATCAGGATCTGGATCTGGATCAAGATCAGGATCAGGTTCAGAATCAGAAATAGGATCAGATTCAGGATCAGGTTTAGAATCAGGTTTAGGATCAGATTCAGAATCAGAATTAGGATCAGATTCAGGATCAGGATCAGAATGAGGATTCAGGATCAGATTCAGAATCAGAATTAGGATCAGATTCAGAATCAGGATCAGAATCAGGTTCAGGATCAAATTCAGAATCAGGTTCAGAATCAGAATTAGGATCAGATTCGGAATCAGGATCAGAATCAGGTTCAGGATCAGGATCAAATTCAGAATCAGGTTCAGGTTCAGAATTTGGATCAGGTTCAGAATCATGATCAGAATTAGGATCAGATTCAGAATCAGGAACAGGATCAGAATCAGAATCTTTATCAGGATCAGGATAAGAATCTGGATCAGAATCAGGATCAGGATCAGAATCAGAATCTGGATCAGGTTCAGGAACAGAATCAGGATCTGGATCTGGATCAAGATCAGGATCAGGTTCAGAATCAGAAATAGGATCAGATTCAGGATCAGGTTTAGAATCAGGTTTAGGATCAGATTCAGAATCAGAATTAGGATCAGATTCAGGATCAGGATCAGAATGAGGATTCAGGATCAGATTCAGAATCAGAATTAGGATCAGATTCAGAATCAGGATCAGAATCAGGTTCAGGATCAAATTCAGAATCAGGTTCAGAATCAGAATTAGGATCAGATTCGGAATCAGGATCAGAATCAGGTTCAGGATCAGGATCAAATTCAGAATCAGGTTCAGGTTCAGAATTTGGATCAGGTTCAGAATCATGATCAGAATTAGGATCAGATTCAGAATCAGGAACAGGATCAGAATCAGAATCTTTATCAGGATCAGGATAAGAATCTGGATCAGAATCAGGATCAGGATCAGAATCAGAATCTGGATCAGGTTCAGGAACAGAATCAGGATCTGGATCTGGATCAAGATCAGGATCAGGTTCAGAATCAGAAATAGGATCAGATTCAGGATCAGGTTTAGAATCAGGTTTAGGATCAGATTCAGAATCAGAATTAGGATCAGATTCAGGATCAGGATCAGAATGAGGATTCAGGATCAGATTCAGAATCAGAATTAGGATCAGATTCAGAATCAGGATCAGAATCAGGTTCAGGATCAAATTCAGAATCAGGTTCAGAATCAGAATTAGGATCAGATTCGGAATCAGGATCAGAATCAGGTTCAGGATCAGGATCAAATTCAGAATCAGGTTCAGGTTCAGAATTTGGATCAGGTTCAGAATCATGATCAGAATTAGGATCAGATTCAGAATCAGGAACAGGATCAGAATCAGAATCTTTATCAGGATCAGGATAAGAATCTGGATCAGAATCAGGATCAGGATCAGAATCAGAATCTGGATCAGGTTCAGGAACAGAATCAGGATCTGGATCTGGATCAAGATCAGGATCAGGTTCAGAATCAGAAATAGGATCAGATTCAGGATCAGGTTTAGAATCAGGTTTAGGATCAGATTCAGAATCAGAATTAGGATCAGATTCAGGATCAGGATCAGAATGAGGATTCAGGATCAGATTCAGAATCAGAATTAGGATCAGATTCAGAATCAGGATCAGAATCAGGTTCAGGATCAAATTCAGAATCAGGTTCAGAATCAGAATTAGGATCAGATTCGGAATCAGGATCAGAATCAGGTTCAGGATCAGGATCAAATTCAGAATCAGGTTCAGGTTCAGAATTTGGATCAGGTTCAGAATCATGATCAGAATTAGGATCAGATTCAGAATCAGGAACAGGATCAGAATCAGAATCTTTATCAGGATCAGGATAAGAATCTGGATCAGAATCAGGATCAGAATCAGAATCTGGATCAGAATCAGGATCAGGATCAGAATCTGGATCAGAATCAGGATCAGGATCAGGAACAGAATCAGAATCTGGATCTGGATCAAGATCAGGATAATAATAATAATAATAATAATGCATAGGTTTTATATAGCGCTTTTAACCACTACTCAAAGACGCTTTACAAAAACAAAAAGAAGGAAACTGTAAATAAATGAACAGGGTTTAAATGCTTGGTTAAACAAGTAAGTTTTCAGAAGTTTTTTGAATTTCAGAAGTGAGTCAGCAGTACGAATATGTTGGGGGAGAGAGTTCCATAAGGTTGGAGCAGCTACAGAAAAAGCTCTGTCCCCAATGGTGCGATGTTTTGACGTTATTGTGTGAGAGAGGAGGTTGGAGGTCGAAGATCTGAGACGGCGAGAAGGGCGATGGTGACGCAGAAGGTCAGACAGATAACAAGGGGCAAGGTTATTGAGGGCCTTGTAGGTGATGAGTAGGATCTTGAAGTGAATGCGCTGCTGAATGGGAAGCCAATGAAGGTTTTTTAGGACCGGGGTTATGTGATCTCTCTTGTTGGTCTGAGTGAGGAGCCGTGCAGCTGAGTTCTGAACATACTGAAGTTTCTTTATGTGTGTGGATGGAAGGCCATAGAGGAGGCTATTGCAGTAATCTATTCTAGAGGAGATGAAGGCGTGGATGAGGGTTTCAGCTGCAGTAGAGGACAGAATAGGACGGAGACGGGCAATATTTTGAAGGTGAAAGAAGGCTGTTTTAGTGATATGACGGATGTGTGCTAGGAAAGAGAGTGAGGGGTCAAAAATGACTCCCAGGTTTCTGATCTGAGAGGATGGAGTGACTGTGCAACCGTCAGTACTGAGCGTGAAACCTTTGGAGGAGGAGAGAAGGGATTTGGGTCCAGATATGATTAACTCAGATTTATTGCAGTTGAGCTTGAGGAAGTTTGTAGACATCCAACTTTTTAGGGCATTGAGGCATTTTGCTATAGTGGAGACGGTAGTGGAGGTGATGTTTTTAGTAGATAGGTAGAGTTGGCTGTCATCGGCATAGCAGTGAAATTGAAGTCCATGGTGGTGAATGATACGCCCAAGGGGTAGCATGTAGATGATGAAAAGAAGGGGACNGAACAGAACCAGGACTAGAACTAGAACCAGGACTAGAACCAGAACTAGAACCAGGACTAGAACAGAACTAGAACCAGGACAAGAACCAGAACTAGAACCAGGACTAGAACTAGAACCAGAACTAGAACTAGAACCAGGACTAGAACAGAACCAGGACTAGAACAGAACCAGGACTAGAACAGAACTAGAACCAGGACTAGAACTAGAACCAGGACTAGAACAGAACCAGGACTAGAACTAGAACCAGGACTAGAACCAGAACTAGAACCAGGACTAGAACAGAACTAGAACCAGGACAAGAACCAGAACTAGAACCAGGACTAGAACTAGAACCAGAACTAGAACTAGAACCAGGACTAGAACAGAACTAGAACCAGGACAAGAACCAGAACTAGAACCAGGACTAGAACTAGAACCAGAACTAGAACAGAACCAGGACTAGAACCAGAACTAGAACCAGGACTAGAACAGAACCAGGCCTAGAACCAGGACTAGAACCAGAACCATAACTAGAACCAGGACTAGAACAGAACCAGGACTAGAACTAGAACCAGGACTAGAACCAGAACTAGAACCAGGACTAGAACTAGAACCAGGACTAGAACAGAACCAGGACTAGAACAGAACCAGGACTAGAACTAGAACCAGGACTAGAACCAGAACTAGAACCAGGACTAGAACAGAACCAGAACCAGGACTAGAACCAGG
>SSNR01000448.1:60027-88395 GCA_006937965.1 Callopanchax toddi | reverse complement strand
GCCCCCTACTGGACACTGCCCCCTACTGGATACTGCCCCCTACTGGACACTGCCCCCTACTGGACACTGCCCCCTACTGGATACTGCCCCCTACTGGACACTGCCCCCTACTGGACACTGCCCCCTACTGGATACTGCCCCCTACTGGATACTGCCCCCTACTGGACACTGCCCCCTACTGGACACTGCCCCCTACTGGACACTGCCCCCTACTGGACACTGCCCCCTGCTGCAGCAGAAGTGTCAGGCTGCCAAATAAGGAGAAACCCAGCAGAACCGGAAGGCAGGGCTTTCTTCTGATCTCTGAGTTTCTCCTTAGGAAATAATGACAGCGTATTTTGAGTTCTAATGGTGCAACGCTGATCTAGAGGCGTCAAAGATTACACCTGTTTAATATGAAGTGATTTAAATATGGAGTCACAGGCACTTTAAACAACCAATGATCAGCTGACCCAGACGGTCACTAGATCCTGTAGCTTTGATTTATTTTAACTTTTTAGGTTCATAACTGTGGTTAGAACAAAAATGTGGAGTTTAGAGAAGTTATAACTGATTTTAAGGGAAAAGGGGAAAAAAGGAATTTGAGTAAAAAAATGAAAAAAATAAATAAATTTGGGAGTGAAGTCCAGTCAGAACCAGAGCAGAGACCTGTTGAACAGGGTTGTCCTGATGACACTTCTCTATAACTGATGGGTAAATACGTGGATGGTTGATTTAACGAGGACACCAGGGCCTTTTAATGCACATAGCTCAAAATAACTTTTGTTTTTGGAGGTCATTTAAAATATCGCGATATATATATCGTATTGGGGTGTAGCCAAAAAATATCAGGATATTAGCTTTTCCTAATATTATGCAGCCCTAGATGCAGGAAGGTGTGAATTAGACTGAAAATGCCTGGGGATCAGGGTTAGAGCTGGAGAGGTGGAACCCCAGGTTTAATGGAGGTGTTTCTGTTTGAGATAGATGTCTTCCTTCACTTCTCTCTCAGACCATCTGTCTTCTCTGTCCAGAATGTGGACGTAGTCATTTTCAAAGTGTGTCCCTTGTCCTTGAGGTGTAGGTGGACTGCTGAGTCCTGACCTGTAGAGGTGTCTCTCCTGTGTTGGACCGTGTTCTTGTGTAATAGTTGTTTAGTTTCTCCTATAGAGGTCTGGACAGTCCTCATAAACACCACTAAGCTGCTGTTTGGGAGTCCTGTCCTTTGAATGGACCAGTGTCCGTCTGTCTGAGGGTGTTAAAACATAGCAGTGTTTAAATAGAAAAGTCCCTCCAGGAAGTAGTGGGGGTCTTTTTTGGTGATGGTTTCTAGGGGTGAGCCGAATGCTCGTTTCAGACGAGTATCCGGTACGGATAATGCATTTTTGACGAGTCCGAGCCGAATCCGAATAAAACGCATCATTATTCGTGATCGTGCTGAAGGAAATCATCAACTGACTGTGTTCACGCTCTGTGAGTGGCCAGTCACACAGAGCGCCCCGCACCCGTCAGCTGTGGAGAGGAGGAGGAGGAGGCGGGGAGGGCGTTCATCCAGGCCCTCATCAGCCCAAAAGTAACCCGCTCCGGCTCCGCCACCCGGACCTCTCCCGTGCCCCATAACCGCTAGTTCTGCTCGGTCAGAACAGCTGTACGCGCAGACCGCCAGGAGCGGCGGCGGGGAAACTAGCGGTTCTTCGAGCAGACGGAAAGTCCGCGGGGTTTCAGTCCTGACAGGACGCGTTCTCCCAGTGAGTGAGTAGTTCAATGAGGAGGAGAAGGAGGCTCCGCGTCAACCTGGACGCTCTGGTGACCCGATCGTTTCCCGCTGGACCAGCGACAGTCCAGACTTTTAAATCTCATACTTTGATCTGCCTGGTCCATAAAACCAGTAGACCAGCGGGTCCACTAACACTGGGTCGGATCATCATCATTTTGCTTTGTTCCTGCGTGATGATGCGCATTTGGCAAAAAAGTCTGCTGCGTAAAACCGGTCTGAGACCCATTGGCTGAAGGACGAAGGTCCCGGTATCTGTCCCCTGTCACGCGTCAGGTGAACTCAGCCGTGCTCGCGCGCCTGTCATTCATAGAGTGAATGGGAGCGCGCACCGTGTTTCCCAGCCAGCTTAAAATTCAACAGATCATCAACACTAGAACACATTGATCTGTCAGTGACGTCATCAGATTCGTCTACAGCTGTTTTCAGAGACTCACATTAATTCTAATGTTTAAAAAGACCCACAAGTAGTTTAACTAAAACATGACGAAGAGCCCTGCATCCTGTAACATGGATGATAAAATAAACAGGAGAGAAATAAAGTCACTCTAAGGCAGATTTAATCCATTACAGATAAATACTTGTGGTTAAAAAAAAGTTAATCAGGTGACCTGTAAACTAAATCTAACCCTTTATTGTCAGGTGACCTGATGAGAAGGTTTCTACAATAAAACTATTAAAACAGGGTGAGCCTTAGTAAACAGCTGCAGTCCTGACAGATCAATGTGTTTTAGTGTTAAAATGTTTGACTGGACCAGATTCAACCTGCTACCTTTATCAGACATCAATGAGCTCAGAGTTCATCTGGTCTGGTGAGTGTTGGGGGGGGGGTGTGTGTGTGTGACTCTGGTGTGGGAGGTTCTGACAGGTGTTAGGCTGGTAACTAGCCCCCCCCCCCCCAATGGTGTGCCTTGTGATTTTTTTTCAATAACAAAGTGTACCTCGGCTCAAAAAGGCTGAAAACCCAGCCTTTAATTTTGTGATCAAAAACATTGAATCTGAATTCTGAGGCTGCTCTGTAAACAGTTTTCAAATAAACAATACATAAAGCTAATTCTGATCAATCAGATCAATTTCAGACTTAAAATAATGTACAGATTTAAGCCACACCCACTTCCGGGCAAATTACGTCACTTCTGTATCGCGGTCCGCCCACTTCCGGTTTAGGCCCCACCCACTCCGAGTACAGATACGGATACAGATAATTTAGGTGGTTGAACAGATACAGGTAATGCAGTACTCGCTCATCCCTAATGGTTTCATCCTAAAATGACTGATTTCGCTGCACATTTTTCAAAAGTTGCAAGTATTCTTCAAGCATTTTTTGTTTAAGGTTTTATTTTGTTTATATGCACACACTGTATGCGCCGTTTCATCATAATATAACGGCTACAAGATGCTGTCATCTCCATGACAACAGCGCTGACAGCCTGTCTCAGCGTCACTCAGACGTTACAGCGTGAGCGACTCGCTTTACTTTCACTTTTAGAGATTCACCTCAGAGGTTCCCCGTGTTCACTGGATACTAACGTCATGTGGTTGTTTGCATGTATAAGAAACGACATTCAAAGGATTTCACGTTAGTTCCCGCTGACGCCTGACGGTCCTATTTTCTCACAGAAGACTCACAGATCAGTTCTTTTTAAATCTAGTTTCTCACATTGTCCAAATACGGACATTAAACCTGGTCTCCTTTATCACCCGTCTCAGACCCCAGCCCGTCTCTGCTCCTCTCTTTTCGGCAGAGCGAAGATGTTCGTGTATAATCATCACATTGTGTTTGGTTCAGAACAGCCTTCTACCACTCTTGTGTAATCGCTACTTTGGGAAATATACTTGCTCGTATTTTAGCCGTAATATCTGACAGAAACTGACCAGCACGTTTAGCGGCTCGACTCAAAAACCGGAAGTCAACACAGCTCGAGGCAACGGGATTGGTCAAAACTTTTTCAAATGGCGGTGATTGGTCAAAGAAGAAGGTGACGCACGACAAACGCTAAGATGACTGGTCAGATTTGCAGTGATTGGTGAAATTCCAAGGCCGCGAAAAATAATAATCAAATCGAATTTTAATATTTTTAAATCGATTGATAATCGTTCATGTCTGCGTATCGATGCATCAGGAAACCGACTTCATCTCCCGCCCCTACTGTTGTCCTTGTCTTCTGAATTTGCTGCTTCGGAGTCTTTTCCAGATGACTGTTATTTAACAGTGGTCCAGTTTGGGTCTCTGCAGGTCTGAAGAGCTTCTCTGACACGTTTCTGTTACTTTTGTTTCTCAAGGCCAAAATACCTCAGAAACTACTACGAATATTTCCTTACTCGCCAAAATATCAGAATCAGCTTTATTGACCAGAAAGGTGGCGTCCCACCATTCAGGAATTGGACTTGGTACAAATACCAATATGAGCAAATTCCGTGAGATTCATCTTTTTCTACTGGATTCCATTTTGTTTGTTGAATTCTGCGATTCTGTCGCCGTTTTCCGCATGGCGGAAATCATACGGCACCATCACATCTGGCCCGGCCCGGCCCGGCGCAGCCAGGTTGTGTTCACACAGCCTTCTGAGGAAAGCCGAAGTGACCAATCACATGGGTAGTCTCCACCACAAAAGTGGCGCTTAAAAAAGAAATCTGTGATGTCATACATGAGCGCCACACGTTAGTAAACAAAGCCTGGTCAGTGGAGACGAGTGAGAAATGAAGGTTAAGACGATGGAAAACCTTGTGGTATTATTTGTCCTCCCATTGTGGCTCGTTTTGAGGACTTCAGCCGGCCAATCAGACCATCAGGGAACAGGTCCAAGAAAACGGTCAGCCTAGCACGGAGACCCCACAGATACCCTACCAGGACTAGACCGGGCTGACCCAGATAGGCTCAACAATACTAACCTTAAAAACTTTACAAAATCTATTTAGGACTTTTAAATACTTTTGAGGGGTCTTAATTTTCATTAAATCAATTCATCAACTTTCAAGACTTTAAGACCCCACAGATAGTCTGTTAGTGATCTGATGCGACTTTAGTTGCCAGAGACAGAGAGGACAGACAGGACAGAGAGGACAGACAGGACAGAGAGGACAGACGGGACAGAGAGGACAGACAGGACAGAGAGGACAGACGGGACAGAGAGGACAGATGGGACAGAGAGGACAGACAGGACAGAGAGGACAGACGGGACAGAGAGGACAGACAGGACAGACGGGACAGACAGGACAGACGGGACAGAGAGGACAGAGAGGACAGATGGGGTTCCTATTGAACTGGTCGCGTCCTACGGGGTCATAGTCGATCAGAACCTTTCATTTCAGTTCCACATAGAGAACCTGGTCACAAAGCTGAAGCTTAAACTAGGTTCCTGTTACAGAAATAAAGGATGTTTTTCTCTGAAGGAAAGGAAACACTTCATCTCTGCAACCTTTCTACCTTTACTAGATGATTCCGTCTATGTGACTACAGCTGATAAACCTGGACCCAGTGTCCCACAGTGCACTGGTTTAAAACCCACCTGGGCCTGATTGCTCAGAGGTAGCTCAGTTTGGCTTCCCCTCCTGCATGATCTGATACTGCAAGTAGTTCATGCACTTCATTTGATCCAAGTAAGCTGCGGCAGAAGGACAACATTTTTGAGTGGATACTCCTGAATGTTTAAGGATTGATTTTTCTTTTGACGGTGCAAACGCCACGTCGGACTAAAGTTTAACGCCTGCCGCAGAAACAGAGGAGACAATGGCGTCTACTGAAACGCTAACGTTACTTATTGAAATAGCACTCGAGAAATACTTCTCAAAAGTGGAGGAAGCATCAAAACAAGGATTTTCTGGGTTGGAACAACACTTGGATGCACTTAGAGAAGAAACAAAGTCCCTTCAAGAGGAAAATATAAAAACAACAGATTCAGTCTGTGTCCAACTTCTCCAAGACCCTCTGAGACCAAACAGGAGACACGGAGTGTCCTGGGCGCGCACGGCCCCCAAAGCGCACGCACGTTGACCGACAGTCGACAACACAGAAACTTGAATTTTATTGGCTGAAAAAGTTCACCAGTCAGAGAGAATTCTACCGGAGGACGGATCAGTGTTGCCAACTTGGCGACTTTGTCGCTGTTTCTAACGACTTTGCGACCCCCCTCTGCAACTTTTTTTTCAAAAAGCGCCTAGCGACATTTCCGATGATCCGACGCTTTTTGTTGAACCGTTTGGTTAATAATGCCGGTGACGGCAGCCCCCACTCTCTCCGTTTCTCTCACTCTGTGTGTGTGTGTGTGTGTTTAAGCTGCACGTGATTGGTCAGTCAGCTCCACCGCGCGCTCTGCTTTAGCGTCTGTGCCTGGCTGCAGCGAGCGAGCAGGAGGGGAGGGGCAGGGAGCGGGGACACAGAGGCTCTGGTAGTATGGCAAGCCGTTTGAGCATTTATTACATATCCTCGATATCAAGTGACATTTTGGTTAACTAGTTTGCGACTACACTTGACTAGTTCGAATACTCTGGTTTCAACTCAGCGAGAGGAGGAAAAGAGAAGAAAGGTGAGGGAATGAGTGACAGCAGGAACAGGCTCTCTCAGCTGAGACTGTTGCTTCTCAAAGCTAATCTTCAGTAAAGACTAGCTATTTGTTACCTGGGTGGTGTTTTAAAATATTTTTCACACATGTTCATTTAAATGTTACTGTGTGATGATCTTAGCTTTTATAAGTTCAAAGTGTATGAATATTTTACTTACAGATAGGGCTGGGTACCGTAACACGGTACTACTGTGGTACCGACCGAAAACCTTCGGTAGGTTCCTAGTTTCAGTACTTTTACAATAACATGTCCCTTTAAATGCGGCGCTCTGATCGGTGCACACAAGTGAACTACGTTCTCTTCCCAGTCCCCTAGCTGCCATCATTCAGTCCTCCTGTAGTTGTCAAACTGTGTAGTGTTGTGTATCTCCAGGACTCACCATAGCAGCTCCCACTGCGATCCCGGTGAATCCCATCTGCACCGGAGACACAAACCAACTCAATGATTGCCGTCAAACTGAGCACACTGAACAAGGCTGACCTATAACCCTAGCAGCCTCTCACCTCTGAGATGGGCGTGTCGATGATTCGTTTGTCTCCGTACTTCTTCCACAGACCTCTGCTCACCTGCACACAGAACAAGTGACACTGTGACCTCAGCAGAACCAGGTTCAGATGGCTCTAATGATCAATCTACATCAATCTATGGCTAACAGCTAGCTGTAATAGCAAGTCTGCATGGTTATGGTAGTTATGTTTATGTATTTGGTTGTTTGTTGGTTAGGGTTGTTTTTATCCAAACGACTTATAAATGATAAGGTAACAAAGAAGTTACCAATGAGCTAACAAGAGGGATATATAGAGGGATTAACTCTGGTCTCTGAGGTCACCATGAGGGAGAAGAACACAGGATAGAGGGAAGAGCATGAAGAGAGTCCAGAGGAGTAGTGAAGGTAGGAGCTAGTCTTGAAGATGTCCTCTGAAGACCCAGGTCTTCAGAGGACAGAGGACCCTGTTCTGGTAGCTTGGTAGGTCATTCCTCCACATGAGAAGAGTCTGGACTGTCCCAGCGTGGTGTAGCTCTGCTAGCTGATGATCCTCTGATGACCGCAGTGACCGAGCCGTGACGTCAGCCTTAGCCAGAGGATTCCAGTAGGTGGAGCCGTTCCTTTGGTTTGGTTTGGTGACAGGAGAATCTCGTCTCTGCTTTTTGCAGATGATGTGGTCCTCCTAGCTTCATCAGGCTCTGACCTTCAGCTCTTACTGGGGAGGTTCACAGCCGAGTGTGAAGCGGCTGGGATGAAGATCAGCACCTCCAAGTCTGAGGCCATGGTTCTCGGTTGGAAAAAGGTGGCTTGCCAACTCCAGGTCGGGAGAGAGGTCCTGCCCCAGGGGGAGGAGTTCAAGTATCTCGGGGTCTTGTTCTCTAGTGAGGGAAGGAGGGAGCTGGACAGGCGGATTGGGGCAGCGTCTGCAGTGATGGACGCTGAACCGGTCTGTTGTGGTGAAGAAGGAGCTGAGCCAGAAAGCAAGGCTCTCGATTTACCGGTGGGTCTACGTCCCAATCCTCACCTGGTCATGAGCTTTGGGTAATGACCGAAAGAACGAGATCGCGGATACAAGCGGCTGAAATGAGTTTCCTCCACAGGGTGTCCGGGCTCAGCCTTAGGGATAGGGGGAGGAGCTCGGACATCCGGGAGAGACTCGGAGTAGAACCGCTGCTCCTCCATGTCGAAAGGAGCCAGTTGAGGTGGTTCGGGCATCTTGTTAGGACGCCCCCTGGACGCCTCCCCAGGGAGGTGTTTCAGGCATGTCCTGCCGGCAGGAGGCCCCCGGGTCGACCCAGGACACGCTGGAGAAAATCTATCTCTGGTTTGGCCCTGGAGCGCCTTGGGATCCTGCTGGAGGAGCTGGTAGAAGTGGCTGGGAGAAGACCGTCTGGAGCTCCCTAATTGGGATGCTGCCCCCGCGACCCGGACCTGGATAAGCGAGACGAGACGGAGCCGTTCCTTTCAGGACCCTGTATGCTAGTGGTAGAGACTTGGATTTGATCTTAAAATTTTATATTAAAATCGTCTGTGATGTATTTAGTAGTCAATGCATCGTTAAATTTTTAAAGCTGTTTTTAACAGCCTTGTCTGCCATTCTGTTGTCCAGACCCGCAGCTGGACCCGGTGGAGCGTTGTCCTGCAGAGCTCCGTGTTGTACACTAGAGCACCATGCTGCAGTCAGTCACAAGTCAAAGTCAGCTTTATTGTCAAATCTTCTATGTACGTACACATACTACGAAGGATACTTCAACACATGGTCCACTGGCCTTCCAATCAGTGACGGCTGTCCTTAGAGATAGATAGGGTTTCTTGTCAGGAAGGGTTATTGAGGGTTCTCTCTGGTGGTCCTCACCAGAACCAGAGTCTCTGCGACAGGCTGGCGCTACCAAAACAACCTAAAGGTTCAGTAACACTGGTTGAGATCTGCAAGGATAAAAGTCCTTTCTCCATCTGAATGATTAAAGGTAGGGCTGCACCGACTGCAGTTTTCTGGCCGATCACCGATCTTTAGACAACCTTTCCTGCCGATCTCGATTTTTTTTGCCGATCTTGTATTTTTCATAACTAGAAGCCAATTACTTTAATGTTTCCATTTTTATTGAGTAAATTGAATGAATACTCACAAAACATGAGGTAGTGTCCTCTCATATAAAAATTATATATATATAAATATAAAATATAAACAATTAATTAATAAAGCCAATAAAAAAGGTGCCTCTTAAAAATAAAACCAGAGCTGTGAACCATTACCAAAGCCCTTTTCTCAGGTCCTCCTTTAATTAATAGAACTTTCTGTCTGTAATTTTACTAAAACACTTGTTAAATCTACTCTAATAAACACTTCAGCATTAACTCTGTGCAGTGTGTAAATAACTCCAACATAGTGTCTCTATACTGACTAACAGAGCAGAAATCATCCAGATTCACTTAATGCTGCTCATCTCACCTACAGGTTTTCTAACTGCGGCTGCGCGCCACCTGACTACTCAGCTCCCGTAGATTTTACTGATGGTGCATTTAATGCGCCTCGTAAAAACGAGGACATAGCAGCTAAACTATGGGATAATCTACCGATTAAACGCGGAGTCATTGCTGTTAGATCACGGCCACGGGACAGTTCTCCCCCGCGCCCCTCTAATGAGAGACACGCTGGAAAGATACGTTCTGCATTTAGCCTCAAGTTGTGTCCGACGCACGCTGAAGCTACCGCCACCGGCGACGCTGTCCGCTCTCAGATCAGTGAACTCCGTTTTTGCTTTTTCTGTCATACGGACTGCAACTATAGAGAAACAGACGAGTGGAGAGCTGAACCAGCTCACTTTGTTGTAGTTCAAAGCGTTAGCAGCCGCGCTAGCAGCTGTTAGCTTTCATCTCGGGTACAACTTCTTAGGTTTAGTCTGGCGGGGTCCGATGAAAGTCTGGCGGGCCGCCAGGCTTATAAAGCGCTGGGGGAAACCCTGAGTGTAGCACGGACGTGATGTAGCGCGCGGAAGGGAGGGAGGCAGTCTGCACCTCCCGGGAACAGGAGAAAAAAGCCTAGAACCAAGATCGACGATCGCATGGGAATATGGTCGATTTACGATCCCCTCAAATTAACGTGATCGAGCCCGATCGATCGGTGCGCCCCTAATTAAAGGCCAAATGTCACGGTTAAAATGTTCCTCTGAAAATGTTATCGTATCAAAACTGACACTGAGAAAGAGAAAAAAAACCTCCTTCAGACCTTCAAAAGGTCTGGAGAAACTTTAAAGATTCAAATCTGGAGAATAACTAAGAGTCAAGGACTCCAGAGGGATCTTGGGTTCTGATCGTACCTTGTAGGCTCCGTCGTACTGAGCCACCTCCTCCCCCATCAGGAAAACGCGTTCGTCTCTCTCCAGCTCTTCATCCATCGCCTGATTCAGGGCATCACGAACAGTCACCTGGTGGCACAGCAGCATGAAAACAACCAGCAGCTATTTAACACCAATACAGAATCCTAAAGACATTCTGTTGATCGACTGACACAAAAACAAAAACCTTATTGAAACTTAAAGGCACACTATGCAGGTTGGCTTGTTTTTAGCACCCCCTAGTGTCCGTTTTAACTCACTGCAGTAAAAACGTTAGCATAGTTTCTGCTCAGAAAGCCCTAAATCTACCTGTTAAACGTCTCCTCAGCCTTCACTGCTTTCTACTGGAGCGGTTCATCACTCAGTCAAAGAAATCAGCTGTTCAAGCAGGGAGAGATGGGAAAAATCAGGAATCATGAGCTAAAAACACTCCGGAGCTAGCATAACAGCTAGCCACATTGGGTTAGCCTAACCCTCTGAGATACGGGACTTTGTGAGACTTCAGGACACCGGACCAGAGACTCAGAAGTTACAGACGTGGTATTCTGGATCCAAGCAGCAGATGGAGCTGAAGGACTTTATTAACCTGTAAAGGATCAGATTAGATCAGACTGGGTCAGATTAGATCAGACTGGATCAGATTAGCTCAGACTGGATCAGATTAGCTCAGACTGGATCAGATTACATCAGACTGGATCAAGGAGGAGATTTAAAATAGGAACAAGTTACATAGTGTGACTTTAAAGGGGTGGTTTAGTCAGAATCCATGTTTTTCCAGGTTTTCATAGTTTCTAATAGTTCCCCCTGAGCCTGTCATGGAGGCCAAACATGAAAACTCTCTGTTCCCTGGTTATTAAAAAAACAGAATCTGTACGAAATATAACTTAAAAATGCAGATCTGCATTTGTGCCCAGTTTGACGTCACAACGTGTATTCGCTGAGATGGTAACGCTTTTCGGTCCGCCCTGCTGCTAGCTTTTTTTGTTTTCATAAATCAACATGGCGGAACGCAGACGGGCTTGTGTTATTTGCGGAGATCAAACCTCACGAAACAGAACTGATACCCAATGTTTATATATATAAAAACAAAGCACAGAGCTATGCCTGGCGTGTGGCATAGCAGCTTTGTAACACTGTCTGTAAATCTGGAGGTTCTGAGTTCGAACCCCAGAGCTGTCTTTATTAATTTATTTTTTCTGCATGGAAGTTAATAAATTCTGTAGGTGCAGCTATTGGCTAGCACCGCTAGAGGTGAGCAGACAGCGGCCGGCATCTGAGTAAGGCGACCGTTTGAGTTTCAGTTTCGCTTCTCGTTGGTGGAAAACACAGCTGACTTTTGGCTGAAGGACTAATGCGGGACGTGGGAAGAGTCAGCCCGCGTGTCGTGTCGAGCCTCGGTACAGAAGGCGGACTTGGCGGTCGGTGTGGACAGCAGCCCGCACGCAGGGAGCGAACGGCTGTTCGCTGAGTATGACCCTTCTAATTTGTCCTTCGACCATAACTTTATCCACATAAAGCCTAGCTGCCATGTTTACCATCACATTTAGTATCAAATACCTACAGCCAATCAGAAGCGAGGGCTGTGCATATCATTAATACTAATGAGAATCCTGCTGGTTCAAACTCAGCTTCAGAATAGCAAACTTCTAAAGCTTCTATTCTAAGCATCAGGGCTTCTTTCTTTATAAAAAGTACACAGATAGCATTGAATTACACTGGAGAACAATGCAACCCTATAAAATAACGCAGAAAACCACTCCTTTAAGTTTATTAAAGTGCCTGTGACTCCATATTTAAATCACTTCATATTAAACAGGTGTAATCTTTGACGCCTCTAGATCAGCGTTGCACCATTAGAACTCAAAATACGCTGTAATTATTTCCTAAGGAGCAACTCAGAGATCAGAAGAAAGCGCCGCCTTCCGGTTCTGCTGGGTTTCTCCTTATTTGGCAGCCTGACACTTCTGCTGCAGCAGGGGGCAGTGTCCAGTAGGGGGCAGTGTCCAGTAGGGGGCAGTGTCCAGCAGGGGGCAGTGTCCAGTAGGGGGCAGTGCCCAGCAGGGGGCAGTGTCCAGTAGGGGGCGGTGCCGTCGCGTGAAAGAGAAACTAAACTGAAACTAAACACTACACGGTCTATGGGCAATGGCGGCGGCACTGCCTCTCTCCAGTTGTCATGAACGTGCATGTGGGAGGAGAATTGACCATATAAGCAAGTCCGGATCACTATGACCTCATAGCGGGCTGGAGTGAAAAAAACTGTTTGAAACCTGGGTCTGAAATCTGGAAGAGCTTCTCACTGGCTGGACTAGGAGACAGATGGACGCCGTGTTTTGCTCTTTCTGGCAGGTTGAAGGTGAGAACTCAACGTTGCAACATGATAGATAAGTCAGGAAACATGGAAACCGATGTCATGGGCACTTTAAAAAGAAGTGCTGATTCTCCAGCTGGAACCAGGTTTCCTCAGTGCCTTAGCCTGGTGGACCACCCGGCTTTACTTAGCCCCCCCCCCCCTCGCACAATAATGACTTTTTAGGACTGATACCGATAATTTCCTACTTCTTTTATCAGATAACCGATAATCAATCGATTGCTTCTTAAAGTGATAATATGCAACTTTTTCATATTTTAAATCTTCTCCTTGAGCCAGTCTGTGCTAATCTGACTCTTTACAGAATTAATGAGAAGTCACTTAGCCCCATCTGGTGGTTAGATCCAGAATACCATGATTGCAAGATCTCCGTCTCCGTCACGGTACCCAGGAAGTCACGTGTCTCACGAGGGTTAGGCTAACCCAATGTGGCTAGCTGTTATGCTAGCTCTGGAGTGTTTTTAGCTCATGAGTCCTGATTTTTCCCATCTCTCCCTGCTTGAACACAGCTGATTTCTTTGAAGGAGTAAATAACCGCTCCTGTAGAAAGCTATGAAGGCTGAGGAGACATTTCAACAGGTAGATTTAGGCGTTTAGAAGCTAAAACGATCTGGTAACTTGTTTAATGCAGTGATTTAAAACGGACCCCAGAGGGCGCCCAAAACAAGCAAAACTGCATATTATCACTTTAAAAAATACCAGAGAGAAAATCATTTCCAAGTACAAACTAACCGTGTAAAGGTCTGTAAACTTACAGCACTACTGTTCAAATTCTAATGTTATTTGTCACATACACACTCATACACAGAACGATATGCAGTGAAATGCCAGTGAACCTCAGTCAAAATGACGGAAAAACAAAGTCCTGCACAACCTCTGACTTACTTCAACTCGTGTTTTTGTTTGGTACTGAAATCGGTACCGAATACGGACACTTGGTACCGTGACAACACTCCAGGATATGGGATGTTAGATCTCTGATGTCGCAGCCTTTTAGTCTTCAGTGGATCCTGTTTAAAGTTGGTTTTATTTGGATCTACGTTCTATGGATGCTTTTTGTTTAAACCCGCGTTAGTGAAGCGCTTCGGCCCTGTACTGCTTGTTTAGTGTTTTATAAATAAAGCTGGATTGAATTATGGAATACCAGCTGATTTCTAGAGAAACAAGCTTTAGTCCAACTTGAGGCTGATGTTTAGTTTCAGTTCATTTGACTTTATGAAGCTGCAGTTATCTTTAATATGATTTAAACCGTTTTCATTGACTTCTTCGTTGATTTCGTTTGAGCTGGTTTCTAACCGGGAGCTCCTTCGGCTAAGCTCACCTGAACACCGAGCGCAGCGCTCCTCCGGAAGCCCCGCCGCCCCGCCACCGTCACGGCACCCTGTGGGAGGAGAGCTCCGGTTAGCCGGTACCACACCGAGACAAAACACGGTAAATGTCGGAAACGCTGTCTACCTTTCCGGAGCGAAGGAACAACCTCAGGGACGCCGCCATCTTTACTCTGTCCTCTGACGGAATGAAGGCGGGGCATCCTACTGGGTCAAGGGATCTCAACCAACCAAAGCGTAGGTAGGTCAGAGTGTGACGTAGAACGTAGCCAATCACAGGAGTTCAGCTGAGTTTGGAGGCGGGAGAACCTCGAAAGACGTAAAAGCCCAAGGACAAAACCCCCGGATGTGTGACGTAGTGCTCTGCCTTTATTTTTGACGTTTTTATTAAACATTGGTTAAAAAACAGAAAATAAAAAAGATATTTTACAAAAGGAGTGTAAATAAAAAACACCAATTTGTTCTATAATTAATAATAAAAATATGAACGTCTATCTTTCATCTTTTGTATTTTATGGAAGTTGCTTTACAAACATTTAGCCCCGTGACCCCCCCCCAAAGAACAGGTCGTTTTTATTAAGGACTGGAATGATCAGGGTCTTTGGTCTGTGAGGCACAGAGGGAATCTAATAAGACCCTCCACAACATATTCCTCATAGCTATTCCTCAAAATCTGGTCGTGAGTTCTCGTTCTTATTCATAATTTTTGTTTTCCTGAGTTGTTGAATGCCTGGTCAAAACTTTAAGTTCCAAATTCTCCAACTCTGTAATTAGGACATTTCTTACTGACACTTTGTATCCTTTTCAAACAATTACAAATCAAATATCTCTGTTATTCTCTACTAAAGAACGATCTCAGATTAGGAGTAATTATATCAAACTCCCACTTCCTCCTAAAGCAGGAAATACATTTTAAAATTATTTCAGGTATTTATCCCTCTGGTGAACTTCTCCAAAACGATTTGGTGTTGAGTCTAACGGTTGTGCTTGTTGTGAGGCAGGTGTTGAAACAGAACATTGTTCTATGACTGCAGTTACAGTTTCTGGATGATGTTCATTACTGGCTGCACTCAGGATTCCTCACTAAAAAGGACATTTTGTTTATAAAAAGTATGAACCTGTTTTAAATGTGATTACCATTCTTAGAAAATTCTTTATCCATAAACCAAAGGTTCTAAAATCAAAACCTTCTTTCTTCACATTTCACAAAGAATTCTGTCACTTTGTTCCATGAAAGGAAGCGAGCAGTAACTCTTTAGGACGTAACAGTTGTAGCGTTACCAAATACGCTATAACCTCTGACCTTTGACCCCTGTTGACCATCACAACAATAATCCATTTCTTTCCCAATAACTTGGAATACAATGACTCTTGGATTATGTTTAAACCTGAATCAAGATTCCTACAGGTGTCCAACTGTCCACTTTCAGGTGTCCACCTCCCAGATGACCCCAACTGGACTCTCTAAGTTGTGGTTAACCTAAGACTCTCTGAATAATAAATTCAGATTTTAAAGTGTTCCCTTTCTTGTGATACTGCTGATCTAATCTTGTTTACATCTGAAGTGTTCATAATGTTCCAGCTCCAAGGACACTCTCCGCTAACACATTCAAACGGGGTATAGGGTGTTTCTCCTGTCAGGATTATTGTATATAAACCTTAAATCATCTGGTTTTCTACAGTTCTACCTTGCTAAGGTTAAAATCAATATTATTCCATATTTACTTATTTAGGAAATATGGTTTTTAAAGATCTGCGCCACGTGACTTGATAGAACCTCCCCCATGGGTCCACGTCGAGACGTGACTCCATTTTAAGTCCACGTCACCACTCGGTTCCATCTTAACCTCTCCACTCCCTGACACACGTCAGAGTTCTCTATCATTCCTTGAAGAGACGAGACACTCGCTGTTTCAACTCGCTACAACAGTTGAGCTCCCAGGAGACGGCCTTCATCTCGCGTGGGTACCAGAGCCCCACTAAGGCTGATCACTTATGGCTCAGGGGAAGAAAACATGCCGTTTTCTCTCTTAACTCAACATGAGCCTCACATTCCTGCCACCATGGATTATGGACTGAAACTCACTACCCCTGGTACTCTCGGACCGCCCGGTTTGTCCTGCTGGCGAACCACCTCCCCGAGCGGACGTCTCTCCCCGGCTGGGTGCTCCCACCTTGACGAGGCGAGTTCACATTGGTCGGATCCATCGAGACCACCCGGTACAGTGAGTCACCATAACCTGGTAGATGAAGGCCTCTGTTGATAAGCTCTAACAGTCCACGTAGCTTACCTCAACTAACTCTCCTCCATTTAATCCTTCACTAAAGTAAGATTAAATGCCCCTAGTCTAAAATACCACAGACTCAGCCATTAAAGCTTATTTAAAGATCCATTCAGAACACAAAATAACATCGTGTTAAAAGTTACAACCTGCTACCTGCCTCTGCTAATTGTTATAATTGTCTGTCTGCCCTTTTATAAATAAACGTATGAAGTCTAATTTCTATGACTCCAGCTTCTATTCGTCAATATAAAAAGGTCCTACCAACTCCCTGTAGTTAAAGAACCTAGAGAAATGTTCCCGTTCAGATACTAGTGAGTGAAAGTATCAGAGGTAACCCTTTGTGTAAAACTAACAAAACTCAACTAGTGACCTTACGGAAGATGTATAATAAACCCCAGGTTTTATATCACTACACAGTTGATCTTTCTAGTACACCCTAGTCCCTAGGGCCTCATGTTTTCTTGTTTATTTGTTAAGTTTTTTTCTTTTGAACATAATTTTTTTGACTCATTGTCTATTTTGTTTGTCTTGCTTATAATTTTCTGTCTGATGTCCTGAACACTGTTAAATGTTAACTTTGACCGACTGGACTCAAGGACTGAAAAGTCTTCTTGATGAAGAATTTGTACTTTGTACTATTGCTTTTTATTTTATACAGTCACTGTTTTTGTACACTATGTTGAAGTTAATAAAGTTGTGGAAAAAAAAACTTTCATCTTTTGTCCTTCATAACTTGTGCTGTACAGAGAGGTATTGAGAATTCTGCATTTGTATTCTGTTCATTACCGCCCCCTAGTGGCCGTGTATGAGTTAATGGTTTCTCCTTCTAACCTAACCCTAAAAATGTACAACAAACAGGACGCTAGCTGCTAACGCTCCAGCTTTAACGAGCGTACGTGACGACGTTAAAGATGTAGGTGGCCTATTTGTCATTTTTTTATGGCTAAAAATGAAATTAAAATGTTAGAAATAGTTGGAATTATTTCTAATGTTAAAAGTTTTTTTTTAATCTTGAGGGCGTTGTGGTTCACTTGGGGAGGAGCGTCGGGCCGACAGTGTGTGTCTAGTGGGACGGTCAGCCACTATAACTACTAACTAACCCACTAACCCTAACCCTGGAGGTCCTGTAGGAGGGCGCGTGCAGCCAGTCTCCTTCCCTGTACATGGGATGAAGCACTGGGGCCTCTTTGTTCCTTGGCAGTGGCAGCAGAGTACCGACAAATGGAGAAAGAGAACCAGTAAGTCAGTCTATGAATATTTGAAGACCAGTAATATATGAACCCCTGCATTCACGTTTAGTATAAGAGTAAAAGAGAGAATGGAGTCCGTGTCTTCAACATCCTGACCATTAAACCTGATTGTCTCCTCCTCCCCTCACCATCCTCAACAACACTGTGTCTACTGAGGACCAGTTCTGGTTCCTAGAACCACCATTTCTCTGGACCTGAGATAGTCCTCACACATAGACACTGTTAGGAAGAAGGTCCAGCAGAGACTGAACTTCCTCCCACAGGAGCTACTGGTCATCTTCTCCACCGCCATCATCCAGTCTGTCCTGTGCTCATCCATCTCTGTGGTTTAGCTCAGTCACAAAACAAGACCGGTCCAGACTGCAACGAATAATCAGGTCTGCAGAGAGGATCATCAGGACTGACCTTCCCCCCATACAGGTCCAGGAGCAGGGAAAGGTCAGCTAACATCTCTGTAGACGCCACACACCCTGCATGAAACCTTTTCAAACTCTTACCATCAGGTCAGCACCACAGAGAACCAGCTGCCACAGAGACGTCTCTGATCAACAGTCAGAGTTATACTGTCAAACAAATGAGCATACACACTACCTCAACCTGCTTTAGGGTTAGGGTTATTTACTAACCCTAAGTAAATATAATGCCTGTACCTAAATGTTCATATGGTTCCTATATTGTTCCCCAGTTTCCTTCTTCCTCTTGTTTTTTATACAGGACTAAATGTAATTCCTCTTGTAGCCTGCTAAACCAGACTCTAGCCTACCAGGCTGACTCAGATTAACCTGGAGATTCCATATTTGTAACCGCGTGAAGCATCTTGCTTGTATTCTCTATTTACGCCTCTCTGAATCAGACGCGCATGCGCCGTGTGAACTGTCGGTATCACGCAGAACCGTCATGGCGGCGCAGCAGTGAAGTCGGTGTTTGGTTCCCGCCCGGTGAGTAGAACCCGTCCTGGTTTAGTCCTGGACCTTTAGCTCTGACCTGCCGGAGCGTTTTGAACAAACAGCAAGTTTTTACTGTTTTACCAGGAATTAGTCGGTTCCTGTCCGTTCTTTAACAACAGTCTGAGGTTATTATTCTGCTGTTTGAGGAACCTCTAAAGATGTTTTATACTGAACCCTTTCAGAATGTAGCTTTACTCTTTAACGTCTAACAGCTCGGGTCCCTTTGGCTTTAGGACTGAAAGGTTAAAGTCACATGTGAGGGTTAGGTTAGTAGTAGTTAGCTAGTAGTAGAGGGTTAGGTTAGTAGTAGTTAGTAGAGGGTTAGGTTAGTAGTAGTTAGCTAGTAGTAGAGGGTTAGGTTAGTAGTTAGTTAGTAGAGGGTTAGGTTAGCAGTTAGCTAGTAGTAGAGGGTTAGGTTAGTAGTTAGCTAGTAGTAGAGGGTTAGGTTAGCAGTTAGCTAGTAGTAGAGGGTTAGGTTAGCAGTTAGCTAGTAGTAGAGGGTTAGGTTAGTAGTTAGCTAGTAGTAGAGGGTTAGGTTAGTAGTTAGTTAGTTAGTAGAGGGTTAGGTTAGTAGTTAGTTAGTTAGTAGAGGGTTAGGTTAGTAGTTAGTTAGTTAGTAGAGGGTTAGGTTAGTAGTTAGCTAGTAGTAGAGGGTTAGGTTAGTAGTTAGTTAGTTAGTAGAGGGTTAGTTAGTTAGTAGAGGCTTAGGTTAGTAGTTTGTTAGTTGAGGGTTAGGTTAGTAGTTAGTTAGTAGAGGGTTAGGTTAGTAGTTAGTTAGTTAGTAGAGGGTTAGGTTAGCAGTTAGCTAGTAGTAGAGGGTTAGGTTAGCAGTTAGCTAGTAGTAGAGGGTTAGGTTAGTAGTAGTTAGCTAGTAGTAGAGGGTTAGGTTAGTAGTTAGTAGAGGGTTAGGTTAGGAGTTAGTTAGTAGAGGGTTAGGTTAGTAGTGGTTAGTTAGTAGTAGATGGTTAGGTTAGTAGTAGTTAGTCAGTAGTAGAGGGTTAGGTTAGTAGTAGTTAGTAGTAGGGAGGGTTAGGTTAGCAGTTAGCTAGTAGTAGGGGGTTAGGTTAGTAGTTAGTTAGTTAGTAGAGGGTTAGGTTAGTAGTTAGCTAGTAGTAGAGGGTTAGGTTAGTAGTAGTTAGCTAGTAGTAGAGGGTTAGGTTAGTAGTTAGTAGTAGAGGGTTAGGTTAGCAGTTAGCTAGTAGTAGAGGGTTAGGTTAGCAGTTAGCTAGTAGTAGAGGGTTAGGTTAGCAGTTAGCTAGTAGTAGAGGGTTAGGTTAGTAGTTAGCTAGTTAGTAGAGGGTTAGGTTAGTAGTTAGTTAGTTAGTAGAGGGTTGGGTTAGTAGTTAGTTAGTTAGTAGAGGGTTAGGTTAGCAGTTAGCTAGTAGTAGAGGGTTAGGTTAGCAGTTAGCTAGTAGTAGAGGGTTAGGTTAGTAGTTAGTTAGTTAGTTAGTAGAGGGTTAGGTTAGCAGTTAGCTAGTAGTAGAGGGTTAGGTTAGCAGTTAGCTAGTAGTAGAGGGTTAGGTTAGCAGTTAGCTAGTAGTAGAGGGTTAGGTTAGTAGTTAGTTAGTTAGTTAGTAGAGGGTTAGGTTAGCAGTTAGCTAGTAGTAGAGGGTTAGGTTAGCAGTTAGCTAGTAGTAGAGGGTTAGGTTAGCAGTTAGCTAGTAGTAGAGGGTTAAGTTAGCAGTTAGCTTGTAGTAGAGGGTTAGGTTAGTAGTTAGTTAGTTAGTAGAGGGTTAGGTTAGCAGTTAGCTAGTAGTAGAGGGTTAGGTTAGCAGTTAGCTAGTAGTAGAGGGTTAGGTTAGCAGTTAGCTAGTAGTAGAGGGTTAGGTTAGTAGTTAGATAGTAGTAGAGGGTTAGGTTAGTAGTTAGTTAGTAGAGGGTTAGGTTAGTAGTTAGTTAGTTAGTTAGTAGAGGGTTAGGTTAGCAGTTAGCGAGTAGTAGAGGGTTAGGTTAGTAGTTAGCTAGTAGTAGAGGGTTAGGTTAGTAGTTAGTTAGTTAGTTAGTAGAGGGTTAGGTTAGCAGTTAGCTAGTAGTAGAGGGTTAGGTTTGTAGTTAGTTTGTAGAGGGTTAGGTTAGTAGTTAGTTAGTAGAGGGTTAGGTTAGTAGTTAGTTAGTTAGTAGAGGGTTAGGTTAGTAGTAGTTAGCTAGTAGTAGAGGGTTAGGTTAGTAGTTAGTTAGTTAGTAGAGGGTTAGGTTAGTAGTTAGTTAGTAGAGGGTTAGGTTAGCAGTTAGCTAGTAGTAGAGGGTTAGGTTAGCAGTTAGCTAGTAGTAGAGGGTTAGGTTAGTAGTTAGTTAGTTGGTAGGGGGTTAGGTTAGTAGTAGTTAGTTAGTTAGTAGTGGGTTAGGTTAGCAGTTAGCTAGTAGTAGAGGGTTAGGTTAGCAGTTAGCTAGTAGTAGAGGGTTAGGTTAGCAGTTAGCTAGTAGTAGAGGGTTAGGTTAGTAGTTAGTTAGTAGTAGAGGGTTGGGTTAGTAGTTAGTTAGTTAGTAGAGGGTTAGGTTAGCAGTTAGCTAGTTGTAGAGGGTTAGGTTAGCAGTTAGCTAGTAGTAGAGGGTTAGGTTAGTAGTTAGTTAGTTAGTAGAGGGTTAGGTTAGTAGTAGTTAGTTAGTAGTAGAGGGTTAGGTTAGTAGTTAGTTAGTAGAGGGTTAGGTTAGTAGTTAGTTAGTTAGTAGAGGGTTAGGTTAGTAGTAGTTAGTTAGTTAGTAGAGGGTTAGGTTAGCAGTTAGCTAGTAGTAGAGGGTTAGGTTAGTAGTTGTTAGCTAGTAGTAGAGGGTTAGGTTAGTAGTTAGTAGAGGGTTAGGTTAGTAGTTAGTTAGTAGAGGGTTAGGTTAGTAGTTAGTTAGTTAGTAGAGGGTTAGGTTAGTAGTAGGTAGTAGTAGAGGGTTAGGTTAGTAGTTAGCTAGTAGTAGAGGGTTAGGTTAGTAGTAGTTAGCTAGTAGTAGAGGGTTAGGTTAGTAGTTAGTTAGTAGAGGGTTAGGTTAGTAGTTAGTTAGTTAGTAGAGGGTTAGGTTAGCAGTTAGCTAGTAGTAGAGGGTTAGGTTAGCAGTTAGCTAGTAGTAGAGGGTTAGGTTAGTAGTTAGTTAGTTAGTTAGTAGAGGGTTAGGTTAGTAGTTAGTTAGTTAGTTAGTAGAGGGTTAGGTTAGCAGTTAGCTAGTAGTAGAGGGTTAGGTTAGCAGTTAGCTAGTAGTAGAGGGTTAGGTTAGTAGTTAGTTAGTTAGTAGAGGGTTAGGTTAGTAGTTAGTTAGTTAGTAGAGGGTTGGGTTAGTAGTTAGTTAGTTAGTAGAGGGTTAGGTTAGCAGTTAGCTAGTAGTAGAGGGTTAGGTTAGTAGTTAGCTAGTAGTAGAGGGTTAGGTTAGTAGTTAGTTAGTAGGTGGTTAGGTTAGTAGTAGTTAGTTAGTAGTAGAGGGTTAGGTTAGTAGTAGTTAGCTAGTAGTAGAGGGTTAGGTTAGTAGTTAGTTAGTTAGTAGAGGGTTAGGTTAGCAGTTAGTTAGTAGTAGAGGGTTAGGTTAGTAGTTAGTTAGTAGAGGGTTAGGTTAGTAGTAGTTAGCTAGTAGTAGAGGGTTAGGTTAGTAGTTAGTTAGTTAGTAGAGGGTTAGGTTAGCAGTTAGCTAGTAGTAGAGGGTTAGGTTAGTAGTTAGCTAGTAGTAGAGGGTTAGGTTAGTAGTTAGTTAGTTAGTAGAGGGTTAGGTTAGTAGTAGTTAGCTAGTAGTAGAGGGTTAGGTTAGTAGTTAGTTAGTTAGTAGAGGGTTAGGTTAGTAGTAGCTAGTAGTAGAGGGTTAGTTAGTTAGTAGAGGGTTAGGTTAGTAGTAGCTAGTAGTAGAGGGTTAGGTTAGTAATTAGTTAGTTAGTAGAGGGTTAGGTTAGCAGTTAGCTGGTAGTAGAGGGTTAGGTTAGTAGTTAGTTAGTAGAAGGTTAGGTTAGTAGTTAGTTAGTTAGTTAGTTAGTAGAGGGTTAGGTTAGTAGTTAGTTAGTAGTAGAGGGTTAGGTTAGCAGTTAGCTAGTAGTAGAGGGTTAGGTTAGCAGTTAGCTAGTAGTAGAGGGTTAGGTTAGCAGTTAGCTAGTAGTAGAGGGTTAGGTTAGTAGTTAGTTAGTAGTAGAGGGTTAGGTTAGTAGTTAGTTAGTAGTAGAGGGTTGGGTTAGTAGTTAGTTAGTTAGTAGAGGGTTAGGTTAGCAGTTAGCTAGTTAGTAGAGGGTTAGGTTAGCAGTTAGCTAGTAGTAGAGGGTTAGGTTAGTAGTTAGTTAGTTAGTTAGTAGAGGGTTAGGTTAGCAGTTAGCTAGTAGTAGAGGGTTAGGTTAGTAGTTAGTTAGTAGTAGAGGGTTAGGTTAGTAGTTAGTTAGTTAGTAGAGGGTTGGGTTAGTAGTTAGTTAGTTAGTAGAGGGTTAGGTTAGCAGTTAGCTAGTAGTAGAGGGTTAGGTTAGTAGTTGTTAGCTAGTAGTAGAGGGTTAGGTTAGTAGTAGTTAGTAGTAGAGGGTTAGGTTAGTAGTAGTTAGTTAGTAGAGGGTTGGGTTAGTAGTTAGTTAGTTAGTTAGTAGAGGGTTAGGTTAGCAGTTAGCTAGTAGTAGAGGGTTAGGTTAGCAGTTAGCTAGTAGTAGAGGGTTAGGTTAGCAGTTAGCTAGTAGTAGAGGGTTAGGTTAGCAGTAGTTAGCTAGTAGTAGAGGGTTAGGTTAGTAGTAGTTAGCTAGTAGTAGAGGGTTAGGTTAGTAGTTAGTTAGTAGTAGAGGGTTAGGTTAGCAGTTAGCTAGTAGTAGAGGGTTAGGTTAGCAGTTAGCTTGTAGTAGAGGGTTTGGTTAGTAGTTAGTTAGTAGAGGGTTAGGTTAGTAGTTAGTTAGTTAGTTAGTAGAGGGTTAGGTTAGCAGTTAGCGAGTAGTAGAGGGTTAGGTTAGTAGTTAGCTAGTAGTAGAGGGTTAGGTTAGTAGTTAGTTAGTTAGTTAGTAGAGGGTTAGGTTAGCAGTTAGCTAGTAGTAGAGGGTTAGGTTTGTAGTTAGCTAGTAGTAGAGGGTTAAGTTAGTAGTTAGTTAGTAGTAGAGGGTTAGGTTAGTAGTAGTTAGCTAGTAGTAGAGGGTTAGGTTAGGTTAGTAGTTAGCTAGTAGTAGAGGGTTAGGTTAGCAGTTAGCTAGTAGTAGAGGGTTAGGTTAGTAGTTAGTTAGTTAGTAGAGGGTTAGGTTAGTAGTTAGTTAGTTAGTAGAGGGTTGGGTTAGTAGTTAGTTAGTTAGTAGAGGGTTAGGTTAGCAGTTAGCTAGTAGTAGAGGGTTAGGTTAGCAGTTAGCTAGTAGTAGAGGGTTAGGTTAGTAGTTAGATAGTAGTAGAGGGTTAGGTTAGTAGTTAGTTAGTTAGTAGAGGGTTAGGTTAGTAGTTAGTTAGTTAGTTAGTAGAGGGTTAGGTTAGCAGTTAGCTAGTAGTAGAGGGTTAGGTTAGTAGTTAGTTAGTTAGTTAGTAGAGGGTTAGGTTAGCAGTTAGCTAGTAGTAGAGGATTAGGTTAGTAGTAGTTAGCTAGTAGTAGAGGGTTAGGTTAGTAGTTAGTTAGTTAGTAGAGGGTTAGGTTAGTAGTTAGTTAGTTAGTAGAGGGTTAGGTTAGTAGTAGTTAGTCAGTAGTAGAGGGTTAGGTTAGTAGTAGTTAGTTAGTAGTAGAGGGTTAGGTTAGTAGTAGGTAGTCAGTAGTAGAGGTTAGGTTAGTAGTATTTAGTTAGTAGTAGAGGGTTAGGTTAGTAGTTAGTCAGTAGTAGAGGGTTAGGTTAGTAGTGGCTAGTTAGTAGTAGAGGGTTAGGTTAGTAGTAGTTAGTCAGTAGTAGAGGGTTTGGATAGTAGTAGTTTGTTAGTAGTAGAGGTTAGGTTAGTAATAGTTAGTAGTAGAGGGTTAGGTTAGTAGTAGTTAGTTAGTAGTACAGGTTAGGTTAGTAGTGTTAGTTAGTAGTACAGGTTAGGTTAGTAGTAGTAGTTAGTAGAAGAGGGTTAGGTTAGTAGTAGTTAGTTAGTAGTACAGGTTAGGTTAGTAGTGTTAGTTAGTAGTACAGGTTAGGTTAGTAGTAGTAGTTAGTAGAAGAGGGTTAGGTTAGTAGTACTTAGTTAGTAGTAGAGGTTAGGTTAGTAGTAGGGTTGTCACGGTATGAAAATTTACCTTCACGGTTATTGTGACCAAAATGATCACGGTTCTCGGTATTATCTCGGTATTTTTTAAAGGATGTTGAATATGTTCAACCAGACAACTAAATAAACCCTCTAGATCAGGATAATATTGTCCTCAGCTTGTGTCCTTCCTGTGAGCTTTTCAGATCTGGGGAGATGTCATCAGGCAGTAATCGTTGTTAAATTCATAGTACTGTAATTCATAATCAAACAGCAGTGGTGACTGTAGATCAGGTGACCAACACCCTATTGTACTGCATGGGCCACCGTACTTGACAAAAACAACCTGGTTTCTATGGTTACCCGTCGTACTTTAAGGCGGTCTCTGTACTGCTCCCGCTCCCCGCAGCATGGCTAATAAACCACCAGTTATTTCCTGCTAAGCTGGAGTTCTGGTGAACTTATTCTGACGCTTCATTAAGCAGCGTCAACAGCGACCTGCCCGCTGGGAGCCCCGTAGCCTCATTTCAATACGGGTGTCCGCGACTTGGTTTATGTGCTGGCAGTGGCGCTCGTTGCTTCTCCCTCAACCCAAAGTCCTCGCATCATGTATTTCATCTAAAACGCTAAACGTTACCTTAATACCTTCTCTTGCAGTGACTGTAGAGTTGATGGACACACAGATGCGTCGCCTGTTGCTTCCTTTCACACTTTTTTCCGGCACATTCTGCAAACAACTGTCCCTCAGCATCCTTCAAATATCCAAAATATGCCCATACTTCCGACTTTGTCTTCTCTGAGGGCTGATAGATGTCCTCAATGCTGTTTTCTCCTCTTTCCGCCGTCATTTCAGCTTTAGTTGTGGATGTAAACACTACAACGTGCGCAGAAGCTTCACCAGTGGATACGGTAGCCGGGAAGCTAACCGTGCCAAAACCACGAACGCGGTTAACCCACCGAGATAATATAATTTTTAAAAAACATGACGGTAATAATTATAGTTAACATTTTTACCGGGGTTTACCGCGAAACCGGTAACCGTGAAAATCCTAGTTAGTAGTAGTTAGTTAGTAGTAGAGGGTTAGGTTAGTAGTAGCTAGTTAGTAGTAGTTAGTTAAGGGTAGAGGTTTTAGGCACTAGTTGCTGCTCTGAGTTTAACCCTGACCATCTGATGTAGTTTGACTTAGTGCTGTCATGAGAAGAAGTATTTATTTATGATCTGTAATTATTAAAGCTGCACTCTTCATTTGGTAAACAATGTAGATTTTAACGTTTTTTTCATGCCTCTTAAAGGGACAATCCACCGCCAACTTATGTTTTGTCTATTGCCGTATTCCTCAGAGTTAGATCAGCGGGCAACAACTATCTGTAAACAGCCCAGCTGTTCTCCTGATCCGGCAGTACTCCTTTGGCTTTAGCTTAGCGCAAACACTGTAAAGGCTAGTTGATACTTCTCCGTCTGCATCATTACGGAGACACGCAACGCCATTATCCGTCAATGCAAGAGCTCTCCGACAGGCCCGCAACAACGGACGGAGTCGAGCTCACTTTTTTAAATATCCGTCGAACGAGACGGAGAGCGCATGTCTCTGATTGGTCGGCCCAACACCTCATGATCATTTCCGGCATGATGCCGCTATCAACAGAGTAGTAATAGAAGAATCTCGGGGAAGCAGATATGGATCAGCTGGAGAAACGTCTGGCAGACGAAGTACAACATTTCTATCATCCATCAGTGTCCCTAAAGGGTTAAACAAGAGCTGCAGATTCGCTCGTCGTCTGCCTCGTCCTCACTGGACAGACGGACATTCAGCAGACGCCGCTGTCTCCTCACTCCTGTTTCATTCTTTTTAACAACATTGTTTGTTCCTCCAGATCAATCTGTTCAAACTCAATCAAAGTTCGCTCTCTGTCAGCCATTACTGAGCTGAAGTAAACAAACTTTGGTCGACAGGAGGCATTACTGCAGAAAAGTTATACGCCCTCTGCTGTCCTGGTGGAGAATTGCTTCACAACACTGACGGAGAAGTAAAAATCAAAAACGTCTCCGTCAATACGAGTGAGCACAAACGTGCTGTCGGAGAAGTATAAACCAGACAAGTGAATGGTACCAGATAGCATCGCCAGAAAAAACGTCCATAAAACTCACAAATAGTGATAATAATTCAGCCTAGTGACCTCAGTAAACACATAGACCGCACGGGAAAATAAAAAGTAACACAAAGGAATTACATGTACTATTTTTAACTCGGGACTACTTTTATGACAAAGAGCAGCTGTAACCCTCCGCTGAACGGAGCAGCTCCAGTGAACAGCGCTAGGACATGACGCACGGCCCCAAAGACTCCTACTTCTGTAAACACAAACCGTGCGTGAGTAAATCCAACTGCGGATTCACAGCGGCTGAACCCGGTTCCGCGCCTCGGGTCTGTCGGCAGAGATCCGACCACGGAAGTGATAAAATGCCAGGATGTAGCACCGGGTTTGATCACTTTCAGAGCTCCAAACATTCAGCGATCAGCTGCGTTCAGGACGAGCTACATGGATCAGTAAAAAAATGAAAGAGTTCATAAAGAAGTTTCACAAAATGCAGCTGAAGGATTTGAGCAAACAGGAACAGTGTCGGGCCAAGCTGGAGAAATTAAAATCCCCATATAAGGACAGCGCTGGTATGACGTGATGATACGTTTAACCCCGCCTGCTGAGTGAGGGTCCAACAGCTGATGGAAACGCTCAACCGAAATAGCGGACATGTACTGGTCTACGAGGACCCTCCACCGTACCGTACCCCATGGAAACACGGCTTTTGACTCAGCTCATCACATTACGCTGCCAGTCAGTCGTCTGCTGACTGAACTTAAAGAGCAGATTCATAAAGGTCATCTGGATATTGTTCTGCCCTGAGCTTTGCACTAAACTTTGTGGTTTTGAATTTTCTGGAGGTGTTTCAGTGAGACTTTGTCGAAGCGGACCGTCTTTTTTTCTCTTCTCTCTGTGGAGAGGACAGGTACGGTGGCGGTGGTGTCTAGGGCCCTAGACTCTAACTGACTTTAAATACCTGCAGGGGGCGTGTCCCTCTGAACCCACATCCAGGTGTTCCACCAGGCACCGCTGGACTAACTGGTCCGGATTACAACCGGATTGGCTCACAGCACCGCCAGTCCAGCAGTGTACTACTGGTAACCAGTGATCAGCACTGTGCTGGGCTGGCGGTGTTCCAGTCCCATCCGGTTTGAATGAGCTCTTCCTGTTGCAGCGGGGCTCAGATAAAGAGCTCTGAAAGGTGACGTCATCAGCTGTCTGTAGGTTTCTGCATCACGCCTAGATCATGTGATCAGTTCCTGAAAGTGTTGAGCTCTGAGACTGTGCACGCACGCACGCACGCACACACACACACACACACACACACACACACCACTACAGCAGCAGACCACATGCAGACATGGTCGAGGTTAAAAATGTGATAAAAAACAACAACTCGTTCACTCATTGACTGCCAGCATTTTTGAGCATTTTTACTGTTTTTGAAGTGTCACAGAATATTGTAAATGTCTTATAGCACTTTACATCAGTCAGTCATTCACATGCTGATGGAGCTACAGAGGCGAGGCGCCACCAGCCCTCTGACCACCACCAGCTCTATGTGCTCTATAACTATGTAAACACCGAAAACGGTAAAGAAAGAACAGACTCTCTTCTTTCATCAGAACAAGGCGGCGTGTTTCTAGCTGTTTTCGTTCTTTCACAATCTGCTGTAGAACATAGGAAGGTTCCACCAGAAACACCTGTTTCTGACCAAAAACTGGAGAAAATGGTTTATGTGTAAACAGGATGTCAGGCAGAGCATGTGAATATGAACTATGATGTAAATAATCCTCATCACACACTCATCATATGTAGGCCTATGTAGAAACACACACATATATATATATATATATATATATATATAATTATATATTATATATATATATATATATATATATATATATA
>SSNR01000448.1:37059-50758 GCA_006937965.1 Callopanchax toddi | reverse complement strand
TTTAGTCTAGTTTTAGTCTAATTTTAGTTGTTTTAGTCTAGATTTAGTCTAGTTTTAGTCTCGTTTTAGTCTAGTTTTAGTCTAGTTTTAGTCTCGTTTTAGTCTCGTTTTAGTCTAGTTTTAGTCTAGTTTTAGTTGTTTTAGTCTAGATTTAGTCTCGTTTTAGTGTAGTTTTAGTGTAGTTTTAGTCTCGTTTTAGTCTAGATTTAGTCTCGTTTTAGTCTAGATTTAGTCTCGTTTTAGTCTAGATTTAGTCTCGTTTTAGTCTAGATTTAGTCTAGTTTTAGTCTCGTTTTAGTTTCGTTTTAGTCTAGATTTAGTCTCGTTTTAGTCTAGTTTTAGTCTAGATTTAGTCTCGTTTTAGTCTCGTTTTAGTCTAGATTTAGTCTCGTTTTAGTCTCGTTTTAGTCTAGATTTAGTCTCGTTTTAGTCTAGATTTAGTCTAGATTTAGTCTCGTTTTAGTCTAGTTTTAGTCTAGATTTAGTCTCGTTTTAGTCTTGTTTTAGTCTCGTTTTAGTCTAGATTTAGTCTAGATTTAGTCTAGATTTAGTCTCGTTTTAGTCTAGTTTTAGTCTAGATTTAGTCTCGTTTTAGTCTCGTTTTAGTCTAGATTTAGTCTCGTTTTAGTCTCGTTTTAGTCTAGATTTAGTCTCGTTTTAGTCTAGATTTAGTCTAGNATACAGTGGGGCAAAAAAGTATTTGGTCAGCCACCGATTGTGCAAGTTCTCCCACTTAAAATGATGGCAGAGGTCAGTAATTTTCATCATAGGTACACTTCAACTGTGAGAGACAGAATGTGAAAAAAAAATCCATGAATTCACATGGTAGGATTTTTAAAGAATTTATTTGTAAATTAGGGTGGAAAATAAGTATTTGGTCACTTCAAACAAGGAAAATCTCTGGCTCTCACAGACCTGTAACGTCTTCTTTAAGAAGCTTTTCTGTCCTCCACTCGTTACCTGTATTAATGGCACCTGTTTGAACTCATTATCTGTATAAAAGACACCTGTCCACAGCCTCAAACAGTCAGACTCCAAACTCCACTATGGCCAAGACCAAAGAGCTTTCGAAGGACACCAGGAAAAGAATTGTAGACCTGCACCAGACTGGGAAGAGTGAATCTACAATAGGCAAGCAGCTTGGTGTGAAAAAATCAACTGTGGGAGCAATTATCAGAAAATGGAAGACATACAAGACCACTGATAATCTCCCTCGATCTGGGGCTCCACGCAAGATCTCATCCCGTGGGGTCAAAATGATCATGAGAACGGTGAGCAAAAATCCCAGAACCACACGGGGGACCTGGTGAATGACCTGCAGAGAGCTGGGACCAAAGTAACAAAGGTCACCATCAGTAACACACTACAACGGCAGGGAATCAAATCCTGCAGTGCCAGACGTGTTCCGCTGCTGAAGCCAGTGCGTGTCCAGGCCCGTCTGAAGTTTGCCAGAGAGCACATGGATGATACAGCAGAGGATTGGGAGAATGTCATGTGGTCAGATGAAACGTGGCTGGGTCTTCCAACATGACAATGATCCCAAACACACTGCCCGGGCAACAAAGGAGTGGCTCCGTAAGAAGCATTTGAAAGTCCTGGAGTGGCCTAGCCAGTCTCCAGACCTCAACCCCATAGAAAATCTGTGGAGGGAGTTGAAAGTCCGTGTTGCTCGGCGACAGCCCCAAAACATCACTGCTCTCGAGAAGATCTGCATGGAGGAATGGGCCAAAATACCAGCTACTGTGTGCAAACCTGGTAAAGACCTATAGTCATCGTTTGACCTCTGTTATTGCCAACAAAGGTTATGTTACAAAGTATTGAGTTGAATTTTTGTTAATGACCAAATACTTATTTTCCACCCTAATTTACAAATAAATTCTTTAAAAATCCTACCATGTGAATTCATGGATTTTTTTTTCACGTTCTGTCTCTCACAGTTGAAGTGTACCTATGATGAAAATTACTGACCTCTGCCATCATTTTAAGTGGGAGAACTTGCACAATCGGTGGCTGACCAAATACTTTTTTGCCCCACTGTATGTATAGATGTTGTGGCTCCCGGATCTTGCTTGGTGTTAAATGGAGTTTTTCCACCCATTGTTTGTTTTTTAATGATTTTTTATACTTCCCGTTTTATTTTCAAAGTCCTACAGGAAGTAGTCCTCCTGTTTAACTTCCTGTTTAGCTGCAAAAACAAAGTATTTTTCTCTTTCTAATGCCGTGTTTTGGAGCCAGAGCTGTCGGTAAGTTGTCAGAAATGTTCTGATCGACCCGTGTGTGTGTGTGTGTGTGTGCGTGTGCGTGTGTGTGTGTGTGTGTGTGCGTCTGTGTGTGTGTGTGTGTGCGTCTGTGTGTGTGTGTCTGTGTGTGTGTGTGTGTGTCTGTGTGTGTGTGTTGACCTGGCTGTCAGGAGGTGATTGAGACCAATGTTAATTTTGGCGTGAAATTTTAATTTAGTTTTAGTGTAGTTTTAGTCTAGATTTAGTCTAGTTTTAGTCTAGATTTAGTCTAGTTTTAGTGTAGTTTTAGTCTCGTTTTAGTCTCGTTTTAGTCTAGTTTTAGTCTCGTTTTAGTCTAGTTTTAGTCTAGATTTAGTCTAGTTTTAGTCTAGATTTAGTCTAGTTTTAGTGTAGTTTTAGTGTAGTTTTAGTCTAGTTTTAGTCTCGTTTTAGTCTCGTTTTAGTCTCGTTTTAGTCTCGTTTTAGTCTCGTTTTAGTCTAGTTTTAGTCTAGATTTAGTCTAGATTTAGTCTAGTTTTAGTCTAGTTTTAGTCTAGTTTTAGTCGTTTTAGTCTTGTTTTAGTCTCGTTTTAGTCTCGTTTTAGTCTCGTTTTAGTCTAGTTTTAGTCTAGTTTTAGTCTAGATTTAGTCTAGATTTAGTCTAGTTTTAGTCTAGTTTTAGTCTAGTTTTAGTCTCGTTTTAGTCTAGTTTTAGTCGTTTTAGTCTAGTTTTAGTCTCGTTTTAGTCTAGTTTTAGTCTAGTTTTAGTCTAATTTTAGTTGTTTTAGTCTAGATTTAGTCTAGTTTTAGTCTCGTTTTAGTCTAGTTTTAGTCTAGTTTTAGTCTCGTTTTAGTCTCGTTTTAGTCTAGTTTTAGTCTAATTTTAGTTGTTTTAGTCTAGATTTAGTCTCGTTTTAGTGTAGTTTTAGTGTAGTTTTAGTCTCGTTTTAGTCTAGATTTAGTCTCGTTTTAGTCTAGATTTAGTCTCGTTTTAGTCTAGATTTAGTCTCGTTTTAGTCTAGATTTAGTCTAGTTTTAGTCTCGTTTTAGTTTCGTTTTAGTCTAGATTTAGTCTCGTTTTAGTCTAGTTTTAGTCTAGATTTAGTCTCGTTTTAGTCTAGTTTTAGTCTAGATTTAGTCTCGTTTTAGTCTTGTTTTAGTCTCGTTTTAGTCTAGATTTAGTCTAGATTTAGTCTAGATTTAGTCTCGTTTTAGTCTAGTTTTAGTCTAGATTTAGTCTCGTTTTAGTCTCGTTTTAGTCTAGATTTAGTCTCGTTTTAGTCTCGTTTTAGTCTAGATTTAGTCTCGTTTTAGTCTAGATTTAGTCTCGTTTTAGTCTAGTTTTAGTCTAGATTTAGTCTAGTTTTAGTCTAGTTTTAGTCTAGTTTTAGTCGTCCAATTTGTTTTAATTTTAGTCGACTAAATTTAAAATAGGCATATTTCACTAATATTAATATATTTTCCTCTGGTGCGTTTATTTTACATTTCTTTAAATGAATTGGGGTAACACTTTACTTTTATTAACATTAGTGCATTATTAAGTATTTATAAACAAATGGGCTCTTTATCAACGTTCCCAATATTGTTAATGACCCCAATTATAAGACACAGCCCTTTCCAAGACTAATCTTCAGAAAAAAACTAAATTCACTTTTAAAATAAACTATTTTGTTGAAAATTTGATTAAGTAGTTTAAATATGATCTTATTTAGAGACCTTTAATATTTTTTTTATTCATTCAATCACAAAGATCTGTAATTCATTTTCTAGTGTTGAGTTCTGTCAGGATGACACTAGTCACTAGTCATCCTGAGTAATCAAACTGTCAGAACTTTGCTCATGACGTCAGATCAAACGTCTTCATGAGGCTTTAACTCAGTCTGATCAGCTGTTCTCACGCTGCGGTCCGTCTCCTCCCACAGAACGTGATCGCCACAACGCTCCGTCTTCGGTCATTTCTCTCCATAACTCCATGTTTCCTGTCTCCCTGACAGCTGTTTGATCCTCTGCTGCGTTCACCACCATTATCTTAAATCAGCGTCGTAACTCCGCCTCCGTTCTGTTCATCTGACCCACTTTTAATAAAGTCTGTTCCTGTCGGAGTCAGCTCTGATGTTTACAAACTCCGGCGCGTCCCGACAAGGCGGACTCTGATTGGTTCCTTTCTCATCTACTTCCGCCTGTTACGTTTGCTGATTGGTTCCCTTCTCTAGTCCCGCCTGCTCCGATTGCTGATTGGTTCTTTGGTATGTTCGTCAAATTCTTCCCATTTTCTGATTGGATTTCGTCACTGTCAATTCTCGTCTCGTCTTTCGTTCCTGACGAAAAGGTCCACCGATTTAGTCTTCGTCATCGTCTTTTTCCGTTTTATATTTTTGAATTTCGTTTAGTTTTTGTTCAGTAAAATATATTCATGACGAAATAAATAACGAAAATATTTTGTCTACGAAATTAACACTGATTGAGACTAGTAAGTGTTAGCAGCTGGCGGTTACTGTGGTCATGTGTAGGGTTATTTGTGATCAGGTGACACACACAGGTGAAGATGAGCTTTAGCGGCGTGATATTTACTGACATGTGCGGGGACGTCATTTAGCCCGCCCGTCAAAAGATGACTTTAGGCGCTTTGGCAGTGAATGAGTTAATTATGGCTGTAATTAATGAATGTAATTAAGGCGTTAATCTGACACTCCTACTTTTGCTTTGTGTTTGTAGTCAGCTGATCACCTGGACGGTTGTTAGAATGACGTCATTCAGGAAGGAGGTCCAGCGCGTCTCTTCTCCTCACCGCTACATGAAGGTCCGCCTGTGAGTATTGGTCTGTTTGTGCCGTCAGAAGGGGTGATGCTGTTTGTCTAAAGCTGAGTCGTGTCTAGCGATCTGGAGCACGGGCGAAGCAGACCGACTGCAGAACAACTGAAGGCTTTCATCACCAGCAGCCTAAAGGATCTGCATGGAGAGGTGAGAGACAAACGGTTGTTAGCGAACAGCCCAGTCATGTATGATCTGATGTCGTGGAACAGGAGTGATGGATTCAGATGAGAAGACGAGAGTTTGGCTTTTTCCTGAATGCTTTTGAACTAATGTTGTTCAGGTGGGGGCGGCGCTGAACTTTGACGTGTTGAAGTACAACAGAGACTCTCTGACGGCTCTTCTGCGTGTTGGAATCAGGTCAGCTCAGTGCTGTAGGGGTAACGGGAACCTGGGCCTGAAAGAGCTGGATGAGTCCAATGCCATATTTCTGTTTTTGCTGTAGAGGTTTGGGGAAGCTGTGGACCTCCTTAACTCTGCAGGGTTCCTACCAGAACCAGGCCTGCGCCTTCAGAGTCCTGCAGGTCAGCACCTTTACCACCTCCATTCTTCCTCCAGGGTTTCCTCTACGTGTCAGCATTGTGGCACACCGCCACGTCAAGATAAAAGCCGCCACACCTTCAGAATGAAGTTAAATTAAAAAATACACTCACTGGCCACTTTATTGGGTACGCCTGTCCAACTGCTCGTTAACACAGACAACTAATCAGCCAAACATATGGTGGCAACTCAATGCATTTAGGTGATCTAAGAGAGTCTGAACGTGGCGTGGTTGTTGGTCTGAGTCTTTCAGAACCTGCTGATCTTCTGGGATCAACACAACCATCTCTAGGGTTTACAGAGAACGGTCTGAAAAAAGGAAAACATCCAGTGAGCAGCAGGTCTGTGGGCCTAAAGGCCTTGTTGATACCAGAGGTTAGATGAGACTGGTCAGACTGGTTCCAGCTGATAGAAAGTTAACAGTAACTCAGAAAACCACTGGTTACAACCAAGGTCTGCAGAAGAACATCTCTGAACACAACACTGGAACCCTGAGTCAGATGGTCTACAGCTTTAGACCACACCAGGTCCTGTCAGAACAGCTTAGTTACAGATTGTTAAAGCAGGTTGAATAGTTTTTATTTAACAAGTGATGAACTTTGTAGGTCATAACTTGAGCTGTATCTATGGTTCAAACTAGATGTAATAACACAATAGTGATCATTAATAATTAATCATTCTATCATAGGTTGCATGTAAGTAAATCCCTGGTTAGTGATTAGTTTGTGTTCCCTAAAGTGTTATTGATTTGTCTTTTAATGTTTTGTAATATTGTTTATTAATGTCCTGATATTCACCCGCACCACCACCATTCACCACCGTGTTTAAAGCTTCACTGAGGAGTCTTCAACCAGCTAGGCATCGCTAGCTGTTTCACACCAACACGTCTCGGAGCTCTCAACCCTCCCATTAGGTAGAATCCTTAGGCCCCGCCTCCCCCGGACATGGGACCGCACATTACCACAGAAACAATAGAGAGCTAAACACCAGCCGTAGAAACGCTATGCTAACGTTCCCCCAGGTTTCTCCTCTTTCTACGTCCAAACGTTTTTAGTTTCCTGCAGCTGAAAAGCTGTTTATCTTTTAGGACTCTGGTATTTTCTCCTAAAACTGAAGCGCTAACAGCTGTTTCTGTCCTTCTCTCACTTCCTGGATGTTCTGCTGAAAAATGCTCCAGGATGCATTAACAGGGTTCCCACAGGTCTTAAAAAGTCTTAAAAGCATTGAATTTATGAATTTGGAAATAATACCTTGAAAAGACTTGAAAAAGTCTTGAATTTTGGAATCTGGGTCTTAAAATGTTTCCGTATCACATTTCACCTCAAAGGTTTCATCTGTCAACCACGATTATTCTGATTCAATAACTTGTCATACTTTACACATCCCACATTTCTTTTAAAAATAAATGAACATCTGTTCAAGAGTTTTTGTTTTTCTTCTTGGTAGGTCTGTGAAATGGGTGTTAAATTTTTATATAAATGGTCTTAAAAAGACTTGAATTTGACTAGAAGTAACCTGTAGGAACCCTGATTGTGCACACGACGCGTTACTTATTACTGTAAGCTGGGCATAAACTGCAACTCCAGCTCAAACCGTCGGGTTCCACACTGTACGAGGCTCTGAGCCCTCTCTGTCCCTGCTGCTTCTGATACGTAGCTCTGTAGCTACCGATACCGGTACTTAACGCTACCGGTACTTAACGGTACCGGTTTTCAATACTTTTTGAGTGTTTGATAATTAAATAAATTGCGTTTTATATTAAATATATTTATTTCTTTATATATAACAGTAAGTAACAAAAATCATGATAAATAACACACCACTGTCTCTATTGTATCATAGCATTGTACAAAATTCTTCCACATGAAAACCTTTAACAAACTGCTGAGTGTTTTCTAAATGATGCAAAAACTCAAACCAGCTCCTCGTCCTCCTTTGTCCTCTGGAGTTACTACGATGAGGAGCAGCTCCCCTCCCTGCTGCTTATTCCCCCCCCCCACATCTATGGGACCTTTTAGAACTGATCTGGAGGTCTCCCCTTAAAAACGGCTACCAGGCTCCTCTACAGAAGCAGCAGACAGAGATGTGTTTCCAAATTAATTTAAAAATATATTAATCTAAAACAGTGGACAGATACATACACTAAATATCTCTGCATATTCAGCCAATCACAATAAAGAACCGCACAGGGGGGGAACCCAGAGGATGAGCCAATAACACACAGTCCAGAGTTCAGCTCCCCTCACCCCCGAGATCCTCCTATACAGGACCTGGTGGTCCGCTGACCCGGTCCACTGGCTGATCCAGCTGATCGCCTACTCTGAGCGGCAGCAGCACGTCCCGGTTCTAATGAATAAACGCACACACACACACACAAGAGAGTAGAGGGACCAGTAAATGTCAAAATTTGATGGATGGTGACCTTTGACCTCCATCCACGCCCCCTTGACCTCTATTGTTTGACATCCTATTGTTTGATCTTCCTATTGTGCGAAACCGGTGACCTCTTGACCCCCAAAAACTAAATGTCAAAAAATTTTTGATGTGCGGAGCCCCACCCCTCCAGGGGCGTGAATCTCCCTGCAGGAACCACCCACCCCTTAAGAAACAGCGACTCATCACCCTGGCATGGTGACCCACCCCTCATGACTCAACACTCTTCTCCACCCATATTGCGTTTCTCACCCAATCAGAGGATAGAGGAGGAGTTTCGGTTACACTTTAAATAGACCTATTTTGTTCTAGTTTGTTGTAAAAACAACACGGTTACAAGACGGCAGACATAAAAAACAGGCTAGCATGGCTTCAACTGATTCTACAACTCATGGCAAGAATCCAACAATGGCTGATGCCTCTACATCTACAACTCTCCACAAGAATCCAACAACTGCCTCTACAACCCAAGAGAAGAAACCGATCGGTCAAACTCCGATCGATGAACTTTTTCACGGGAAAACTAAAATGCAACTGCGTAGGAGACTAGCGCCACCAACAGAACCTTTGTACCGGCAATGGTCGTTATCGGAATACGGACTGGATGAGTCATGGTATTACTATTTCAAGTATGACCGAGGAGAACTATGGTTTAACCAGACCAAAGATGATGATCCACTCGGGCATCTTTCGTCAATAGGGGTTCTCTGTTACAACGACTGGGCAATTCTCCGAGATGTGGTTCCTCGTGACAATGAAGAAGAAGAAGAAGAGGAAGAAGAAGACTCACCAACCAAGGCCAAACGAATGAAATATCCTTCAACATGCCCAGAGAAAATGGTGAAAATTGAGCATGACTCACTACCGCAGAGAAAATTGAACTTTCCATACGACACCGAACTCGTTTTCAGCGCAGTCTGGGAAGGAAAAAAAGAAACAAACGGTCAGTGGATTTTCCGAGCGTGTATACATAAATTCGATGACAAGACACCGTTTGACTTATTCATCCTCGAAACTGTAAATATGGAATGCGGAGTGTTCAGGGTCCTGCTGGCTATCCCGTACGATGCTTGGATAAACGCAATAAACGAAGTCGCCGACCAGATCGACACCCTTTTCCGTTCATGTCGCTGCTGGAATGATGTTTTGTCTGTGAGGGATATCTAAAACCCCACCTGTGGACCCTCCCAACCACCCCTCGAGGGAACCGCCCTTCCCCCCCCCATTTCGCCCCCTCCCCCATGGGGACCACTTTCCCACGCATCGCCCCTCCTTTTTTCCCCACGCTAACCATCCCCCATTCGCCCCTAAAAAAAGATTTATTTCAACACTTTCTTCTTAAGAATCAGCATTCCAAAAGGTTTCAGCAACAGTTTTCTTACAGATCCAAAGTTTCGATTATGCAAAAACTCACTTTATCGTTCTAAGTTTACACAAGCTATTTTTCTCAAAAACAAAAAATCGTCAGTTTTCACGCACACACACACACACACACACACACACACACACACACACACANTCATCTGTCAACCACGATTATTCTGATTCAATAACTTGTCATACTTTACACATCCCACATTTCTTTTAAAAATAAATGAACATCTGTTCAAGAGTTTTTGTTTTTCCTTGTCAGTAGGTCTGTGAAATGGGTGTTAAATTTGTAAGTAAATGGTCTTAAAAAGACTTGAATTTGACTAGAAGTAACCTGTAGGAACCCTGTAATGGGATCTTGTGCACAAGAATATATGTTTAAGTATTTAAATATATATATATATATATATATATATTAGGGCTGCACCGACTGCAGTTTTCTGGCCGATCACCGATCTTTAGACAACCTTTCCTGCCGATCTCGATTTTTTTTGCTGATCTTGTATTTTTCATAACTAGAAGCCAATTACTTTAATGTTTCCATTTTTATTGAGTAAATTGAATGAATACTCACAAAACATGAGGTAGTGTCCTCTCATATAAAAATTATATATATATAAATATAAAATATAAACAATTAATTAATAAAGCCAATAAAAAAGGTGCCTCTTAAAAATAAAACCAGAGATGTGAACCCTTACCAAAGCCCTTTTCTCAGGTCCTCCTTTAATTAATAGAACTTTCTGTCTGTAATTTTACTAAAACACTTGTTAAATCTACTCTAATAAACACTTCCAGCATTAACTCTGTGCAGTGTGTAAATAACTCCAACATAGTGTCTCTATACTGACTAACAGAGCAGAAATCATTCAGATTCACTTAATGCTGCTCATCTCACCTACAGGTTTTCTAACTGCGGCTGCGTGCCACCTGACTACTCAGCTCCCGTAGATTTTACTGATGGTGCATTTAATGCGCCTCGTAAAAACGAGGACATAGCAGCTAAACTATGGGATAATCTACCGATTAAACGCGGAGTCATTGCTGTTAGATCACGGCCACGGGACAGTTCTCCCCCGCGCCCCTCTAATGAGAGACACGCTGGAAAGATACGTTCTGCATTTAGCCTCAAGTTGTGTCCGACGCACGCTGAAGCTACCGCCACCGGCGACGCTGTCCGCTCTCAGATCAGTGAACTCCGTTTTTGCTTTTTCTGTCATACGGACTGCAACTATAGAGAAACAGACGAGTGCAGAGCTGAACCAGCTCACTTTGTTGTAGTTCAAAGCGTTAGCAGCCGCGCTAGCAGCTGTTAGCTTTCGTCTCGGGTACAACTTCTTAGGTTTAGTCTGGCGGGGTCCGATGAAAGTCTGGCGGGCCGCCAGGCTTATAAAGCGCTGGGGGAAACCCTGAGTGTAGCACGGACGTGATGTAGCGCGCAGAAGGGAGGGAGGCAGTCTGCACCTCCCGGGAACAGGAGAAAAAAGCCTAGAACCAAGATCGACGATCGCATGGGAATATGGTCGATTAACGATCCCCTCAAATTCGGTGCACCCCTAATATATATATATATATATATATATATATATATATATATATATATATATATATATATATAATATTACTAGAGTAAAGGAAGATGACCGTAGGAACAGGGCATCAGAGTAGTTGAAGTGATTTAGGTCTAGTTTTATTTCTCCCTCCAGTTCAGGTTGTGCTTGTTAATCGACTGGTGGTGTTCACGCTGAATGTTCTGTTTGCTGTAGGAGAACAGCTGCTGCAGGCTGGAGAAGTGTTTTCTCTTCATCCTCTGCAGCTTTACTCCATCTCCCAGCAGCTCAGACTCGCCAAACCCACCTGCTTCAATGGAGACTCTAAAACTGACCTGGGACACATCCTGGACTTCACCTGCAGGCTTCGCTACCTCAAGGTAACAGACTTTTGGTTAAAACTTGTAGCACCATCAAATATGCTATAACCTCTGACCTTTGACCTCTGTTGACCATCACAACAATAATCCATCTTTTTCCCAATAACTTGGAATATAATGACTCTTGGATTATATGTTAACCTGAATCAAGATCCCTACAGGTGTCCTATTGTCCACTTTCAGGTGTCCATCTCCCAGATGACCTTAACTGGACACTAGCTGGTCTAATAAACACTCTCTGTAAAGAAGTCTCTTCTTTAACACCAAATGACTGGTGTTCCAACTGTAATCTCTTGTTTACAGAACATTCTCTGGTTGTTCCTGTTCAGGGTCATCCACACACTCAAAGTGTTATAATGCTTCTCTGCTATGTCATGCATTTCTACATTTATAATGTGAGTGTTTAACGGGCGGAAGTCATGTGAGTTGGTAACTCCCCAAAGTTCCCCTATCCAATCAGACCCATCCACCAGTCCACTAACTCAGTTTTGATTAGTACACTTAATATCTTCTGATTGGTTGAATTTAAGATAACTCGTCTCAAAACTAATATTCAGTTCCGGTACGAGTCAGTCAGAGTCGGTGCTACAGCCTGAATGCAGTCTTGGTCTGAGCTACAGCCTGAATGTAGCTGAGCTGCTATCTTCAGAGTCTTAGCTGAACCTTCATCAGCTTTGAACAAGGCCTTGAGAGACCTGCCTCTCGTCTCTCCCTCTCGTCTCTCCCTCACCACGGGACTGATCAGAAATGAGTTCAGCATGCTGCTGAAATGCCTCCCTTGCTGACCGGGACGTATCCACGGACTGTCCGGCGAGGTCCTCGGCGGCCACGCCTTCCAGGACCACCACTCCGAGTCTGGGGACTCCAGCCTCAGCTCGTGGAGAAACCAACGCCTGCCAGATCCAGGAGCGTCCACCTTTCAGTGAGCGAACACCACTTTCTGATCGAGAGGTTTGCTTTGATAAAGCTTCATTCTTCCACTCTAAATTAAGCCAAACTAAATCCCATTCCAACCTCAAATTAGTCCTAAATGACTCTTAAAGTCCCAACTAGGTTAACTAAATTAACTACCTTCCCTAGTCATTAAAACATATGCTACGGTCCGTTAAAACTCACAATTAAACCATCTTTAACATCCTCAACATGTTTAAGAATATTAATTGTGTTTACATCAAACTTTCAAACTGTCTTATCTGTCTGTGTTCTTAGGTTTTTCAAATTAAATGGTTGTTCAATCTTTATCTGCCTCAGCTTCACATTATTAATAAGGTATTTCAATTCACTGTACTCTTTCAAAGAACCTAGATACCTTCAATAAATATTAGCTATTATCAGGGTTAAATGACAGTTTATCACTTTTCATTATAAACCAAAAATAAGTTCTAATGTTTATCTGAAGAGGGTGTAGTTAAAAAACCCAATAGTTATTCCAAACGCTACAAACCCCTCTGTGGCGTTCCTTGTCTCACTGGTTCTGTCTCCATCAGATTTCTGGGACCAGAGGTCCAGTAGGAACCAGTAACATCCAGGAGAGCAGTCTGCCCTTTGACCTGTCCGTCTTTAAATCACTGCTGCAGATAGAGGTAAACTCCTCCAAACACAGCATCCATCCAGTCTAACTCACTCTTCATATAGTCAGAGGTCGGCTTTTTAGAACACATCTGTCACATGTGGAAATCTGGCACACTTTCTTTACATGTCACACTCCTTGGTGGCTCTTAACTCAGAATCTTCATACCTTGAATTACTGTAAAATCCTCTCTGGCCCAGGTACCAAGGGATGGGGATTTAACCCGTTAACCACCAGGGATTAACCCGTTAACCACCAGGGATTAACCCGTTAACCACCAGGGATTAACCCGTTAACCACCAGGGAATAACCCGTTAACCACCAGGGATTAACCCGTTAACCACCAGGGATTAACTCGTTAACCACCAGGGAATAACCCGTTAACCACCAGGGATTAACCCGTTAACCACCAGGGAATAACCCGTTAACCACCAGGGATTAACCCGTTAACCACCAGGGATTAACCCGTTAACCACCAGGGATTAACCCGTTAACCACCAGGGAATAACCCGTTAACCACCAGGGATTAACCCGTTAACCACCAGGGAATAACTCGTTAACCACCAGGGATTAACCCGTTAACCACCAGGGATTAACCCGTTAACCACCAGGGATTAACTCGTTAACCACCAGGGATTAACCCGTTAACCACCAGGGATTAACCCGTTAACCACCAGGGATTAACCCTTTAACAACTAGGGATTAACCCGTTAACCACCAGGGATTAACCCGTTAACAACTAGGGATTAACCCGTTAACAACTAGGGATTAACCCGTTAACCACCAGGGATTAACCCGTTAACAACTAGGGATTAACCCGTTAAC
>SSNR01000448.1:24081-36296 GCA_006937965.1 Callopanchax toddi | reverse complement strand
CAGGGATTAACCCGTTAACCACTAGGGATTAACCCGTTAACAACTAGGGATTAACCCGTTAACCACCAGGGATTAACCCGTTAACAACTAGGGATTAACCCGTTAACAACTAGGGATTAACCCGTTAACCACCAGGGATTAACCCGTTAACAACTAGGGATTAACCCGTTAACCACCAGGGATTAACCCGTTAACCACCAGGGACCTCATTTAGAAAACTTGTGCCAAAGGACCTCCTGAATTCTGGACATGACCAGAAGCTGGTAAAGTTCAGGTGTTTCTCAGTAAATCAGGACAACAGAGAGGTCTAGAGAACTTCACAGACTGAAATGGAGGAACAGAAACGTTTTTGATTAGTGATCACATGTTGACTCATCACCAATCCACTGAAGGTCTCCGAGTGTCAGAGAGTGTCTGCAGGTGAACGCTGTCAGTGAGGACTGAGATAGACCAGGTCTATGGGGATCAGGAAACGTCCTGTTGTTCATCCTATCAGACTAAGATCAGCCCCCCCGAAACCTGAGAGCTGGTTCTGGTGGGTCCAGGTCCATTTCAGCACATAGATCCATAGGATGCTGTAGAGAATCTAGATCAGCTGATCAGCCAGTCATCATCATGGACCTGGAAATCTACGTGGTCTCTAAAACCTCTGACTGATCTTCAAGGAGTGCAGAGCATCCAAGGGGTGAACTGGTTAACTATTGATTAGTAAACCAGACGGAGCGTTGACATCTTTCCTCTCCCTGATCAGCTGATGGTGATTTATTTTCAGTCTTCTGATGATGTATTACTCGTGTGCTCCCTTCAGATCAGCGACTGCACCTCTCAGCAGATTCTGGGTCTGCCGTCTCTCAGGTCCAGTCTGGCCACCATGAACATCCATCGCTCCACAGAAGCCATGATGGTACGTTTAGTCCAGAGCGGTTCCATCGGACCGGAGAGACGTCGGTGCTGATGTGAACTCTGTGATGTTCTCTTAGTTGGTCCTAGTGCCAGAGGCCAGTGAGTTCTCGCAGTGGGAGCCTGAGGGGGCGGAGTCTGGGTGTCCCGTCACAGCTGTGGTTCCCGTGTGGAGAAACCTGACCACTCTGGACCTGAGCCACAACTGCATCAGCGAAATCGACAAGTCGGTGGTGAGTTGGGTCTCTTCTAGCCGCTTTTACAGATGTTCTGATTAAACATCACAAACTTGTAGTTTCCTGTTGTTTGATTGAACTGAGATTACACCATCAGTCCGTGGTCACTTCACCTTTCCTGGAGTCGGCTGCTTCTGTAGAGAAGTGAGGGAAGCCGTCCCTTTGTCCTACCAGAGGGCCTTTCAGTGCTCTGGTTGGTTTTCTACCTGCTGCAGCTCCTCAGCCCTCCAGGACCTGCTGGTCCTCCTGGGTCCAAACGGAGATCTCACCACAGCCTCCAAGCTTGGTTCTCTGAGCTTTATCCTGACAAACTCCTCACATGAAACCAGAAGTCCAGCGACGTCCTGTGAAGCTGAAGGGTTAGGGCTCTTACTTTTAGAGGATTCAGGGTCAGGTCACTGACGCTGGACAAGTGGAGCACAGAAGCAGCTTGAAGCAGATCTGTTTCTTTGCTCTTCTTTATTCCGTTTTTATGTATTATAGACAGGGCTGCACATAACTGGTTCGCCAGTCAGCAAGTGGACCAGACATCACGTGTGCTACCGGACCCGTGTGCAGACCGGTGCCCTCTCTGTACCCTGTGAGCTGACGAGCCTCACATCACACTGTGAGGAGTGGCGGAGTGGCGCTGACACCGAGGAAGCTGTAGACTCTACACACAGAACTGTCAAGTCCTCAAACAACAGGGACAACCAGCTCCGTGGTCTGGGAGCCCTGATCCTCCGTCCAGGGGGAGGGGGGGTGTCAGACCGCTAGTGCTGATGCCTGGAGCGATGCACCCCACCGCTTATGGCGAGGGTCTGCGTACCGAGCATCAGTGCAACTTCCCCCTTGAGATCCTGGATGAAATAATTATGTGCTCCCCAAGTATCGGGTCGAGACTCGGTATCGGTCCCTAGTCAGCTCTCCTCTCCCGGGGGTTGGACATCCATTCCATCCGTTGCACCAGACCCTTCATGCTCCTCCTGCAGGTGGAGGGTCTTTAGGTGGATGAGCCCGTGTAACTGGGTCAGCCTCCAGGTGGGACCTGTAGGGGGCGCTCCAGGAGTACGGGGTGGGTGGTCTTTTGTTGAGGACCATTCAGTCCCTCTGGTCCTCAGAGCCAGCAGTAAATCAGACCTGGTCCAGGTGAGGACTGGTCTTTGTCTCCAGTTCTGTTCAGAACCTTTATGGACCGACCTTCGGAGCAGCTGTGGTGTGGGGGGGTGGAGGTTGGTGACATCGTTGGTTTTAGCCGTCATTCGTCCTCATGATGTTTTCTGTTCGTCTTTTAAATGATCTTTTTATTCTTTAGTTTTATTTTTGATGTGTTGTGAAGCACTGTGATTGTTTCCGGTGACAGCTGCTATAAATCGACTTCCTAGTGAGGGAAGGAGGGAGGTCTACAGGAGGATCAGGGCAGTGATGGATGCTGAACATCTACGTTCCAGTTCTCACTAGGTCATCAGGTTTGGGACCCAAAGAGCCACAACATGGATACAGAAACCAGTTTCCTCTACAGGATGGCCTTAGGGATGGGCCTCTCTCTGCTCCTCCCAGTGGAGAGGAGCCAGCTGAGGAGGTCCTCTGGTCACCTCCCTGGGGAGGTGCTTCAGGCAGGAGACCCCCAGGCCGACCCAGGAGCTGCTGGAGGGACTGTAAAGTCATGTTTCCATGGCAGGGGTCGGTACGGTTTGGGTCGGGTCGGATCGCTATTTTGTCCGTTTCCATTGTAAAACCGGTCCATACAACCGATCCGTACCGGTCCATGAATGGTCCTCTTGAGCTGGGGGTCCATAGAGCGGGTACAGATGACTCCGTCCATGTACTGGAGGTGGTTTATGTTTGCCGTACCAGTAGCAGTTCAGCGTATTGTTGTCATTTCTGCATCATAAAGTTCTCCACAACGTCGTGACTCACGCGTCTGAGCCGCGCCTCGACTCAGAAATAAAACAGTCACGTATCTTTAGCGCCGTGGAGGGGACCAGCGTATCTGGGACGCAGCGTGGCAGATCAAGGCGCAGCGCTGAGGTTTTAGGGACCCAGGCTTTAGGTCTCTGACCTCTGATCCTGAGGTGCTCTCTTTTGTAGAAACTGATCCCTAAGGTGGAGTTCCTGGATCTGAGCTACAACCAGCTGACCTCAGTGGAGAACCTTCAGGTATGGAGCAGCTCTGATGTGCTTCAGTCAGAAGATGAAACAGATGTTTGCTGATGGTGGGACAGTTTCTAAACTCTGAACTTCTTGTTGTTGTTGTTTTTCCAGCATCTCTATAACCTAGTCCACGTGGATCTGTCCTACAACAGCCTTCAGGTCCTTGATGCTGCTCACACCCGTCTGGGGAACATTAAAACCCTGATCCTGGCTGGGAACCAGCTAGTGGGGCTTAGCGGTCTCTCCAAGCTCTACTCTCTGGTCAACCTGGACCTCAGCCACAACCAGCTGGCCCAGGTAATTCCCAGGAATTCTACCCAGCAACTCTATAAACCTCAGAGTAGAGAAAGGTAGATGTGAGTGATGATTCTTTTTCCAGTTGGAGGAAATCAGGAACATCGGCTCCCTGCCCTGCTTGGAGAAACTAAATCTTTCCAGTAACCCCATGTGCATCATCCCAGACTACAGAACCAAGGTCCTGGCCCAGTTTGGAGAGCGTGCAGCAGAGGTAGACCACCAAAACCATTTTACTGTTGTTATGAAGAACTCCTCTAAGTCCTGATCCAGCTCTCATCTCTGGAAAGTCAAAGTCCGGAGAAGAAATCCATCTGGAGAACTGCTGGTCAAGAAGGATTCCAGGAAAGTCAGGAAAACTGTTATAGATGTGTACTGGATCAGGACTTTACACTGGACTGGATCAGGACTTTACACTGGACTGGATCAGGACTTGACACTGGACTGGATCAGGACTTTACACTGGACTGGATCAGGACTTTACACTGGACTGGATCAGGACTTACTGGATCAGGACTTTACACTGGACTGGATCAGGACTTTACACTGGACTGGATCAGGACTTTACACTGGACTGGATCAGGACTTACTGGATCAGGACTTTACACTGGACTGGATCAGGACTTTACACTGGACTGGATCAGGACTTACTGGATCAGGACTTTACACTGGACTGGATCAGGACTTACTGGATCAGGACTTTACACTGGACTGGATCAGGACTTTAGGATTTGACACTGGACTGGATCAGGACGTACTGGATCAGGACTTTACACTGGACTGGATCAGGACTTTACACTGGACTGGATCAGGACTTTACACTGGACTGGATCAGGACTTGACACTGGACTGGATCAGGACTTACTGGATCAGGACTTTACACTGGACTGGATCAGGACTTACTGGATCAGGATTTGACACTGGACTGGATCAGGACTTACTGGATCAGGACTTTACACTGGACTGGATCAGGACTTGACACTGGACTGGATCAGGACTTGACACTGGACTGGATCAGGACTTGACACTGGACTGGATCAGGACTTGACACAGGACTGGATCAGGACTTGACACTGGACTGGATCAGGACTTTACACTGGACTGGATCAGGACTTACTGGATCAGGACTTTACACTGGACTGGATCAGGACTTTACACTGGACTGGATCAGGACTTTACACTGGACTGGATCAGGACTTTACACTGGACTGGATCAGGACTTACTGGATCAGGACTTTACACTGGACTGGATCAGGACTTTACACTGGACTGGATCAGGACTTACTGGATCAGGACTTTACACTGGACTGGATCAGGACTTTACACTGGACTGGATCAGGACTTGACACTGGACTGGATCAGGACTTTACACTGGACTGGATCAGGACTTACTGGATCAGGACTTTACACTGGACTGGATCAGGACGTACTGGATCAGGACTTTACACTGGACTGGATCAGGACTTTACACTGGACTGGATCAGGACTTGACACTGGACTGGATCAGGACTTTACACTGGACTGGATCAGGACTTGACACTGGACTGGATCAGGACTTGACACTGGACTGGATCAGGACTTACTGGATCAGGACTTTACACTGGACTGGATCAGGACTTTACACTGGACTGGATCAGGACTTGACACTGGACTGGATCAGGACTTGACACTGGACTGGATCAGGACTTGACACTGGACTGGATCAGGACTTACTGGATCAGGACTTTACACTGGACTGGATCAGGACTTTACACTGGACTGGATCAGTACTTTACGCTGGACTGGATCAGGACTTACTGGATCAGGACTTTACACTGGACTGGATCAGGACTTTACACTGGACTGGATCAGGACTTGACACTGGACTGGATCAGGACTTGACACTGGACTGGATCAGGACTTTACACTGGACTGGATCAGGACTTTACACTGGACTGGATCAGGACTTACTGGATCAGGACTTGACACTGGACTGGATCAGGACTTACTGGATCAGGACTTTACACTGGACTGGATCAGGACTTTACACTGGACTGGATCAGGTAGAGATGTAACGATTCACTCGAGCCACGATTCGATTCGATTCTGAAGCTCACGATTTTCGATTTTTTACGATTTTTCATAACAAAATGAATTTATTTTATGGCCAAATAATTTTTTTATTTTACAATAGCCCTTTAGTCCTTGTTTCAAAGTGTAATTTTCTATTGTCTTACTGGAAACAAGGGAAAGCCAACATGCTGCCACACTGTTGACTTCTAAATGACTGGAGCATCATCTATCTAGAAGCTGCTTGTCTCTGTTCTGAATGATTAGCAGAACTTTGTCACCACTGTGTGTGATGGTTGAAATGTCCTCATTATTGTTTAAACTTCAAATGTATTTGTCAGTATGTATAGTTTAATAGATATTAAGGGAAATGTGCTCATTACTGTTTACATTAACAATGCTTGTCAGTAGTTTTTATCCAAATACTAGATGTAGTTTAGTTAAACAGATGTTAATGGGGATTTTGATTTAGTAGCTGTAGTAACGACATGTGACCAGCAGGGGACATCTAGCGCTAGAGAGCTAGAGAGCACATTTAAGCAGCAGAGGAAGAAACTCCGTGGTTATTTATATAATATATTTATAAACTCACCTTTTCAGGTTTGACTTATCCATAAGAACACCTGTAGTGTCATGTGACTTTAACAGAATGTTCATGAATGCATTCAGTTGTTGATTCGGTTTTGTTTCAGCTTCATTCTTGTTGTTGAACGAAGTTTTGCCACAGTTAGCCGCTAGCTGATAGCCATGTTGCTAACTAGTTGAAAAGACAATCGGACTTGTATTTTATGTTTCTTTATGATCACTCTGTATGTATTTAAGTTGAATTAAGTCGTTTAATACACGTCTGAGCAGAGAAAGTAACGAGTCTGTGGTTCTTTTATCATTTGCTCCCCTTTTCAGGGCTTCTCCATGTAGTAGTACGTCAGGCCGTTGTGAATAGATTTTTCTTTTTTCTACATTGACTCATATTTAAACTCGTTTTCACCGGTTTTAAATTGATTTTCGAAGCATCGTTACATCCCTAGGATCAGGACTTTACACTGGACTGGATTCGGACAGAGAGCAGGTTGATTGACTTGTCCAACCTGCTCTTTACGGCTCTTCCTTCTGATCTTACCGGTACTGACCGTGTGTCCTGTACCTGTCAGGTGTGCTTGGACTGTATGGTGACAACAGACAAGGAGCTGGATACAGTGGAAGTGTTGAAAGCCATCCAGAAAGCTAAAGAGGCCAAAGACCGGATGAGCAGCAGTGACAAGAAGGTAATGATGTCATGTCGACCCGAGCCAAGACAGAACACGACAGTCTGATACCTCAAACTGAGTCAGAAACATCAACCTGACTTGGACTTACTCAGACCAAGTCTAATGGTTAACTACCTCAAACCATCTCAGGCTCTAACTGGATCCATCTAAAGCGTCTTTATCATTCCAGATTGTTTATTTGTCTTCCTCTTTGTCTTTTTGTCAGGTCAGCGAGGACACCAGAATGTCCTCTGCTCCACCCTCCTCCACCTGCCCTGACCAACAGGCCCCCCGCTCCAGCCAAGGTAATTATGTATGTATCAGGCTGTGCAGTGGGACGAATAAAGATCATGAAATAAAGATGGTTAAACCTTTAGTTAAAGTCAGTTTTAAATCATCAAGTTTTTAAAGGAGTCCAGACTGTCTATGTGGCGTCAGACTAAAGGAAGTTCAGTCCAAAGTGGAGGTCCAAGAGACTGGACTTTTAAACCTGGTCCTTGGAACTGTTAGGAGATTCTGGTCTGTGGACCTGAGGACTCAGGTTGACTGAAGGAAGTGATTTTCTAACCAGTTAGTAGCTGACAGACACTCCAGTAGTTCAGACAGTTTGTAGAACTCTGAGTCCTTGAAGGAGCAGTACAGCTGAATGTCATCTGCATAAAGGTGGTAGGAGACATTGGGACATCTACTAATGATCTGTCCAAGAGGATGGAGATATAGTAAAAACAGGAGTGGACCCAGAACAGAGCCTTGGGGTACCCCACAGAACAGATCTGTAGAATCTGACATGATGTTGTTTATATGGACACTGAGACTAGGATCTGGACCAGTCTAGACCAGGTCCAGAGATCCCACCAAGTCACGGAGTCTGTTCATTAAGGTGCTGCGATCAACAGAAAGGTCCAACAGAACTAAGACTGTAAACTCCCCGGAGTCTGCTGCCATCATGATGTCACTGATACTTTGAGTAAAGCTGTTTCTGTTGAATCCAACAAGGTAAGGTCCTGTATTTCTACAGATGTTTCTAGAGTTCTCCACTTCCCAAAGCGCTGTCCAGCACATCAGTCACCCACTGGTGGTGACCAGATGCATTGTAGCCTCAGCTGTGCTGGAGCACACTGACAGAGGTGGAGACGCCATGCACCAACACCACCAGGTCCCTCTGATCGAGTTCTAAGTTAGTCTGGTTACTGTCATGATCTGGGTTTTGGATGCTCCCTCTGTGCTCAGTCCTGGGTCCTGGGTCTGCCTCAGGTCTCTCCTGATGACACCACCTGTTTTCTTGTTGGTTTGTAATAATTACCTTTGAGTTTTCTCGCTGCCTCCATCCTGCATTTGGGTCTATCACACATCACCAGTGTTAAGCCTGGTTTATACTTCTCCGACAGCACGTTTGTGCTCACACGTATTGACGGAGATGTTTTTGATTTTTAATTCTCCGTCAGTGCTGTGAAGCAGTTCTCCACCAGGACAGCAGAGGGCGCATAACTTTTCTGCAGTAACGTCTCGGTCGACCAAAGTTTGTTTACTTCAGCTCAGTAATGGCCGACAGAGCGGATTCTGATTGAGTTTGAACAGATTGATCTGGAGGAACAAACAATGTTGTTAAAAAGAATGAAACAGGAGTGAGGAGACAGCGGCGTCTGCTGAATGTCCGTCTGTCCAGTGAGGACGAGGCAGACGACGAGCGAATCTGCAGCTCTTGTTTAACCCTTTAGGGACACTGATGGATGATAGAAATGTTGTACTTCGTCTGCCAGACGTTTCTCCAGCTGATCCATATCTGCTTCCCCGAGATTCTTCTATTACTACTCTGTTGATAGCGGCGTCAAGCAGGAAATGATCATGGGTTGTAGGGCCGACCAATCAGAGATGTGCGCTCTCCGTCTCGTTCAACGGACAGTTAGAAAAGTGAGCTCAACTCCGTCCGTCGTTGCGGGCCTGTCGGAGAGCTCTTGCGTTGACGGATATTGGCGTTGCGTGTCTCCGTACCGACGCAGACGGAGAAGTATAAATCAAGCTTTACTCAGACATCGACAGCATAAGTTTACAGATGAATCCTGAAAACAGATGAAGGCACTGAGCAGATGATTCCTCCTTCCCACTCTGTAATCCATGCTCTGTTGTCTGGATCAGGATATCTGACTAAATGTTTGAGCAGGTTATGACCTGTTTTTTAGAACTGAAGGAATGTTTGACCCTAACTCCAGAGCAGACTGGGTCCTGCATGTTGTGGTTGTTTCCCTGCAGAAGGCCTTTAATCAGCCACTGGCTGAAAAAGCTGACTGATGTTCTAAAGCAGGGGCAGTCAATTCAATCTGCCAAAGGTCCAGATTGGCTTAAATGGTCCGGGGGGGGGGGTCCAGGTGGAGGGTTAGGGTGGGCAGAGACACTCGAGCACCTCTGAGTGGGTGCTTAGAACTCGACCACGCTCCCTCCCCCTGGACAGAGGTGTGTCCCACGCACGCTTCGGTACCTTTTCAGTCCCGGATTTGCTGCATGGTTCAGACAAAACCAGGTCTGGGTCCGGACCTGGACCACCTGTTAGTGACCTCGGTTTTAAACAGGTTTAAAGCACCACTGTTAAAGAGTTTGATGTCAGTAAAGACTAGAATACACCAGATACCTCAGCGCTGCGCCACTTCACACCCACGCCATTATTTTGATTATTAGTCCGTCAGATCACTCACACAGAGATCGCCACAACGTGTCCCAGAAACGCGAGACGCCGCCATCGCGCTAAAGATTCGCACCAGTTTTAAAGGAGCGCCAGTCGCAGCCGTGCGCGTGTGTCACGACATGTTGAGTACTTTCTGACACCGACGTTACGACGCAGAACGGCTCCTATTACGGCACACAGGAACAACAGCTCCATTAAGTAGCTTACTGACCCATTTTGACAGAATTAGAATTAGATTCCCACAACACACGACGGCAGCTCTGATCACATATAAACAAAGAATTCACTTCCCGCTTCCAGTTTTCAATTCCCGCGTGATGTTGTGACTTTCTCACAACATCAACAACTCGCCAACCCCACGGCCGCGAGGTGGCGCATCGCTGAGGTATCCGTGTATTCCAGCCTTTAGTCTTCTCTGATGTTTGTTTCAGATGTGACGAGCAGAGAAGAAGTTGTGCTTCCCCCCACCATCCTCCCTCCTGTGGACACTGCACCCCCCTCTGCAAGCTTTAACACCAACACACACCTCCTGCCAGCTGACTCTGCCCAGGTGAGACACACCTGCAGCTCTGTGGAGATGGAGAGGGCAGCAGGAGGACATGGGAGTAGCTGACGGTTCAGTGGTGGAGCAGGGACTTTGACCGGCTTATGTTAGAATTGTCCTACAGTGAAGTCGCTTTACGTCACAGTCATTCTCACGCTGATGGCAGGAAGCTACACTGTAGAGCAGAAGTGAGGCAACCAGACACACCCTCTGACCACCACCAGGAGGCGATGTGGGTGAAGCATCTTGCCCAAGGACGCAACGACAAAGTGACCCAACTGGAGTGGGAATTGAACTGGCAACCCATCGGTTACAAGGCGAACGCTCTACCTACTGAGCTACTGCTGCCTTTCATACAGAAATATTAATACATCAAATCGGATTCAATTTAAATAAAGTTGAATTCAGATGGCTCCTTTGGACCAACTGTTCCAGCCTGCAGCAGAATGGTTTCTGACTGGAAAGATGAAACATGTTCTAGAGAGGCAGCTCTGACTTCCTACCAGTGATTCTGGGAAAACTTCTTCTTGTGTTTCTGGTTGAAGTTGTCTCTGGTCTGAATCCTGTGCTGCCCAGAGGATATCTGCAGTCCATTTTCTACTTTTGTCCACTTGTTATGATTTGTAAACATAGAAACAACAGACTTGTTAACAAGAGGGAGCAGCTGATTGACACCTCAAAAGCTCCAATAAAACAAAACCTGTGACCCAGAATCCAGCTGAGTTAAAGAGGAGCAGTCATGATGTAGAAGAGGAGAGAGGAGGAAGAATTTTAAACCTTCACTTCCTCGTTTCGCTTCGCCTCTCCTTCTTCCACTTATCCGGGTCGCGGGGGGCAGCATTCCAACTAGGGAGTCCCAGACCGTCCTCTCCCCGGTCACCTCCACCAGCTTCTCTGACAGGACCCCAAGGCGTTCCCAGGCCAGGTTGAAGATGTACTTTCTCCAGCGTGTCCTGAGTCACCCCGGGGGCCTCCTGCCAGCAGGACATGCCTGAAACACCTCCCAGGGAGGCGTCCAGGAGGCGTCCTGACCAGATGCCCAAACCACCTCAACTGGCTCCTCTCTACATGGAGGAGCAGCGGTTCTACTCCGAGTCTCTCCCGGATGTCCGAGCTCCTCCCCCTATCCCTAAGGCTGAGCCCGGCCACCCTGCGGAGGAAACTCATTTCAGCCGCTTGTATCCGCAATCTCGTTCTTTCGGTCACTACCCAAAGCTCATGACCAGGTGAGGATTGGGACGTAGACCGACCGGTAAGTCAAGAGCCTTGATTTCTGGTTCAGCTCCTTCTTCACCACAACAGACCGGTTCAGCGTCCATCACTGCAGACGCTGCCCCAATCCGCCTGTCGGTCTCCCTCCTTCCCTCACTAGAGAACAAGACCCCGAGATACTTGAACTCCTCCACCTGGGGCAGGACCTCTCTCCCGACCTGGAGTTGGCAAGCCACCTATTTCTGGTCTCAGACTTCGAGGTGCTGATTCTCTAAACACATGTGGATTGGTTGAGCCAACTCCCATGGCCCCTCATTACTCTAGCAAGGGTAAAGAGCTGGTCCACAGGACCAGGACCAAAACCACATTGCTCCTCTTCTATCTGAGGTTCAACCATCGACCGGACCCTCCTCTCCAGGACCCTGGAGTAGACCTTTCCAGGGAGGCTGAGGAGTGTGATCCCCCTATAGTTGGAACACACCCTCTGGTCCCCCTTCTTAAAAATGGAACCACCACCCCGGTCTTCCACTCCACAGGAACTGCCCCCGATGACCACGCAATGTTGCAGAGACGTGTCAACCACGACAGTCCTACAACATCCATCGCCTTGAGATACCCAGGTCGGATCTCATCCACCCCCGGGGCTCCGCCGCTGCGTAGTTGTTTGACTACCTCAGCGACTTCTGCCCCAGAGATTGGACAGTCCGTCCCCAGGTCTCCCAGCTCTGGTTCCTCCTCGGAATGCGTGTTGGTGGGATTGAGGAGCTCCTCAAAGTATTCCTTCCACCGTCCGACTATAGCCCCAGTTGACGTCAGCAGCTCCCCGTCCCCACCGTAAACAGTGTGAGCGAGTTGCTGCCTTCCTCCCCTGAGGCGCCGGATGGTTTGCCAGAACCTTTTTGGAGCCGACCGATAGTCTT
>SSNR01000447.1:436304-451562 GCA_006937965.1 Callopanchax toddi | reverse complement strand
AAGCGGACCAGACTGGACTGAACTGGATCGAAGCGGACCAGACTGGACTGAACTGGATCCAAGCGGACCAGACTGGACTGAACTGGATCGAAGCGGACCAGACTGGACTGAACTGGATCCAAGCGGACCAGACTGGACTGAACTGGATCGAAGCGGACCAGACTGGACTGAACTGGATCGAAGCGGACCAGACTGGACTGAACTGGATCCAAGCGGACCAGACTGGACTGAACTGGATCGAAGCGGACCAGACTGGACTGAACTGGATCCAAGCGGACCAGACTGGACTGAACTGGATCCAAGCGGACCAGACTGGACGGTACCTCGCTCACATTGGGCTATGAACCCAGTCTGTCTTTTAGAGACTGAATCATGTCAGGTGGCTGTGACTCGTTTACATAAAAACGCTGATTATTTATAGACGTGTTGAAACTAGAGAAGTTCTGACATGAAGAGTTTGATCTCCTGGACTCGTCCAGCGCCGCCGCCACCGGCTGATCGGCCCGTTTCCTTTGGGTCCAGCTGAATTGTTGTGATCTGCCATTTTGAACAGACACAATAAAAAATTAGGATTTTGCACAAAAATGTCTGTTTACGTTTTGCATCAAAGCAACAGAACATCCTTGACTTTCCTCCATTTCACTTGAGTTTTCTGGTTTGTTTTTTAACCTGATTCTGTTTTTCCAGAGGAATAAAAACCGTTCCCACCCTGACCAGGTTACCTCTTGTTTTGATCAAACTTTGATGGAGTTCATTTTAAAGACAGAAAACTTTGATATTTCTGAAGCTGTTGGTTTAAAACAGTTTAATTTGCTGAGTTCTTCTAAAAATCAGATGCTAATATAAGTTCATTTTTAAATATCAGAGATTTTCTTCTCTGCTCCTTTTCCTTCACATTTGTGTTGACGTGTAAATCCAGTTTGTTTGTTTTAATTTTTCTTTTTGAATTAATTAAAATAATGTTAAATCAGAAATCCGACCTTCGTACTTTTTATCGGCTGAGCTCACATCAAGGCGTGCTAGAAGAACCGTCACCGGATCACCTGGACGGGTTACAGCAGGAACATTGTGCAGCTCGGGACCGAAACCTGACCTATGCCAAGGTGAGTCGGGCCCTCCGGTACTACTACGGACTGGAACTACCACACCTGTCTGTGTTCCCGTACAATAAATGTTTACCCTTCCTCCCACAGATCAGTGAAGACCAGGAATTCTGTGGTTGGAATGGTGGCTACCGCTTCGGGCACAACTGAATCCAAAGAGTGACTGTAATCTCCACTAGCTTGTGTGGGCAGGTCAGACTCTCCATCAGAAAAACCCACGACTGTCGACATCAGGACGACTATGACCACATGTATGTTTTGCAGGTGCCTGGGAGTATAAGTCTTTGCCTTCAGTTAGGTTGTAAATAATGTCCCATCAGACTAAAAACACACAGCCCCAAGTGACCTGGTGACCTCGGGACGGGTTCTATTCCGTGCAGCTCAGCGTGGACCAGGCCTGAGACACGAGGCCGCTCTGTGAGGAGGCGACATCCGGTTACAACGCTCTAAACTCTGGAGAATTCAGCCAAAGCAAAAATTACATTTTAACATGTGTACTGTCATTGTTCCATATTAACCCTTTAAAGCCTAGGCCTTTTTTTTAGAGATTTGATCAAAACTGACATGCCCAAAATGAATTGAATATATCTCCAGAACTACAAGGTTTATTTGAATGGTTTTGGTACCAGAATAAAGGTCAGACTCCAGAGAATACTCCACATGTCTAAAAATCAACACTTGTCTTTCTGACTGAAATGAAATAATATTGGCACACACCAGAAAATTTAAAAAATTAATTTCCGCCTTAAAAAAATCACTTTGCAACGTTATTATTCCCTTTAAAGTATTCAGTTGCAATCCAAAACATCTAGCAATCCAAAGAACAACATCTTACCCTTTGCTGAGCCTAAATTAATGCCAACAAAGTAAAAACCAGATGATGTAGAGAGGTGTTGGTGGATAAAGATCCAGGCGGACCTCGTCATTTAGACATTTTGGCACATTTAGGCACCTGTGGGCCGTTACACATTTCTCATGTTTTTTTTCTTATTTTTCCCACTTATATTTCACCATAGATAGTAGTTCCATCTAAAACAAAATGTTTTTGAGGATTTTTAGGAAAATCAACAAAGTGGCTGTTTACCCATTCAAGAAAAACCAGGTTTATATTGGTGACTTGAGGAAATCTGCCTCAATTTCCATATTTGTTCCCAGCTATCTCAGTGAATGTTGCATGTAGGGTGATGATACACATGTTGTTGGAAAGAGCAGAGTTTGGGCTTTAATTTAAACAGTGGTTTGTGTGGATAGGATTATGTTGAATTGTTACTTTTGTGTGTTTTTCTTGGTGTGTTAATTTAGGGTCTTTTTACGGTTTTTCTGTTTAATTGCTTATTATTGGAATTTAATCATGTTGAGGTAGAAAACATTGTTTTTATTGTTTAGATGAGATTGTTCCCATTCAGAGGATATGCATCATGAATACATTAATAAACATTATGCCAGACTTTGGAAGGAATTTAAACAGGAATTGGCGTGGGTCCCTGGTCAGGGGACCCTAGTGTAAGCCAAGAAGAGCTCCATCCTGTGCTGGAAGAACTGAGTGTTCCTGGAGGTGGATGAGGAGAGTCGGTGATGAATTCAAGAATGAGCTCCATTCCTGGATCTGTCAGTCTGGTGGTTTTGGAGGCAGATCCGGAGCACCGCTCAGCTGAAGTCAAAGTGTTGGGTCAAGTGGAAGTTGGTTGTCAGACAACATGAATGTGCGTTGGCGATGTTTGTGTTTTCACAAACACTGTAGGGGGGATACCAGATTAGGCTTCAACAGAAAAGGAAAATCTTTTCTGAATTGGGTGTAAATGAGTGAAATGTGTTCATCAGGCCAGAAAAACAACAGAGCAGCCCTAACCCTGACATCTTTCTAATATCCAGGAAGGGAAAGGCCAAATGAGGGAGTGGATTCCACTTGTAGAGGAAACCTCATTTCTCCTGGTCAAAACTTGATTATTACCTCGATGGGGAAGTTTAGAACATCCATCCGTCTTCCTTACCACCTCATCCTCCACTGAGGGTCACGGGGAGCTGGTGCCTAACTCCAAGAGGCAGAAGAAGACACCCTGGACAGGTCACCAGTCTATCACAAGGCCACACGGAGAAATCAACTGTTCACTCACACCTAGGGACCGTTTTTAGCATCACTATTCAACCTAACCCGCTTGTTTTTGGCCTGTGGGACGAAGCGGGGGAAAACCCACGCATGAGAACATGCAAACTCCACACAGAGTCTGGGACACGAACCCACGACCTCCTTGGTGTGAGACAACAGTGCTAAGAACTGCACCCCCCGTGCAGCCCTGTTCTGAGCCTAGTTGTAGCATCAGTGTTCAAAGTAAGCATGGGTCACATAGAGCAGAGAGCTGTGTAAACTGTACAGATACAGTAGCTTGTCATATTTGAAATATAAATGTATCCTAATCTGGTTCTTGATGTTTTGACCTGGAAAGGCTGAAATGGATGATGCACCCAGCTAAACCCTGCAGCCATCTACAGACGTCAGAAGGTTCTTTCATCTCTTTCTTTACTTCAAAAAAAATTTTTAACTAAAATTTTAAAAACTTCAAACCAAAACAACCCTAAACTTTGGTCAAAACCATTATAATCAAAAAGTTATTCTCCCAAAAAGATATACATAAATATATATAATCTTTAAAACTGGAAGTTTTGTTTGAGTGAAAATTTATAAATAAAAAAACAACAACCTGAAATGTTATTTTATAATTGTAATAAAAATCATTTTTATACAATTTAACTCTAAAACAAATTTTTCTTAGCATAGAGCTCACCAACGCGATCTGGTGGGGCCCGGCCCCTCTGGCTCCAAATACTGATCCAGAAAGTAAGAAGTAAACCACGAAGACCCTAAAGGATCTTTTTTAGAATCCCTGCCTTTAAATCTGGACATGTTCCCCCTGATCAGGAGACATATTGCGACTTTGAAGTTATGCAGATGATTCAGATTTATGTAGCTGTGTCTGAATGACAGCAGGAACTCATTTTGTAATCATTTAAAGGATTACAGAAAATGTGCTGGGAAGGAAAATATAAAGAGAGGAGGATTTGATCATGAGTTCTGGTCTGGATCAGGAGTTCCTACAAAATGAACCAGCTGATCGATCATCCCTTTAACCCTTAGAGCACATTTTAGTCCCTATACTGAATAATTCACTCAGCTTAACTGAAAAAACCATACTAAACAAAAATATGTAGGATGTCTGAATAAAAAGTTACATTAATACAAGACCATATTCCTCCCTTGCTGTTATTGTAGCTTTTTAATATAAAATGTACAGTATATTATTTATAACATTGTGTAAAAACATTACAATATTAGTATGTACCGCATGCAGTACCTAGATCCTCCACCAGAGGGCAGAAGAGCGTTCGGTTCAGCAGGTTTTTTTTTATTTTTTTTTAGGAAACTTGTTTAAATAAGAAGGTAATCAACGTGTTAATTGAGTATTATATATTTGGCGTTTCATGATTAATTATGGTTGATTTCAACGGTCTGGCCTTTGTAATTAAAGGATTTTATAAGAGTCGGTGTCGGTTTTACCAGAAGGTGGCGGTAAAGAGACGAACAGGAAACCGGCTGCTGTGGAACTCAAGCATAGAAGAAGAAGAATCGAGATGTGAGCTTCGCTTCGATCCGACCCGACCCGACTCGACCCAGAACGATGGACAGCTGATAATAATGCGTGTGGACGGGTTGATAAACAAAACATCGGTCATGTTCGCGGTGTTTCTCCTCAGCCTGCTGGCTCTGAGGCTCCGCTGCGGCGCAGGTAGGTTCTTTTATCTATGCTAACGTTAGCATGCTAACGCTTCCGACGCTAACACGGGGACAAAAACCAGCTTTAAACCCTCAAACCGGCCACAGGTGTTTATTTAACTACGCACCAGGTAGGTTTAGGGTCGGCGTTTCGTTTAAACATGTTTTTGTGTAGTTTTGAGTTTTGTGGAGCAATAAGGAAACAGAAAGTAGACCAGTCATGACGCTGCTATCAAAACAAAACGGAACAAAAAATAGACGTTTAAACTGATTAATCGGTAAAATACAGCTGTTTAGTTACAGTTATGCTGTTTGAGTAGTTACTCTGATGTCTGAAGGGAAATGAAATGTTTAGAGGAATTTAAGGAATTAAAATCTAACATAAAGTTCCTTTAGGCTGCAGATCAATTAGTTTCATGTTCAACTTAGTTGTTATTAAAATATTATTTATATTTAACTCTTTATAGGGCTGCATGCTGTAAATCTCGATTTGCAGGTTAATCCAGATGCTTTTACAAAAAGTTTTAAAAATAAGAAAAAACAAACAAGGTATTTAAAAAAATAATAAGCCCAAACGCTTAATAAAGTAAAATGAATAACAAAATAAAATGAATTAAAGAAACATGATGGGTAAAACCAAGGAGCAAGGAGTCAGTTTCTCAGGCTCTGGAATGCTTCATCAATGGAAGGAAGGGTGAATGGAAGCGTTCTGGGTCAAAACCTGATGCCTCTACCAGGATGATGAAGATAAAACCAGCAGAACAATGATCCTAAACACAGCCAAAAAACTTTCTACTGGTTACAGAGAGCTGCTAGATCAGCTGACCTGAATCCTAGATAACCAGAGGTCAGAGAGGAACCTTCAGGATCTGAAGACCAGAATCACACCTGAGACTAGTTTCTCCTTCAGGAGGCGTCTGGAAGCTGCAGCTCCAACAAAGACTTTGGACCTAGAATTAAATCAGGAAGAACCTAAAATCCTTTTTTTTTCTCAGAGTCGTTCTGTTTTATTATGTAGAACTTGTGTGTGGTCATAAAGCTTCACAGCTGCAGGGAGGAAGGATCTACCATAACACTCCGTCCTGCATCAGGATGCAGCAGCCTGTCACTGAAGCTCCAGTTCCCCAACAGCATCATGGGATGGGAGGCGTCTAACACTGGAGTTATTTATACCAGAGACAGACAGCTTTACTTAGAGAACCGGTGATGTGTTCAGTACTTATTTTACCAGCTGATTGTGTAAACAAAGTGGAAATGTTCATGTTAAATGATGGTTTTTAACATTTTGTTTAAAGATTCAACTAAGATCAGATCTTCATGTGGAAGTTTTGACTTCCAGAAGTAGAATTTTCAAGTTGATCAGAAATGGAAAAATATAAAGTTTTCTGATAATTCTACTTGTTTGGTATAATTCAGTCATCCAGTCAGAACTGCACCTCAAAACCACAACCGGTGCATCTCTAATCAACACAAACAATTCAAGTTTGCAGCTTGTTTCTGATTCTTCCTGAATTCTGATCCAGAACAGTCTGTGATAAATGTTAGCTTCTGGTCATGGTGGCTCTAGATGTTCCCGGGCTGAGTCACAGATGTTTGAAGAAGCCCAACTGGAACAGAACCTGGTACCAGTCCCAGTTCTGGTCCAAATCGGAGGGAAAAATCTCAAAAACAGAAGGTTTTCCAGCTTTTTCTAAAAAAAAACTCGAAGCTCCTATAAGCTGTCGATCAGATGCCGAGCATGCTGGGTAAACTCTGAAATGACTGTTAGGAATGTTTTAATGAAAACCGGACTGATGAGAGGATACAGGAAAGACCAGACGCTTCTGACTGGAAATGATGCACCAGCAGTTTGTGGGAAAATACTGAAGAAATTTAAAACTTGTGTTTTAGTGAAACCGTCCGAGGTGCAGCTGATTAGAGACGCTACTGGTGTTCAGACATCTCCAGTCAAACCAACACAGGAATAAATTATTTTATTTTAGGAACTAAAAGAAGAACCGCTTGGTGAATTGGGGAAGTGAGAATTGTTCTCAAACTTCAGGACTTTTCTCAAGAAAGAAGAACGAATCAAAATGAGCGACTTCGGTCTGATGGATCAGGTGGTAAACACCGACACCTGGTTCTGGTCTAGAGATGAATTAATCAGTTTAACCCAGCACCATGTGTGAGATGAGAGGACTGAGAGGTGGCGTTTGGAAGCTGCTTCATTCTGTCACATGACGACATGGAAACAGGAAGTAGATCAGAGTGCAGCTGGTCTGGGTTCATACCGGTTTAGTGGGTCTCAGACTCCTGGTGTTTTGTGACTCAGTAGCTCACATTCCTTCTGTGTTCAGCCTCTCAGTCATCCTGGTTTCTGTAGAACTCTGACTTCCCTCAGAGTTCCCTAGAAGTTAGTTTGATTAAAGAAATCAGAACAGATCATCAGAAACAGCTGGGAAACTAAACAACCAGAAGTTAACTCCTGATCCGGTCCAGTTTAAACAACTCCAGATCCGGATTAAACTCATGATCCAGTTTAAGCTCCTCTAACTGGACTGGACCTCCTGTTCTGAGAACCAGTTCCTCCGTTTTATTTCTCTGAATCACTTCTTTTCCTGCAGCTGAAGCCGAGCCGGCCCCGCCCCGAGACCTGAGCATGATCACCTTAAACACCAACTACACGCTGAGCTGGACCTGGGACCAGGCTGCTGCAGAACCCAGCAACGCCACCTTCACCACGCAATATATCTCGTAAGTGTGAAACCGTTCAGTCGCCTCGCTCCAGCAGCGAGTCCAGTCCGGTGATCCGGGTTTTCTCTTCTACTCAGGAGGTACAATCTGAGGAAAAGCAAAGTGAAGCAGTGGCGCACGGTGTGCGAGGAGACGCCTCAGAGGTCATGTGACCTCACGGGGTCAAACCTGCTCTACCTCGGTATCTTCTTCCTTCGGGTTCGGGCCAACGTGAACGGGCGTCACTCTGAGTGGGTGCAGAAAGAGTTCTGTCCCGACGAGGAAGGTGAGACGATGGATGAACTAAAGGTTCATCAGGGTGTTTTAGAGGTCAGGGCGGAGGAACAACGCTCACCGGACCTAAACCCAGGTTTAGACAGAACCACTGACTATAGGTCCTAGATGGGTGTGGTTGACCTGCTGACTAATATTCATTTTAGCTGCAGCTTGTTGTTCTCTCTAACTCTGATCATCTTGAGGTGTTTTTCCTTTCTCGCCTCTAATAAGTGATGATCTTTGATCTCCTGTTGTCTCCAGCCGCTATTGGACCTCCGTCCAGCGTCCGCCTTGCTCCTGCTGGAGGCGCTCTGGACGTTTTCATCTCCGACCCTCTGACCAGCACCAACAGCTCCATGAGGGAACACCTCCCTCAGCTCTACTTCCGCATTTTTTACTTGGAACAGAACGACGAGAGGCAGGTGAGGAACTCCAGCTTTAGCCCCGCCCCTCAAACGTTAAGCGGGTCAATATATAATTTCGGGAGATTTGGTAACTTAGTTGACATTTTTTAACGTTTTCAGGGTTTAAAATAAAAATGGCTGCCCATCACCAGACACCACATGCATTTTACAGAAAGACTCTTCTAAATATTACAAGTACAACTGAGGACAATTTAAATTTAAAGTTATTTAAGAAGTTATTGTAGTAACTTGTTGACATCATGCCCCAAGCCCTACTTTAGGTGAAATAACTGAAAAAGTGTAGAGGGAACAAACCTTGGAGTCTTGCTAGTTTTCTCTTCAGGAGGTAATGACATCATGTGGAGCAGGTCATGTGACTCTTCCCTGAGGGGTGGATTTGCTGTGGGTAACTTCTCGGACACGCATTTAAAGTATTATTTTTTATTTAAATTGTGACATATTGCCCAAAAAGACATATATGTCATAATTACCTCAACTTAACGTCAAGAATGCATTAAAACAGTTTTTGAATAAGTTTTACAAATTATTGTTTAGCAAATGAGAAGGTGCTTGTGAATCATTTTGGACGATAACTTAGTTGAGATTTTAGGGATATCTATTAATTTTTTATAAATAAATCATTATTTCCATGAGAAATAACTATAGTATTTGTAAAGATAAGATCATGAAGAACACAGAAGACTTTTAAAATTTAATTTCAATGAACATGTTTGCAAGATAAATCTCATGGACTTAAAAACTCCCAAAATGATCTATTGACCCAAGTAACCAGGAGCTCAGACTCTCTGTTCTGTTCAGTTCTGTCTCTGATGGATCCTCTGAACCCACAGAAACCACACAGCTGGTGTGTTTGGTTTGTTGCTTTCAGCTTTAGAAGAATCTTGCAGGTGTTTCCTGATCACACGAGGGGGGGTGGGGGTGGGGCTGAGCTGTGGCACGGTTTCCTGTTTACTGCAGGCTGGTTTCTCTGCATCGCGGCTTCCTGATCAAACCACATTATGCTGGGCTTACACCTAAAGACTTTGACAAGATTTTGAAAAGACTCTAAAAGATTCTCAGCTCACATCTAAAGACTCGGGTTAACAGTCTTTAGTCCTAGACTAGTCTCAGACTAAAGACTTTATAAAGACTGAATCTTGTAGGAACACTAATTACAAGACTGCAACTAGATTATGTCAGGATTTCATTCCCGCAAAATTCCTCCATCATGCTCTGCAGAAGTTAAAAATGGAGGAGAAGCAGCTTTTAGCTCCAGTTGACATCAAACAGACACGGCTGCTCTGCCCACAGCTTGATAAAGCCTTCCTCCTCTTCAACAGTCTGTTACCAGCTGTGCCTGGCCCTTTAAGAAGGTGGAATTATGGGAAGTCTGTGTTGTTGTGGCTCTGTGTTCCAGCGCGAGGCGCTCTCTCTCTCTGTCTGCAGCCGCTTGCAGTGCGGACGTATTCCTGTGCTCTGCGAGCAAAAATAAAGTTTGTGCTGTAAAAGGTTCAGCCTCTGTACTACGGTTAGATCACTGGACAGGGGGAGAAAAATAAGTCCATTTTCGTTTGCGTTGAGCTCTTCTTTCCACGTCTGTAGTCTTGTTTTGTTGGGTTATGACTGACAGGGCTTCCTGGTTCTGCAGTGAGAACGAATCCTATTGGTTTTTGCTTGTTGTACGTCACTACAACTACACTCCGACTACAAAAAATATCTAGCAGGTTGGATATGAAAGACTGGAGAAAGACTGGCATAAATCGGGTCGCCGACTGCAGATTATCCCCTCACATCTAACGACCGCGACGACGGGAGCGAACAGAGACTCCGGTACGATTCCTAAAGACTGGCAGTCTTTAGTCTGCGACCGTGAAAATCGTTAGGTGTAAGCCCAGCATTAGACTAAGAGCTTCTTCATGTTCCACTTTGGTTCCTGCTCGTTCAGGTGGCTGAAAATCAAATAAAACCAAGTGAAGGCAGAGGAAGGACTCGTAGTATCTAAAGAAAACAGTCCAGGTTAAAGTCAAAATGTTGAGAAAGTAGGTCCATGAATCAGAGCTGACTATGTATTCTGAGTTTATTATTATTGTTATTATTATCATTATTATTATTAGGCGCTACTTCTGTTTACAGAGGAACTCTTAATCCTTCACAATAAGAGTCTCAAAGAATCTGAAGCTTATAAAATGAGTTCATTAATTACTGGTTAAGCTCTTAATGGAGTTTCTGTTTACATTCTGGTTGATCTCAACATTAGACTGGCGTGGTGCTGATGCTCCTTGGTAGCTTCACAGTCTGACTGTTGGGTTAGGTTATGGAACCGAAAATAAATATATTTAATATAAAAAGCAATTTATTTAATTATTAAACACTCAAAGTATCAAAAATTGGTACAGTTAAGTACCGGTATCTATTCGTAGGTACCGGGACTCGGTACCAGGTACCCATCCCTACTTACACCAACACTCGACGCTGCTTCTGCAGCTTTTGCTCGTTGACTGTTTTCTTCGTCGTGGTTTTTGTCCAGGTGATCAAATAAATTAGTGGTGTTGGGACCGGGAGCCGGTAAACTTTACAAACAGCTGTTGTCTGGTCCACGTCGGTCTTTTTATATTTAACCACCGTCCATGTGACAGAAGTCGTCTTTCTTTTAGTTACAAGCTCCTCGGTTTGGGTTAGCTGGTCATCCTGTTGACTCTGGTTTAAAACATGTCCGGTAACGTCTGCCTCCATGTTTGTTTTGCTGAGTGGTGCGTGCATGGGCATGCCGTAAAGTGCATTATGACCTAAGTTACTGCAGAAAAACTCCTAACCGTGGCGTAAACGATGGAGCTTTTGATTTGATGATAGACGTTTTCTAAATATTTCATCATCACAGCCCTAACTCACAACACTTAAAGTGATAATATGCAGTTTTGCTTGTTTTGGGCTCCCTCTGGTGTCCGTTTTAAATCACTGCATTACACAAGTTAGCACATTGTTTCAGCTTCTAAACGCCTAAATCTAGCTGTTGAAATGTCTCCTCAGCCTTCATAGCTTTCTACAGGAGCGGTTATTTACTCCTTCAAAGAAATCAGCTGTGTTCAAGCAGGGAGAGATGGGAAAAATCAGGAGTCATGAGCTAAAAACACTCCAGCGTTAGCATAACAGCTAGCCACATTGGGTTAGCCTAACCCTCGTGAGACACGTGACTTCCTGGGTACCGTGACGGCGACGGAGATCTTGCATTCGTGGTATTCTGGATCTAATCACCAGATGGGGCTAAGTGACTTCTCATTAACTCTGTAAAGAGTCAGATTAGCACAGACTGGCTCAAGGAAAAGATTTAAACATATGAAAAAGTTGCATATTATCACTTTAATATCTGCTCCAGACTCTGATGGTCCTCCAGACTCTGAAGGTCCTCCAGACTCTGATGGTCCTCCAGACTCTGATGGTCCTCCAGACTCTGATGGTCCTCCAGACTCTGATGGTCCTCCAGACCAGGGAGGTTCCAGCTGAAACCAGAGAGGTTTGAGACTTGATGAAACCAAACCAGGTCTCCTTGTTCTTCAGGTCCAGTCTGTAGACGCTAAGACCAGTGTGGTGACCCTGTCTGACGTGAAGGCCTGGACCTGGTACTGCGTGAGCATCCAATCACGTTACGACTTCTACAACAAGACCAGCAGCTTCACCTCCCCTCAGTGTGTGCAGACCGAAGGTAAAAGACTGTTACATTAGTTCAACAGGTCCAGGGATTCCTCAGGTTCAGTGACCTCTGACCCTGGATTGGTATTGGTATTTATTCGAACATGCAAAAAAACATATTAATAATCAATACTCATGGCACAATTTTGGATCTGAAGGCTTTGCTCTAAATTCACTCCCTGGAAATGTTGAGGTGACTGTAGAGTCCTGTATGGAGGACCACGAAGAGCCCCGCCCACGTTTTCCACTTCCAACATCACCTGAACGCGTCTAGTTTTCAGTCTCATCAAGAAATGGGGTCAGGGGTCACCTGAGTAAAACACCTGACTCTCAGCTGATGGAAGACATCATGGGAACTGTAGTCCCATGACAGACTCACTGACAGTCCTGGGTGCTGAGGTTGGACCCTGGTCTGGTTCTGGGGAGACCTGACGAGTGTTTGTCCTCAACAGGTTCTGTTCCCTGGTGGCAGATCGTCCTGTACTTCCTGGGGTCTCTGCTGGTCTGTTTCCTGGTAGTGCTGCTGGCTCTTTATGGTTCTCACTGGTGCTACCACCTCTGTAAGACCACCCTGTTCCCGCGCGACCAGCTGCCTCCACACATCAAACAGGTAGGGCCCTTCACCTGGCCTCCAACAGGTGGCGTCGTTGATCCAGCTGACCGTCTCCTCCCCTTCCAGCGTCTCTTCGACTCTCCGGGCTCTGATGCCCCTCGCCTCGTCCTCTCTGATTCTGAGTCGGAGCTGCTGTATGATCCGGTGACTGTCCTGGAGATTCACAACCCCTCAGCTGTGAGCTCAGCAGCCCCCCCTGCAGGCCTGGAGCAGGACAGCAGGTCAGTAGGTGGTTTAGATCTGACATGTTGGTTGTTTTTAAAGAAAACGTAGAGGTACCTTGGGACAAACAAGCCATGTCATTAGCCACCTGTACCTTCAACCTACAGGATGGAGAACTAATTCCTCTTAAAGGGGGCGGAGTCTCTGCTGGCCAGAATGGTTTGGGCGTTTTTTTTAAATATCAGACAGGGGGCGCTGTGCCAGTAACTCTGCAGGCTACTTTTTAAGGACAAGCTGCCAAACCAAACGTTAATAAAAGATCTATAAAATCAAACCACCAGCGTTTTATCTCCTCTATTCAGTCGTCTTTGTAGGCCCTTCCTGCAGGTTGCTGTTGGTCCAGCAGGGTGGAGAGTTGTCCTGAAGCCTGTGATCAGATCCTTTGTTTTGATGTTCATCACATCACCTCACAAAGTCATCGAGACCTGGTCCATGTTGGGTCTCTATCCTGCAGCAGACTGAGGTTCTGGTTTTATCGGTGAGAGGACTTAGCCTGGAGGTGACTCAGCAGCCTTCACGTTAGAACCCATTTCACCAAGTTAAGATTAAAACACTGCAGGAGTTTGTTCACCAAGATGTGAGGCTGAATTAAATTCAAAGCTGAAGTCGAATAAAAGGCTGGAGGGTTTTTGATCATTAGTGTAACCTCCTCTCCTCTGTGCCTGATAGAAATCTGCACCGGGTCGAGCTGACAGCTGCTCAAAGCACTGATCCCACACACATCATTCGTTAGTGGAAATTTACCAGGGAGAAGAGGGAACAGGCCTTACTGGAGCAGACGGGAGACTTTTACTGATATGCTGAGTCAGCCATTGTTTTCTGAGATGTTTGGGTTCACACAAGTTCACAAGAGAGGGGTGGAGAGTGTTCCTTTAGCTGTTCAGAACGCCTGGGGGCGTGGCTCTGTTTCTCCTCACTGCTGTGAGAAGAATGAACTGATTATTATAGAAACGGCAAATATATCACCAAACCCCAAACACACGCGCAGATAAAACTAAGATGTCCCCGAGATCTTTACAACAACAAAAGTAAAACTTAGAAACTGAATCAGACAGAATCAAACAGGAAGTAGGTCTGTATATTTTCATTTATTATCCCATAATCTTATATTTGACAAATAACAGATGTCTACGATCATAGTAGCAGCAAAACTATTGTTTTATAATTAAATACCCATAATTCCACACAGGATGAATAAATCAGCTGACTCGCTCTCTGGCTGTGTCTGAATTCAGGGGTAGGATCTTCTGAGGACGTGGACTTGCTGGTCTACCTAACCACTAAGACCGGAAATAAACGTCTCTGAATTCAGACGGTCTAGCCTCATCCTTATTCCCGCCCCTCAGTCCAGTCGCTTAGCAACCGTGACAGCGCTGACAGACAGGCTAAAGCTAATAAAATGGATCTACAGAAACACTTGAAGCTCTTTTATGGTGACTTATTTCCTAAACTTCCATTTAAAACATTCAAGCTAGCTTACATTGATTTCTTGTCTTAAATAACATGAAAAATAAAACATTCAACCTCTTCTGTGGAGATTTTTATTATTAAACTTCATATAAAGATAAGCAAAACATTCCTAAACACAAGCTTTTTATCATCTTTTGAGAAACTGACATTTAAAACTGGACTGCTCTCTGGTTTTTCTGCTACTGCTGCAGAATTGATGAATCAGTAGAATCCAACGGGACTTGTGTTGTAAATGCAATAAAGTTGAGAAAAAAAAAAGTAGAATCCAACGGCTGGCACGCAAAGCATCCTGGGATATCCTTGGCCAGCGAGGATAAACCAGACCCGTCCTCGAATTTGGGGTGGAACGAGGACGCATGGATGAGTATCCTTCGAATTCGGACAGCACTCGTCGCGGCGCTGTGACGTCATCGGCCTCGAAATGCGTCCTCATAAGCATCCTACCCCTGAGTCCGGACACAGCCATTCTCAGTCTGATACATGTTCTTCTTCGTTGGTAGAGCCGTGTGAAGTTTTCCTAAATGGTAATAATCAGTGCTGCCCCCAGAGGCCGTGCTGAGCTCTACAGTTATAAAACCCGCGGTTCTTCGTGAGAGGAGCTGTCTATTGAAGGCTAATCATTACAGCCCTACTAATTACCCAGAAAGCATTGCAACGTAAAAAGAATTGAAGTACGAGTGAAATAGAATTAAATTTAATAAAATGTTTCTTCCTTCCAGCTGCAGACACGGCCGTCAGGACAGCAGCAGCAGTGGAGATTCAGGAGTTTACTCTGCAGGAACCTCCAGCTCGCTACAGCCCAACATCTGTCCACCCTATCCAGATGTGAAGCGCTGCAGTAAGGGCCGCTTGGACCCTGAGATGGTCAAGATGCTGAAGGTGGAGTTGCCGTTTGAATTCTCTCCTGTGATCCCAGTGGAGGAGGTTTCAGACGTTTGTGTCTGAATCCTGGAGAGACCTGAGGACTGAACAGAAACTCTGCTGATTTATACTTGTTTTTTA
>SSNR01000447.1:420617-425617 GCA_006937965.1 Callopanchax toddi | reverse complement strand
AACCTGAGGACCTTCTGTTTCTTCCAGGTTCCTTGTGTTCTCCGGAGGTCCAGCTGACTGCAGGGCCCGGTTCTGTGACGGTCCACCTGAGCAGGAACCACAGTCTGTTCCAGGAACACGCCGATCACGCCACACACCAGATCTACTTCGGGAGGGAGGGAGGACAACTGGAGGTGAGGAGTTCTGTAGGGTTCTGCTGCAGGTCCACATGGTTCTGGTCCATGTGGTTCTGGTTCTGTGTCCTGAGGTTCTTCACTGAGATGAGGCCACACTGGTACACGTTCTAAAGTTCTGATGGTTCCAGATGTCCTGAGGTTCTGGATCAGGAGGTTAAATCTGTTCCTTCCTCTGTCTCCTTCACCAGAAGCAGGAAGATGCTGATTCCTCGAAGTTCTTCCAGAACCTGGAGGCAGGTCAGCGGTTCTGTGCCAAGGTCCAGTTCCTGCTTCACGGTAAAGCCTTTGGACCTCCCAGCTGTGAGCAGTGTGAGACTGTCCCAGGACCAGGTGAGACGGAACCACTTCACTCAATATCTGGAGAAACAGGTTCTCCTGCTGGTCTTTAACTCCTGTTTGGTTCCAGAAGGTCTGAAGCAGAACCTGATCATCACCACGGTGGTTCTGGTCCTCCTGGTGGTCCTCATGGCCGTCGGGTCTGCTTACGTCTTCGTCTACAAACCCAAGAAGATCAAACAGCTCCTCCAACCCCCGTGCACCATACCAGAGGTACACACACACACACACACACACACACACACACACACACACACACACACACACACACACACAGGTCCGTTGTCCCGTCTGATCCTGATCCAGATCCTCTGTCCTGCAGTTCTTCCAGGAGCCATTATCAGAGAGGACCACTCCCCTCCTTCTTGACTCCTCCCCTGAGGAGCAGTACGATGTGATCGTCAGCATGACTCCAAGGGAGCCCAGAGGAGTCTCGACACAGGAATAAGACCTGAGGAGGTCTGAGGAGGTCCACAGTCCTCGTCCTGCTGATCAAAGACTGAACCTGATTTACTGTGACCTTCAGGTCTGATGTGACCCAGATGGAACTACTCGGCAGAACTACAAATAGCATGGTCCTGATTTCACTTGTTTTAAATCTGAGGTTCTGATGATGATGAGTCACCGGGTTAGAACCTTCAGAACCGTCTGACCCCTGACCCCCAGTCAGAACCAGCTTTGACCCGTAGGAATGGCTCTTTGTTCTGATTGAGCAGAACTGGTTTCTAACGATCAGCAGAAACATCCAAACCGCCAACAGGAAGCAGAACCTGCTGCTTTCATCGAGTGACCCGAACGCCGCTCGGCTACAGGAACCGAAACCGCTGATTTATTGCTTTGGGTCATTTTGTTTATTTCAGGAGCGACCAGGGCTCACCTGGGTTCAACCCCAGCCCAAACCATCAGTGGTTCTAGACCAACATTAGAGGGAGGGCCAGCTGCTGTTAGCAGGGGGCCACATGGGGGGCCAAGCCACCCCCCCAGAACCGACCCTGCAAACCCTGTGTCGAAGTATCCTTGGGTAAGTTGCTGAACCTCCAAAGGTTCCACCAGCTGTCTGCTCTCTGCTCCTCGGGGATGGGTCACATAGAGATGGGCCTACACATCACTGGGTGCATGATCACCAGATCCCTCTACACGAACGCACCTTTGTGGACCGGTGCTGCAGCGGTACCCATCACACAGCCCGCGATGACACACCTACGAGCTTCACTTCCTGTTCCGGGCAGATAGAAGCTGTACAGAAGGTTCTCTACCCAGAACCAACCTGTGGGCTCTGGACCCAGGAGGGTCTGTCCCAGACCTGACTGAACATCCTGTCAGCTGGTTTTAATGATTTGGCTGATATTTGTGTGACTCTAACATGAATACATCTGGTCTGGTTCTGACCCAAACCAGCAGGCATCCATTGGTTGGAAAGAACCAGAAAAGCATTTAAAGGGAAAGGATGCTAATCAGAGGGGGTGGAGTCTAAATGTGCCACAGTTCTGTGTGTGTGTGTGTGTGTGTGTGTGTGTGTGTGTGTGTGTGTGTGTGTGTGTGTGTGTGTGTGTGTTGCTTTACAGAAAACTGTGTTTCTCTTTTACATTTGTATTTTTGATATGAAAATAAATGTGACTCTGACCCATCTGGTGGTTTCCTGGATTCATCCTCACGTTTGTCTCTTCAGCTTCTCCCTCAGTAGTTGACCTCTGAACTCTTTATCTGATTGGATGAAGTTCCTCACCTGTTCTCCACTTATCTAGGTTGCAAGGGCAGCTTCTCTAGTAGGAATCCCAGACTGCCGACATCCAGCTCCTCTAGTGGGACTTCACAGACCAGTAACCCCTCCAACATGTCCTGGGTTGACCTGTAGGCCTCCTGCTTGAAACACCTCCCCAGGGAGGCGTTCAGGAGGTATAAATGTTTAATTTAGACTTTGAAAAATGCACATGATAAAGAACCTGCAGATCTGCAATCTAGCACTGATAAAACAGGATTAATCTCTTGTCCGTAGGTCATCAGGAGTCTCCATCCTGAGGTCGTCAGTTCAGCTCTGATGTGCGTGGAGGGGTTTGACTGAAACACCAAATCGACACATTTAGAAACTAAATTTGGACATTGATTCTCTGGTAACTAAATCCTAAAGACCTGTTGTACCAGCACCACATCAGACTGTTGAGCATGATGGAATAAACCAGTTTTTAAAAAGCCACGATAAGACAGGTGTATGGAGAGTCAAATAAAAAAAACAAGTACTGTTAATAAATTAGAATCATAATTAATGAACACTCCATGAAATAAAAAAATGTCCCCCTAAAAAAATAAATACTGTTACTGATAAATAATTGAAATGATGTACATGTACATTGTAAAGTCACACTATGTCACTTTTTCCTATTTTAAATCTTCTCCTTGATCCAGTCTGAGCTAATCTGACCTTTATAGGTTCATAAAAGTCCCTCAGCCCCATCTGCTGCTTGGATCCAGAATACCACGTTTGTAACTTCTGAGTCTACGGTCCGGTGCCCTGAAGTCTCACAAAGTCACGTATCTCAGAGGGTAACCCAATGTGGCTAGCTGTTATGCTAGCACCGGAGTGTTTTTAGCTCATGATTCCTGATTTTTCCCATCTCTCCCTGCTTGAACAGCTGATTTCTTTGACTGAGTGATGAACCGCTCCAGTAGAAAGCAGTGAAGGCTGAGGAGACGTTTAACAGGGAGATTTAGGGCTTTCTGAGCAGAAACAATGGCGCTACTGTTTTTACAGCAGTGATTTAAAACGGACACTAGGGGGTGCTAAAAACAAGTAAAACTGAATAGCAAGCCAGATTATATATCCATATATATTCTGGCTTGCCAGGTTGGTCCCTCTCCTCCCCATTTTTGAGACTCCTAAATCCTCAGTGCGTAATCTATAAATCCCTTAATGGACGAAAAAGTCACTTTTTTCATAGTATTTCATGACACATGCTATAGTATGACTTTGTTCATAGTATTTCATGTCACATGCTATAGTATGACTTTGTTCATAGTATTTCATGACACATGCTATAGTATGACTTTGTTCATAGTACTTTATAACACATGCTATAGTATGACTTTTTTCATAGTATTTTATGACACATGCTATAGTATGACTTTTTTCATAGTATTTCATGACACATGCTATAGTATGACTTTGTTCATAGTATTTCATGACACATGCTATAGTATTACTTTGTTCATAGTATTTCATGACACATGCTATAGTATGACTTTGTTCATAGTATTTCATGACACATGCTATAGTATGACTTTTTTCATAGTATTTCATGACACATGCTATAGTATGACTTTTTTCATAGTATTTTATGGCACATGCTATAGTATGACTTTTTTCATAGTATTTTATGACATACTATAGTATGACTTTTTAGATAGTATTTCATGACACATGCTATAGTATGACTTTTTTCATAGTATTTTATGACACATGCTATAGTATGACTTTTTTCATAGTATTTTATGACATACTATAGTATGACTTTTTACATAGTATTTCATGACACATGCTGTAGTATGACTTTTTACATATTATTTCATGACACATGCTATAGTATGACTTTTTTCGTAGTATTTCATGACACATACTATAGTATGACTTTTTTCATAGTATTTTATGGCACATGCTATAGTATGACTTTTTTCATAGTATTTTATGACACATGCTATAGTATGACTTTTTTCATAGTATTTTATGACATACTATAGTATGACTTTTTACATAGTATTTCATGACACATGCTATAGTATGACTTTTTTCATAGTATTATATGACAAACTATAGTATGACCTTTTTCATAGTTTTTTATGACACATACTATAGTATGACTTTTTACATAGTATTTTATGACACATACTATTAGTATGACTTTTTTCCTAGTATTTTATGACACATCCTATAGTATGACTTTTTTCCTAGTTTTTTATGACACATACTATAGTATGACTTTTTACATAGTATTTCATGACACATACTATAGTATGACTTTTTACATAGTATTTCATGACACATGCTATAGTATGACTTTTTTCATAGTATTTTATGGCACATGCTATAGTATGGCTTTTTTCATAGTATTATATGACACATGCTATAGTATGACTTTTTTCATAGTATTTTATGACTATAGTATGACTTTTTTCCTAGTATTTTATGACACATGCTATAGTATGACTTTTTTCCTAGTATTTTATGACACATGCTATAGTATGACTTTTTTCATAGTATTTCATGACACATACTATAGTATGACTTTTTTCATAGTATTTCATGACACATACTATAGTATGACTTTTTTCCTAGTATTTTATGGCACATGCTATAGTATGGCTTTTTTCATAGTATTATATGACACATGCTATAGTATGACTTTTTTCATAGTATTTTATGACACATGCTATAGTATGACTTTTTTCATAGTATTTCATGACACATGCTATAGTATGACTTTTTTCATAGTATTT
>SSNR01000447.1:385627-408981 GCA_006937965.1 Callopanchax toddi | reverse complement strand
TGAAAAAAGTCATACTATAGTATGTGTCATAAAATACTATGAAAAAAGTCATACTATTATCATTTTATGTATGTGTCATAAAATACTATGAAAAAAGTCATACTATAGTATGTGCCATAAAATACTTTGAAAAAAGTCATACTATAGTATGTGTCATGAAATACTATGAAAAAAGTCATACTATAGCATGTGTCATAAAATACTATGAAAAAAGTCATACTATAGCATATGTCATAAAATACTATGAAAAAAGTCATACTATAGCATGTGTCATAAAATACTATGAAAAAAGTCATACTATAGTATGTGTCATGAAATACTATGAAAAAAGTCATACTATAGCATGTGTCATAAAATACTATGAAAAAAGTCATACTATAGTATGTGTCATAAAATACTATGAAAAAAGTCATACTATAGCATGTGTCATAAAATACTAGGAAAAAAGTCATACTATAGTATGTGTCATAAAATACTATGAAAAAAGTCATACTATAGTATGTGTCATAAAATACTATGAAAAAAGTCATACTATAGTATGTGTCATAAAATACTATGAAAAAAGTCATACTATTATCATTTTATGTATGTGTCATAAAATACTATGAAAAAAGTCATACTATAGTATGTGTCATAAAATACTATGAAAAAAGTCATACTATAGCATATGTCATAAAATACTATGAAAAAAGTCATACTATAGCATATGTCATAAAATACTATGAAAAAAGTCATACTATAGCATGTGTCATAAAATACTATGAAAAAAGTCATACTATAGTATGTGTCATAAAATACTATGAAAAAAGTAATACTATTATCATTTTATGTATGTGTCATAAAATACTATGAAAAAAGTCATACTATAGTATGTGTCATAAAATACTTTGAAAAAAGTCATACTTTAGTATGTGTCATGAAATACTATGAAAAAAGTCATACTATAGCATGTGTCATAAAATACTATGAAAAAAGTCATACTATAGTATGTGTCATAAAATACTATGAAAAAAGTCATACTATAGTGTCATGTAATACTATGAAAAAAGTCATACTATAGCATGTGTCATAAAATACTATGAAAAAAGTCATACTATAGCATATGTCATAAAATACTTTGAAAAAAGTCATACTATAGTATGTGTCATAAAATACTTTGAAAAAAGTCATACTATAGTATGTGTCATAAAATACTTTGAAAAAAGTCATACTATAGCATATGTCATAAAATACTATGAAAAAAGTCATACTATAGTATGTGTCATAAAATACTTTGAAAAAAGTCATACTATAGCATATGTCATAAAATACTTTGAAAAAAAGTCATACTATAGTATGTGTCATGAAATACTATGAAAAAAGTCATACTATAGCATGTGTCATAAAATACTATGAAAAAAGTCATACTATAGTATGTGTCATAAAATACTATGAAAAAAGTCATACTATAGTATGTGTCATAAAATACTATGAGAAAAGTCATACTATAGTATGTGTCATAAAATACTTTGAAAAAAGTCATACTATAGCATGTGTCATAAAATACTATGAAAAAAGTCATCCTATAGCATATGTCATAAAATACTATGAAAAAAGTCATACTAAAGTATGTGTCATAAAATACTATGAAAAAAGTCACATAGATTCTTCTGCAGGTAACAATCAGAGACACGACAGAGGATTTGGTTCTAAAAAGGTTTATTGAAGGTGACCTATAATGGTTCAGGTGATCTATAATGGGTGGTTTGGACCAGATCCCAGGAGGAGACGTCCACGGTTAGAGGAGGTTTTGAAGCAGGTGTACCCAGCAGCCCCTTTTCTAGTAGCTCTTGAGGACTGGAGTTGGTGACCCTTGCTGTAGGAGCTCCAGGGGTAGGGGGTCAATCTGTAGAGCCAAGGTTGGCAGGGATTTGGAGGGAGGTGTTGGACCAGAGACGTTTCAGTTTCTTGCTCGGAGTGGTGGTGCGTTGAGCGTCAACCGGTTGATGAACGAATGAGAGCAGGACTCAGGGAGCCACATCCTGGAAGGATGCATTCAGATGAAACCAACATGAGGGCGAGAACGTGTCTGCAGGGTGTTGTCCATCAGGAGAGAGGAGAAGTTCAAAATCACAAGACACAAAGGTAGAGGCCTGATTGCTGCTTGTGGGAGCTAAACAATTTGTCATCTGCCTGAGGGATCTGAACGCCGCTGAAGCTCCCTGAGTGATGTTATTTACACAAGCTTTAACTTAAAAAAGTAGGAATTAAAAAAAAGAACAAAAATACTAATTTAATTCCATGATTCACTCAAACAGAAAACTCATTCTATTACTGTAATTTTGAAATTAAGGCCAATATAAACCAAGGTAGCAGACCAGATTATGAGTTTTATTTAGAAAATGGAACAGAGTTTGATTCTCGGGACTCTTTTATCTTTGGTTCCTGATTCTTAGACCTCTGTTGCCCTCTTCTGGTTGTTTGATGGGATTACAAAAAAGGTCATCTGCAGCTCCTTCTATGAAAAAAGACATCAAACAAAATCAAGACAAAAAGACTATTTAATATCATGATTAATGCAAGACTCACAAATATATTTGTGAGTATTATTATTAGTATTAGTATAGTATTTGTGAGTGATATTTGTATTTTGTGTAAAATTTTAAATAAAAATCCACTTTAAAATCTAGCACCCTTAACTCTCAACAGTTAATCTTTGACATCGATAAATCTCAGTTTGTAATTCTTTTAAACCTCACTTGTTCTAGACACAAACTTCAGTCAATAACTCCCGCCAATAGATGGCAGTAGTGGTCTAGCTTTGACGATGACTGGCTGATGCTTTCAGGCATGCTAACCTTTAGAGACTTCCCAGGAAGAAGAAATACAGGGCAAAGTACAGAAAGCAAAGCTAGAACTAAATGAAATTATTCATAAAAAAATCTCAATTTTTAGCACAAAGACTTCGAATAGAAAACTTTGAACACAGTAATAAATCAGGTAGATTTCTAGCCTACCAGTTGAAAAAAAAAAACCAAAGAAAAAACAACGTGACTGGGATGAATGGGATTTTTTTTTTCACTGTGCCTTTTGTTTTTTGTTTTCTTCTTGTCGTTTAGTTTTTTTGCGCTCCTTTGTTATTACTATATGTTTTAATTATATGTTTATTTCTTTTTGCAACTGTTTTGTAATGTGGGTGTATGTCTATATAAAAAAATCGCAAAAAACTTAATAAAAAGACAATGTTTAAAAAAAAAGATTTAGGGGTTTCTGAGCAGAGACAATGCTAACGTTTTTACAGCAGTGATTTAAAACGGACACTAGGGGGTGCTAAAAACAAGCTAAACTGCATTGAGTGCCTTTAAATTCAAATAACTGACAGGATATTTGCACATTTTCTTTTCTTCCTCCTAACTAGTAGCTAAAAGCTGATCTATTAGCTGATTCATTTCATACAGAAACTCAAAGCAGGAAACAGAATTTGTTCGTTATTTAACCCTAAACTCAAACCCGACAGACGACTAGACGAGTTCGTCTTGTAGCTGCTAAACAATAAAAACCCGCTGTCATCATTTCTCTAAAGCAGAAACTAATCCTGACTTTTACAAATCACAGAACTTTACATGATGGATTCATCTTTTACACCCAAAAAAGACACAAAACATGTTATTAATTTTATTATTTATAATACAGGTTCCATCCTGTTTGATGTGGATGCATCACAATTAAACATCAGGCAGAAACTCAGACAGGTTTGTTCCTTTCATCTGCAGGACGCCATCCTCACGTGTTTTCATATAATATTACATATAAACAGATGACATATCAAACATTCAGTAACTAAAATAAAACAGAACTGAACAGGAAGCCTGGAGCGTTTCATCAGATTTATTTACAGCCTGTACACCTCTCCTGATGCTGATGGTTACTTCAACACGACGTGGTATCCTTCACCGTTTTCATCTGTTGGTCCCAGAAAAGAATATTGTTGAATATTAAAAATCACATTAGAATCCTGGATCGGGTCATCAAACAGCTAAATAAACATTATTACCTCCCATCAAGCTGACGAGGAAACAGGTCTCCTCCCTGAAGTTCTGCACCATCTGAAACAAAGTTCAGCTGTTAGCCATCAACCAGAGGGTGAGTTTAAGCTTCCTTCCCTCAGAGGTCAGAGAATAAAACACTATTTAAGTTTAGAGTTCTCCATTCTGTCTCGTACTACCTGTAGATAGCTTCCTGAACAGCCTCTGTTCAGAGAAATAGAGTTTACATGCTTCAGGACTGATGAGCTAACAGCTAGCCGTCTTTAACCCGCTCCAATTGATTTTATTTAACAGCAGTTTGTGTGACGTTACTTTATGAATCGGGTTCCTGTTCCACCAGTTTTACGTTAAACAATCAGAACTTCCTGTCGGACTCGACTCCTGGATGCTCAGGAACAAACTACGATCATTAAAACACACGAGTTAGAGTTAACGAGACTGTTGTTTCAGTCATAGCTGAGCAACCTGTGAAGGTAAAAATGGTTTGGTTTGAAACAACCATCCATAACAGGAAGTGTTTTACTCAACTTCCTATGCTAACATGCTAACATGCTAATGTTTATGCTCATAGACAACCAGAGAATTTCATATTCCAATAGGGTTCTATTAAAGTCAACAGAATGACGTCACATGATCTCCTGGGAGATTCCGTAGAACAGAGCTGATCAAAGACGACACTCAGACTATTTCTCTGAACAGAGGCTGTTCAGGAAGCCCTCCATAACGAATAAGACAGGAATCATTTATAACTTCAGACAGAAACACCTGTGTAGCGTTACCAAATACGCTATAACCTCTGACCATCACAAACAATAATCCATCTTTTTCCCAATAACTTGGATTATAATGACTCTTTTATTATGTTTTAACCTGAATCAACATTCCCAGGTATCCTGATCGTTTTTCTGGAAGACCTTACAGGACTCTTTTAGTAATAATAAATGCAAAGACTTCCTGGTGTCTCCTTCTAAACGACACTACTTTAATCCACTGTCCAGAAATGTCTTAATATGATTAATGCATTTTCTCCCACAGTATTATGAATGTTTGATCCAGCTTCAGTATTATTTCATATTTTTACTTTGCTAAAAGGTTAAATCAATATTATTTATGTTCATACTTCATTAAGGTGAACTATAGCTTTAAGGGCTTGAGTCATGTGACCTTGATAGAAACTCCCTCATTGGTCCACATCGCCTAACACTTCTTTTTAGCTCTGTCAGCTTCCGGAAGTGTTCAGTTCATATTCAGCCATATTGACGGGTCAACCAGCTCAGCTGTCACCCAGCTACACAGCTAAGCTATCTCCTAAGTTGCTGGCCTTCCTGTACGGGTCAGCCCCGTTTGAGCCAATGATCATCGCTCTTTTCCCCGAGGCCGAGACACCCCGTGTCTGCCTCTCTCCACGGGATGGGAAAAGGAGCCGCAGCTCTGTTAGCCCAAAACGCTAACTGCCAGCTAACCCAGGAATGGCTCTCCTGACGACCGCATCCAAGGACGATCTCCGTGGCCTACGGCGGTCCCGACCTCCACAGGCGTCCAACCGGGACCGAGAGGGGACCCCCCCACCTTCACGACGTCCCACCCGGCTCTCCGATCGGCGTCGATCCCGGAGCGGCGTACAGTGAGAGACCACTTTCTGGTAACCCTGAAAGGCTTGTTGATAAGTAACACTCCACGTAACTTATCCACCAGCAACTCCTCCACTCCATTTAATCCTTAATCTAAATTAAACTCCCTAGTCTTAAAAACATCATGAGACTCAAGTCATTAAAACTTATTTTAAGGTAAACTTAGAACACTTAACATCGTGTTGACAAAGCTAATAGCCACTGCTACCTCTGCTCATCTGTTTGTAACTGTTCGTCCGTCTTTTTATAGTAAATCCTGTAAAGTCTTATTTCTGACTCAGACTTCAAATCATCAATAAAAAGGTACGTAGACTAACTCCCTGTCAATTAAAGACCCTAGATATTCCTGCTTTTATCACGTATAGTTGTCTAAACCAGGTATCCGGAGCACAGAGGCTCTCGAATAAACCCTCAGATCAACTGGATCATTTAGCAGAAGGTGTTCAATAAAAGGAAGGTTTTATATCACTACACCTGGTTCTGTTCGGATTATGAACAGCTTACAGGAGGTTCTTCCAGGTGTTTGGTACCTGATCAGAGACCAGGACGTGGATCCCGGTGGTCTTCTGCCTGTAGACGTGTGTGATTTGTTGTGGACTGATGTTGTAGAGCACGGCGATCTTCTCAGACAGGTCCATCAGAGTCCGTTCCTCCAGATACACGGCGTGGTAAACTGAGGGGAGAGCGAAGGTCTCAGAGGTTCCCGTGGTTCTTCATCACGCCACAGTCAGAACGCCGAGCAGGACTCTGACTGGTTGTGTGTGAGGTGTGTGTTCCCTCTGGGTAGAGGACTTACCGTCTCCTGGCTTGATGGAAGCTTGACTTCTGTTCTGCTGCTGACAAACGTAGATGGTCAAACGGGGCTGGATGGACCTGGAGAACATCAGCAGAGATCTTTAACTGGAGTTTGAGCTGCGTTAAAGCATTTAGAAGGAGCTGATGAACATGGAGACCAGTTTGTGAAGACGTCGTTGATCCAGGAAGTAGAGGTTACCACAGGAAGTGATCTGCTCCAACCGGACGGATCATTATCTGATAACGTTGTTGTGGATGGATCTACGTTGATCTGGTCTGTCATTGAGAAGAAGGAGCTGAGACAAAGCTCTGGATTTACTGGTCCGTCTCACCTGGTCATGAGATCTGGATCAGGACCAAAAGAACCAGATCCTGGATCCAAGCAGCTGAAATGATGGCTCAGCTGTCTGTTCATCCTCATCAACAGGAATCATCTGAGGGGGGTCAGATCAAGACGCTCCTGGTCTCCCTGTGGAGGACTGGGAGGAGACCCAGAACTGGCTGGAGGGATTTTAGATCTCCCTGGTCTGGGATCTGTTGGGGGGGTGCTGCTGGGGTCCCTCCTGGATCTCCTCAACCCCATACAGTCTGACAAAACTTAAAATAACGGAGCAACAACAAAGCTCCTGGTTTCTGGATGCACGACTTCCAACAAGGTTCTTCCTAAACGGAGGCAGCTGTCATGGTTGACTCGAACTCCAGGACCTCAAGCTGGACTCTCAAAGGAGTCTGGACTCTCAATGGAGTCTGGACTCTCAATGGAGTCTGGACTCTCAATGGAGTCTGGACTCTCAATGGAGTCTGGACTCTCAATGGAGTCTGGACTCTCAAAGGAGTCTGGACTCTCAATGGAGTCTGGACTCTCAAAGGAGTCTGGACTCTCAAAGGAGTCTGGACTCTCAAAGGAGTCTGGACTCTCAAAGGAGTCTCCAAATGATCTCCAAATATTCTCCTCCGTCGAGTCTCAGGGCCTCGCTCTCTGGAATTATAAACATGTTTGACAAACGGTTTAAAATCATCCTCGGCCTCTGGAACCCATCCGTTTGGTTTCTGAGAGTCAACGTGGAGAATCTCTGGGAGGACTGGGAGATCAAATCAAGAATTGATTTCATTGATCATCAAGACTAGATGGGACAAGAAAACTCCACGACTCAGAGAACCAAGTCGGATTTGACCATCCTGCTGGTGTGGAGTGAGACTGAAGGAGTAAAACCAGGACAGTCTAATGGAAACCAGCTCAGCTCGTTCTGGTTTGGCGCCTCACCTTCCCTTCATCGTGTTAAAGAGACGAATGCCGTCTGCTGGACCGCAGATCTGGATCAGATCCTCCCTGCTCATCCTCAAGAGATCAGCACCTGGAGCAACAACAAAAACACGACCTGGCTCAAAACCCTGACGAGGAATAAACTCCCTCTGAGTTCTTCGTCAGATTTAGTTTGTTTTATCCCAGAAGAGAAAATCTAAGACGTAGAAATCCAGGTGATCCTGGTCGCTATCCTGCATGTTTTAGATGTTTCTCTGCTTCAACACACCTGATCTGAACCCAGGGCCGGATCTAGCAGCCCCACTAAGGGGGGCAGGTAGAATATCAGGGGGGCAGTCTGGACATGCTAAGAATGTTTTGGTCATCACACCCCCCCAATCCCTTAAATGCATCAAAAACTATGACATCATCATATCAGTTCCTCTATCCATAGATTTATGTTCATATTTGATCCCTACCCTCTGCATTTACCCGGGCTTGGGACGGAACAAGTAGGACACTGGCTGATGCCCTGTTGAGGCTGACCTCATCTGGTTAGGTTTCGTCTTTTTTTGTGTTTTTTGTTCTTTTTGTGTTTTTTGTTCTTTTTTGTTCTTTTCTGTGTTTTTTAGTTCGTTTTGTGTTTTTTGTTCTTTTTGTGTTATTTTGTTTTGCTTTTTGGATATTTTTGTGTTTTTTGTTCTTTTTTGTGTTTTTTGGTTTTATTTTTGTTCTTTTTGTTCTTTTTTGTGTTTTTTGTTTTGCTTTTTGGATATTTTTGTGTTTTTTGTTCTTTTTTGTGTTTTTTGGTTTTATTTTTTGTTCTTTTTGTGTTTTTGTTCTTTTTTGTGTTTTTTTGTTCTTTTGTGTTTTTTGTTTTTCTTTCTTTCTGTGTCATTCATCAGTAGCTACTTTGAATGAGGACAAACAGAAGAGAGCGCTCACTCTGACCATTTTTCACTGAAATATTTTAGAAATGTGTTATTTCTGCATGCAATCGCGTTGGGGGGGGCAGTCATGGAATTGGGGGGGGGGGCAATGCCCCCCTTGCCCATGCCTACATCCGGCCTCGTCTGAACCAGTGATGGACCTAAAGGCACATCGAGGAGTTACTCCACCGTCTCAGTCAGATGTGTTAAAGACAGGAAACATCTGAGACATGCAGGATAGTTGTCCTCGAGGACCAGGACCGCCATCATCAACCTGAAAATTTAATTTCCCTTCAATCAAAAAAAAACTAAACTAAAATTCACAGAAGCTGAAGGACTGGATTTCTGTGCTTCCATAGACTTCCTAACGCGAGCTGAGGGTTTCCACCGTTACCTGAGAAGCTGGAGAAGAGCCTCGAGAAAGGCGAGAACCTGTGGCGGTGCAGCCACTGCTGAGTGTCCTGCGGCGAGGACGACGGCAGAAGACGCTACATGTCGAAAAGAAGAAGAGCCCTTGAAATGAGTTTGGCTGCACCGCATCCACTGTCTCCAAATAACGTCCTGAAGGGGACGAGAGACACTTTGACACCACGGCGCTCTCCCTTACTTACATCAGAGCAGCCAGGCAGGAACGCCTCCTCTTGCTGGTTTGGAGAACAGTTTCTTGGGAACCGTGAACATGAGGGAGAAGAACAGATTGGGCTGATGATTTTCCCTGGAGACACATCAGACTGATTCTTCCTGTGCGTGAAACTCAGAACAGAAACAAATTGGTCCTGCATGCTTTAGATGTTTCCCTAAGTCAACTCGCTTGATTTAAATGAATGAGTTTCTGTTTGACGACATGCTGAGGAGGTGTGTTAAAGCAAGGAAACATCTACAGCATGCAGGACGGACGAGTGGGGGCACTGAGCTAACGTTGGATTTGTTTTCTGCAGCGATGGTGATTTTTCTGCTTCTAAAGAGTAAAGCTGTGGTATACTGGATCACTGTGCTCAACCTTTCTGAGAAGCATCTAAAATGGGTCCACAACTCCAGTCCTCAAGTGCTACAAGGCTGAAGGTTTTATGTTCCCAGCTCCAGCACATGAATCAAATCATCTAATCCCATCGTCTCCATGACAACCTCTACAGGAGCCTGTTAGTTACTCTAACCCTAACAGGTAGCAGAACTTTAGAACATGCTAAATTAGTCTTTAAACCGTTAAGGTGTGCTGAGGCAGAGAAACACCTCAAACCTGCAGGATAGTGGCCCTCAAGGACCACTATCCTTCAGATGTCTCTCTGCTCTAACACACTGAATAGTATTTGAATGTTTTTCTCAAAAAAGGTACACTATCCTGCAGATTTTAAATGTTTCCCAGCTTCAACAGACCTGATTTGAACCAACAAGTGAAACAGCTAAAACATGCAGGGAAGTTGCTCTCAAGGGCTGTTATCCTGCATGTTTTAGATGTTTCTCTGCTCTAACACACTTGATCTGAATCAACAGGTGACTGTTGGGCTTCAGAAAAACTGGAAGACATGCCGAGCTCGTAATTAAACCATCAAATCAGGTGTGCTAAAGCAGAGAAACATCTAAAACACACTGGATAGGGTTCTTGTGGGTGATCATCCTGCATGGCGTGTCAAACTCCAGTCCTCGAGGGCCACAATCCAGCATGTTTTAGAAGTTTCTCAGCTCCATCACACCAGATTTGAATCAGTGGATAATTACCAAGCTTCAGTAGAGCTTGAGGACTTCCTGAAGATGTAATTTAACAAAAGATTCAGGTGTGTTGAATCAGGATAAGTACTAAAACTTGCAGGACACCAGCCCTCGAGGCCTGGAGTTTGACACCCCTGGGATTTGACTTAACAGGTAGCAGAACTTTAGAACATGCTAAATTAGTCTTTAAACCATTACGGTGTGCTGAGGCAGAGAAACACCTAAAACCTGCAGGATAGTGGCCCTCAAGGACCACAGCTTTGGATCTTATAAACTGTTAAAAACACTACTGAAACTCCAAATGTTTTTTTACTAGTTACCGTGCACAAATTACGAAGATCATCCTTCATAAATGTATCAGTAGGAAAGTGGTCCTACCCATCTGTGAAGCTACAGGGTGTCGGGGAGCTGTGGTAAACTGGAGATGGAGTGCTGGTGCTGCTGTGGTTGGTGAGGTTCAGGGCATCAGGCCACGGGGAGCACTACGATAGGAGAAACAGATCAAAACAAACACACGAGTCTGGTTCACGTTCTGGTTTTACTACTCCTACCTAAGGTTACATATCATCCAGCTTTGACCCCGTTTACCAGTAAATAAGAAACCAGATTAACAGAAACAGGACCTGCTGATTCACTCCAGAGACGGCGAAGTGACACAGAACAACAGCTCCAACATCAACAACAAGAACACGTTGGAGAAGCGTCCAAAGCAGCGAGGTAACTGATTAACGTTCAGCCGTGTTGGTTTAGACGCTACAGCGAGGTTACGATCAGGTCAGGATGAGGCCAGTCTCCGGGGAACAGAGGAATTTACGACTCGGATCAATAAAGATCCAGCATTTCTGACGAACTGAAGGCCTCACCTCCTTCAGCAGGGTGGTCTCATGGGATGTTTGATACTTGTCTCTGTCCTGAAGGCTCTTCTTGTCAATCTTCTCTCTGTCCGTCTTCAGTTTACGATCGGCACCTTTGGGCTGAGAAACGGGACGTTAGAAGGAATCGTGAGAGGTTTCAGTCCTCCGATGCAGGATGAGGAGAGCGTCCTACCTTGAAGACTTTGACCTGGCAGCTCGAGGAGTGAACGTGCTCGACGTATTCCCCGTGATCATTGGAGGTGAACGTGTCCACCTGGATACGAAAGGGGACCCCTTTCTCACCGCCGTGCTTTCTGGGGGTGAACTCGGTGCTGATGCAGTTGACCTGAGAGGAGGACAGAAGACTGAGTCCACCGACTCTCCTGAAGGCGTTAGACTAGGATCTGACGGTACCTGGATGAAGACAGAAGCGTTCTTGAGAGGATCCCAGAGGAACTCGATGGTGTTGAGGTGCAGAGGGTCTGAACGAGGCTCCAGGATCCCCACTGAGAGTGGGACGTCTGAAAAGATTCAGACACTTTAGCTTTGATTTGAAGGGCTTGTTATGGAAACTAAAAACTCTTCATTTGAAGGTTTTATGTATCAGGAGGACCTCAGCAGGCTGAACCATCCAGCCGGAGCTCCTCTATGGAGGCAGGAGGTCTCTGGAGCATACAGGCGCGTGTTAACACAAGGAGGAAAGATGCCAGCCCTGTAAGGGTTAAAGGTCATTTCAAAGCTACCTGCCGTCCATCGCCCTATTGAGTGGGAAACATTTAGAACAGCTGCTGATCCTCCCAGGAGTGGAAGGTTCACCCTGAGGTCAGAGGTCAACACTCAGGATCTAAACACAGCAGATCTACAACAGAATCAAGGTTCTGTAGTGGTTCAGTCAGAGTCCAGAGCAGAACCTGACTCTGAGTCCCTCCTGGATGTCCGAGCTCCTCATCCTGTCTCTAAGGCCGAGTCCGGCAGAGGAAACTCATTTGGGCCGCTTGTACTCACGGTCTGGTTCCTTCAGTCATAACCTAAAGCTCATGACCTTAGGTGAGGACTGGGACGTAGCTCGATGGTAAATCTAAAGCGTCTCTTTCAGGCTCAGGTCCCTCGTCACCACTACAGACTGGTTCAGCGCCGCATCACTGCAGACGCTGTCCTGATCCTCCCCAGTAAGAGCTGAAGGTCCGAGCCTGATGAAGCTAGGAGGACCACATCATCTGAAAAGAGCAGGGATGATATCCTCCTGCCACCAAACTCCACCCCCTCCACACCACGGCTGCTCCTAGAAATCCTGTCCATAAAGGTTATGAACAGGACCGGTGACAAAGGGCAGCCCTGGAGGAGTCCAACCCTCACTGGGAACAGGTCCGACTTACTGCCGGCTATGAGGACCAGACTCACACTCCTCTGGTACAGGGACTGAATGGCCCTTAACAAAAGACCATCCACCCCGTACTCCTGGAGCGCCCCCCACAGGGTGTCCCTGGGGACATGGTCATAAGCCTTCTCCAAATCCACAAAACACATGTGGATTGGTTGGGCAAACTCCCATGACCCCTCCATCACCCTAGCGAGGGTAAAGAGCTGGTCCACAGTTCCAGGACCAGGACCAAAACCACATTGCTCCTCTTCTATCTGAGGTTCAACCATCGACCGGACCCTCCTCTCCAGTACCCTGGAGTAGACCTTTCCAGGGAGGCTGAGGAGTGTGATCCCCCTATAGTTGGAACACACCCTCTGGTCCCCCTTCTTAAAAATGGAACCACCACCCCGGTCTGCCGCTCAACAGGAACTGCCCCCGATGATTCAGAGTCAACCACGACAGTCCTACTTTGAGACACCCAGGTTGGATCTCATCCACCCCCGGGGCTCTGCCGCTGAGCAGTTGTCTGACTACCTCAGAGACGTCTGCCCCAGAGACTGGACAGTCCGTCCCCAGGTCTCCCAGCTCTGGTTCCTCCTCGGTGGGACTGAGGAGCTCCTCCTGACTAGAGCTCCAGCAGCTCCCCATACTACACAGTGTGAGTGAGTTGCTGCCTCCTCCCTTGAGGTGCCAGATTCTTCAGGACCTCGTTGGAGCTGATCCATGGCCTCACTGAACTCCTCCCACACCCCGCTTGGCCCTCTGGTACCCTGGTGCCCGCTGCTTCTGACACTTCTGATAGAACATCACTCCAGAATGATCCAAATGAGTTTCAGGGTATCGTAGGTGATGTGTTGGCGCTCACCGATGTCTAAGATCCGGTCTCCGGGTCGGTTCCACCTCCACCCCTCCAGCTGCTGGTGCTCCATGTACTGCAGGCGACGGTCATGGAACAGCACACGTATGACGCTCTGTGGAGAGTCGAGACCGGGTTTGAGGACGAGCAGCTACCGTCTGAAGTCCGCTCGGCTGAAACGGCTCCACATACAACTCGAACAAAGACTTTCTCTGGTGTGTCAGAACTCCCACATTCACCAGCGGGACTTCATGAAACTAAACAGAGGCCTCGTCTAGACCGCCAAAATACCAGGTCAGGTCTGTGATTCTAGGACACTGAAAGACGGGTGAACCGGGCTTCTCCTTCACAAACCCAACACCTTAGTACGGGGACCAAAAGAGTCAGAAACCTAGGACTAGGATGATCCAGAGCAGCGTAGACGAGGCGCTACCGTTCAGTGACATGAAATCCAGGTTTTCACCAGGCTGGGTTGAAGTCAAACAACAGGAAACTTTTGTGTTTTCTCCAACATTCAACCCCCTCAGATTCATCCAGCCAGATTCCTTTCATCCATGTGGGAATTCTGGACAGAGAGCGTCTTGTTTCCATCCTTAAACCAGCTAAACGAATCCTGGAGAAGTGAATAACATCGGATATTCTCTAACAGATAGATGTGTGTGGAAGGAGGCTCCCACATGACGGAGAACCAGAACTTAGACGGCTCTGGATCCATGAGGTCATGTGTTTATGTAGAAGCCATCTGCCACATTCTGACGTCTCCAGGTTGTTAAGACTTTACGACCTCGTCTCTTTCAGACGCAGAGGAAATGACCTCTGCTTAGTCACAGAAACATTTCAAGTATTCATCCTAAACAAACTCTAAGAACCTTGGAGATGAAAGTGAAAGAAGCGTAACAGATGGAGACTGGGGTTTATCCACGCAGCGACAGCACCAAACATCAAAATGTTTCTGGGCTAAAAGATGCCGAAGACTCGAGGAAGAAATCCCAGTGAAGCAGGAGAAGCAGGAGGAGGAGGGAGCAAGTGTAGGAGGGAAGGAAAGGAAGGAAGGAAGGAAGCGGAGCGTTCAGGAACCTGCGACAAACCAGGAAAAGAAGACTTTCAAAGAAAGAGAGAAGGTCAAAAACAGAAACCTTACACCTACCTTCACATATCTGCTGCTTATATCTGAATACTCCACTAGCTTTCTGTTAAGCATACGGATTTCGTAGGACTGACCTACATTTTAAAACATTAAAAAAAACTGATTACAATTGAAAACTGGGAAATCAGTCAGTCATTCAGAAAGTGGTGGAGACAGAAAATGAAATGATAAACTCTGAAAGCTCCCACAAGTCTCCATTAACAAGAAAACATCTCAAATATCCTAAATCAGCTGAAGGAACGCCGCCGCCTTCTTCTTCTTCTTCTTCTTCTTCTGTGTTTAAACTGAGCTGCTGCTCACCTCCAGAATAAAAGCATGGTTTCATTCAGTTTGTACACCAAACAAATTAAGAGTGGAGCAGAAAAACAAAAACAGAATTAAATATCCAACACAAGAGAGAGACGGAGAAAAGATCATCTAATCCTCTAATCATCAGAAGATGAGCGGATGAGAGGAGGATGAGAGGAAAACGAGAAAACAGACGAAACAAAAGATGATCAGATGATAAAGATTTAAACACCTATGGTTCAACTTGATCACATAAAAACATTTTGACCTAAAGAGGCAGGAAGTGTCAGCAGCGTGGCCTTCAAAATAAAAGCCTCAGAGGTCGGTGAGCCTGATAACATCTCTAACGAGACAAAGAGCCACATGATTAAAATATGATCAATGTTTTTATCTCTAACAGATACAGCTAATGATCAAACTGGTTATAATTTTAAAGGCTTTTGTAGATTTAAAAACCATCTGGTGTTTTATGACCCACAGTGGGGTCACAACCCCAAATTTAGAACCCCGTGATCCTGTTTACCCCTCAGTCAGAGGAACACAGGAAAATACGTTGAATAAAGAAGGTTCTGTGGAATTTAAATATTTTACTTTGAAATTTTACGCACTTAATTTTTGTTTCAGCTTCAAGATTTAAATGTTTGCCTGTTAAAATATAGTTTTACTGGTTTAATAAATATGTATTTAAAAACAACTTCGAAGAGAAAAAAGGTTTGTCACCTGAAAAAGTTGAAAATAATAATAATAATAATTTATAATTAATAATAGATTTGTAATAACAAAACAGTAGGGATGCACGATACCGATCCCATGTACTGGTACTGGTTAAAGTGAACCAATACCAGTACCAGTACCAGGTCAGGTCTGTTGTAGTTTTACAGATTGGTGGCTAGGGGGCACTGTTGAGCTAAAGAGGAACAGTGTGGTTAGGATGGAAAACTGCAATAATTTGACACAAAATGTTTGTTTTTCACTGAATATTTTAGTTTTGTCATCATTTTTATTGATATTTTAATTTTTTTTAACTAATTTGCTGTAACAAGCAGAGAAGAAAATAAAACCTGTCTCCCAATTCTTTGCTGTTTTTGTGCGGTGGAAATATTGTTATCTGTACTCGGTATCAGTAAGTACTCAGATCCAAGTATTGGTGCATCCCTAATAAAAGGAATTCAAGTTTATAACTTTAAGAAGTTTCCACAAAAAAAAAAAAAATTTGCTTAAAAAACCTGGATAAATTGATTTTGGCTGCATTTTAGTTTCTGAATTTAACTGAAAAAATAAAACAGAATTTATTAGTAACTAAAAATATAAAATGTTTTTTGAATGAAAAAGTTTTACTTTATTATTATTATTTTATTTGATACGTTACAATCAAACCAATGTTTCTTTAAACATTTAACTCTTATTTAGAGAAAAGGAATGTTTTATTTCTGGTGGGAATAAAACATTTGGACACTTATTGGCTAACTGATGACTCATTAATGCTTTAATTGTTGTCCTGGACGTGGCTAATTCCAGGAACAGGCTGAGTCTCATTTATTAACCCTCAGGCGTCATCGAGGACATTTTTGTCCGTTTGGGCAGTTTTTCCATGTTCCGCCATTTTAACACCGTTTGTGCAAATGGTACAAACTTTTGTCACAAAACCCCTCTCTTGACAAATTTTGAAATTCAATTTGGAATTTTGAAAATAGATCAAGGGAACACTATGAAAATAAACACCATACTCCTGAGTCTTTAGTGGACAAAAACGTCCACTTGTAGAAGTGGCTATAAAAAACGTATACATTCTTTTTTTTTCATAGATCTGTTAAACAACTTCAGTCCTGCTCAAACATATAAAAACTTCAATCATTTTGAGGATTTTAACTCTTGAAATGCCAGTTTGAATACTTAAAGTCATCGATGTAATTTATGAAAAAAACACAAAACATGAGTTATTTTCTTTAAAAATAATTTTTTGTGCTCGGGGCATTCATTACAAATCAGTCATGGTGATGTCATGAAATATCTAAAATTTTGAATTTTTTGCATTTATAGTTTTTGCGTAGCGACAGATTTAAAATTGACTACCCTCTTACGGACAAACATGTCCACTTCTAAAACTGCTTTAAAAATGATCTAGATTAATATTTATTTCTGCTTTTGGGCTTAAATCTTGCGAACAACTTCAGTTCTGATCAAAACAATCAAATATTGAATAATTATCTAAATTTTAACCCTTTATATGCCAGCTTGATTGTGTGATGCTCATTTTTTCATGAAAAAAGCAGACAAAAGAGGAGATATTTTACCTAAAACATATTCTGGGTGACTTTTCTAAATCAGCCTTGGATATGTCAAGAATGTGATAAAATATCATATTTGATGCTTTATTAGTTTTTGTGTAGCAACAGATTTAAAACTTCTTGTACCTCTCCAGGACAAAAACGTCCCATTGACTTCCATGCAAACCACAGTTTTTGATCCTGTCGCCTCTGAAAAAAATAATCATGCATTCTGTGATATTCTATCGATCTATGAAAAAAAAAGCAAAAAAAAAAAAAGTATACATATTTTATAGCCACTTCTACGAGTGGACGTCTTTGTCCACTAATAGTAAATCAGAATGAAGCCTGAGGGCTAAAATCTTTAGCTTAGATCTCCTGATCAAATCAGAGAACATTTCGACTCGAGCTAAATGCTGACTGTGCTCGTTTAGTTTTTTAAAAATAATTTCATCTGAATAAACATCTTCACCGTGATGACTTCCACCATCACATCTCTGCGGTGACATCATGAGCTCCAGCCGTCCAATCAGCGCTCACCTTGGTTCAGGTAGGTGAGCGTCTCCTCGTGCCGCTTGGCGGCGGGCGACGTGGCGGCGCTCAGAACGTGCTGGAAGGGGCTCCGTTTGGCGCCACTTTCAGCCAGGACCCGGGCCTCTTCGCTCTTCAGGAACGGCGCCAGAGCCTCTCTGGTTCCGAACAGCAGAAGTTTAAACTTTTACACTCAGACGGTTTTCTGCAGGTAATAAACTGGATTTCACTTCTATTCGTCTGAAAAGGAGAAGCTAAAAGGCAGAAGTCTTTAAATCTTGGAGCTAAAGTGCTAATGAAGGTTCTATAAAAGGAGAGTAGGAGGAGTCTTGTTTAATCACCTCATCACAGGAGCAAAGTAAATCAAACCGCTTTGGTTCTAGACCCGTCTGAATCCACTCAGACCTCCATCCTGCTGCAGCTTTACCTGATGTAGCTGCTGGTCTGCTGGTGGTACGGCTCAGGCGGGGGGTGGCAGAACAGCATGTTTTCCAGCGTGGCGTCTTCTCGTAACCCGGGACGACAGGAAGCACCGCGGCGGCAGAGACGGAGCTCGCTTTGGGCGCTGGATCCTCAGACTGCAGCTCAGGAACCGGCCCCCTCTTATATGACCCGCTGATGATGTCACCATTAGCGTACCTTTGGTGACCTTTAGAGGGGCGGAGCCTGGACACACACCCCCTGCTACACTCTGTGTGTGTGTGTGTGTACAGTAACAAGAACCTGACTACACCAGAGGCAACAAACACACCAGTCATTTCCTGTTTTCAAAATAAAACCAAAGTAAAAGCATCCTGTAAATAAAAAAATGAATTTGGTTTAAAAACATTTAAATAATAAAACTGGAGGTTTTAGTCTTGTCATCCTATTAAAGCCTGACCTGAAATCAACTGGAAATAAAAACTAAAGTTAAAACATCTAAAAACGAGGATTTCCCAACAGAAGGTCCAATATTTACTAAACTTCTAGATTTAAACCTTCTTTTTTGCCCCAAGTGGGCAAAATAAAAAGATGTTGATTGTTTTTGTTCTCGCTGTTGGAGCTGAAGGGTTAACGTTCAGCTGGATCCAGGTCCAGAACCGGCTCATCTCAAAGTCTGCTCGGGTTAATGTTTACCCAGAGCCGCCAACAACACTCAGCGCTCCTAGACCAACTGAGAGCCCAGGTCCAGGTCCAGGTCCAGGTCCAGGTCCAGGCCCGACCGGCTCCTCGGAACAAACCACCAGAAAACACCAGGGTTCAGCTTTCAGTCCGTTTATTTCTTAACGTCGCTGCAAATCGATCACAGGTGGATGTCAACAACAAAAACTTCTATACAGTTTATCATGAGAACCAAATAAAACTAGATTAAATAAAATATATAAATAGTCTGAATATTGCTGAGAGAGAAAGAAAAAGGGTGCTGGGCGTGCTCGCAGGAACCAGAAACGTGTTTCTACTTCAGCTGGAAGGAGCTCAGAGCTTCAACTCTAAGGAAGGAAAGTCTGCTGGAGTGTGCAGGGCTGCAAGCTGCTCGAACAACTAAATACAACACAAGTCTGTACATTCATTCACTTAAATACGCAGGATTGGCCCCCGGTGCATTCCCAAACTACGGAATCCGACTGACCGTCCAGGGAAAGTTGGCAACGAGAGATTTTTTAAAAGTCGATTTCTGCAGCAGTTTAAAGCTTCTCTAAGTGTTAGGAGGAGCTCCGCGCCGCGCTGCGCTCCTGGTGACAATCAGACCAGACGAAGAGCACTTCAAGGTCCAGAAACCTCCTCATGCACGTGCAAAACGTTGAGTTTCATTAAAACATCCCATCCTGTGAAGCCGTGGTCAAAAGGTGTATGTACAAAACAGCAGGAGTGGATCTCAGCTGGAACCCAAACCTGTTCCGTCCCAGTGGTCCCAGTCTGAAGCTAAACACGGCTAGCTAAACACGGCTAGCGTCCAGGAGCTGGCTAACGGTCACCAACAGTAAATAAATCTGCCTGGTCAACATTCCGATCACCTTTAAAGCCTCCTGATTGATTTGAATTTGCATCACCAGCCAATCAGCTTAAAGGACGAGATAACTCCACGGTTGTGCACATCGCGGGAATCGGACGTTTACATGTCTGTAAGATGTTTTGATTCTATTAAGAGTTCATTTTATACTTAAACGTCTAAAGCAGATCGATTTAATGTCAGTTTATCAGAAACGATCATAAATTTACAAACTTTATAAATTTAACCCTTTAATTTAATTTGATCCCATCTGTTCTAAAGTGTTTTTGTGTAAAAGTCATGAACAGATCCCACCTGTTCCGGCGGGATTGATTCATTTATAACTTTTATACAGAAACACGTCTAAACATCCCGTTAAATAAGAGCTGAGTGTTTTCAGGAGGATGGAGGACGTCGGCTGTGACAGCGTCGGCGTTCCCGTCTGATTGTCCGTCGTGAAGCTGCAGCGTTTCTCTGCTGTCAGCTTGCTGAGGAACAATGAGTTCATGATTGAGGGATTTGATATTTTAAGCCACTTTTATTAACAAATACTCATAAAAAAGACAATCGATGCTTCAGAGAGCCGCCGTCTGTTTGATCCATCACTGGGCCAGCCAAATGACATTCCTGCTCGTCCCAAACTGTTGATCCGGGTGAGAGCGCCCCCTCCTGGATGTGAATACTTCATGGTAAATCTAAGAACGCGTGAACTGAGGCGGTTTCATGAAAACCACAGAAGGAGAGAAGGTGCCGTTCCCCCTCTGGTTAAAATACAGCAGTGAGCTCCGGAGGTCGTACAGCAGAGAGGTGGAGGCTGAAGGAGCTACGGGACAGACGGGTTCGGAGCTGGAGCTACGGTGAGGCGGGGAAGCTCAGGGAGGTCTGAGACGTCTCAAACGCGTCCAGGAGCTCCGTGAAGGTGAGGGGTTCAAACCTCCGGACACTAACTGTGAGAGGAAACGTCTGAAGAGCTGCTGCTGTTGCTGTTGGTCGTCTGGGCTCGTTTGATGTACAGGTTCAGTAACTTCATCTGCAGACAAACAGAAAAACGAATAAAACTTAAAGGATGAGTTTATTTTAAAACCTTCAGGAGGTCAGAACTCCTGATCCAGACCAGGTTAAAGGTTACAGAACCCTCCTGATCGGACCAGCCATGAGTAACGCCGTGTCTGGAGGCTCCGCCCACTCTGGGTGATGTCACCAGTGGGTGTGGTCTTCACTGTAGATAAATAACCTTCAGAATGACCCGAGAACTATAAAGACTTTGATTTATTTACACAAAAAACATTAAAACTTTGTTCTTTTTATTAATAATTTATATTTTTAAATGAACTTTGAATCAGTAAAAATAAAAACCTCATAATAAAATAATTTCTGCATTTTGTTTGAATAAAAACGTCTCGTTCTTGTGAGGACTTTATCTTGGGATTGAGCAGGTTTGGTTAAAGAGAGAAAACCCTCCTGAGTCTGATCGACGGAGCGTAAAGTTCTCAGAGGGTCTCAGGTGGACCGGACCCTCAGACCTGGGCCAAATAGGAGTCGGTTTATTACTGGACAGCTGGTTGGAACCAGCAGGAACAGCATGAGAAGATGATAAGGCTCTGCGTCTGTTGGTGTGTGTGTGTGTGTGTGTGTGTGTGTACCTTGCTGCCCGTGAGCTGAGCCAGGTGAGGTTTCAGGTCCTCTCCGATGACGGAGTAGATGGCGACCAAACAGAACACGCTGGCCTTGCGAACGCTGCTCTCCGTGTTGTCGTAGCCCTGCAGAGGAGACGCAGCATCAGGCACCACGTGCACACGCTCACACACACACACACAGAAATAAGGCAACAACCTCCCGCTGGTCTAAATGAGGTTCAGGAGCTCCGTTTGGTTCTAAAATCCGACCAGTTCTTATTCAAACAGGAAACATCTGAAGGTTTGATTTCAGTAAACTTTGAGACCAGGTACGGGTTCTGTTGGTGTCGGCTCAGACCTGCAGCAGTCCAGGGATGATGTCAGGCAGCAGCTGGAGCAGAGAGTCCTTCGTGATGCGTTCGATGACTTTGGTTTGCATCTTGATGGCGGCCAGGTTGATGGGATAGTCGGCCGTCTGGACGATGGGACACAGAACCTTGATGCACTGCTCCGGGTGGATGGACCCGGCCAGCGTGGACGCCGCCTCCTCGGCCGCCCGCACCACCTGGAACGCCAAGAGCACCGGGTCAGAACCAACACCTGGCAGCAGCTCGGCCTGGCTGTGACATCACCGCAGAACTAAAAGCTTCCTGAGCTAAGAGGTCAAAGGTCACGTCTGATTCTTCACAGTTTAAAAACTAAAATGTCAACAAGCGTTTTGAGCAGCTGTGTGAACCAGATGTATAATAAATAAATAAACAAACAAACAAATAAATAAATAAATAAATAGTCTAATAGAAGTGAAACATCGACCCTTCTGTCTAGAGGTCCCGGGTTTCCTTCTGTTAACAGGATGAATCACAGCCCCGTTACCTCCTTGTGGGAGTCTTTGTGGGCCTCCAGGGTCTTCATGATGGTGAGCTCAGCGTAGTTCTTGAATCGCGCCGGCTGGTTCCTCAGGATCTCCTTCAGGACGCGCAGAGCCAGAGCTCTGATGGTGTGCTGCTCAGAAACAACAGGAAACATCAAACCAGGACCTGGTCCAGGATCAGAGTGCTGTGATCAGACTTTAGATCTGATGAAGGCTCACTGAATACATAATAATAACACCAACGGGTGTAAACCTACGTCTTTGTCACACAGCGTCTCCAGCAGCAGCAGCAGGATGGTTTTAAAGTGCTCGTCCCACACTGCCGTGTTGTCCTCTCTGGTGATCTTCAGCAGCTCCACCAGAGCTCCTTTACGCTCCTCAGAGCGCTCGTTGTGATTGGACAGCTCCTTCAGCAGGTCAGCTACCAGGTCAGAGTGGTCCGGGCCGACTGGGTCACAACAAGTCAGACATGAAGCAGAAAGGATTCAGCCACCAGCCGTCATTATCACCGTTTTATTTAAGGACTGTGTGGGAGGTGGATCATCTAAAGTCACTCAGGCCTCATTCAGGATGACATCATCATAAACTGTTTAAACATACATGTTGATGAATTCATTCATACATGAAGAAAAATACAGTCTGATGATCAGATGAGATCAAAGGATGTGGAGAAACACCATGAGGCTCAGCTGGTTGAACAAATGGAGCTTTAAATGGAGGAGATGTGGACAAATCAGTGGTCCTCCTACAGGTCAGAGGTCCTCCTACGGGTCAGAGGTCCTCCTACGGGTCAGAGGTCCTCCTACGGGTCAGAGGTCCTCCTACAGGTCAGAGGTCCTCCTACAGGTCAGAGGTCCTCCTACGGGTCAGAGGTCCTCCTACAGGTCAGAGGTCCTCCTACAGGTCAGAGGTCCTCCTACAGGTCAGAGGTCGTCCTACGGGTCAGAGGTCGTCCTACAGGTCAGAGGTCCTCCTACGGGTCAGAGGTCCTCCTACGGGTCAGAGGTCCTCCTACAGGTCAGAGGTCCTCCTACGGGTCAGAGGTCCTCCTACGGGTCAGAGGTCCTCCTACGGGTCAGAGGTCGTCCTACGGGTCAGAGGTCCTCCTACGGGTCAGAGGTCCTCCTACAGGCCAGAGGTCCTCCTACAGGTCAGAGGTCCTCCTACAGGTCAGAGGTCCTCCTACAAGTCAGAGGTCCTCCTACGGGTCAGAGGTCCTCCTACGGGTCAGAGGTCCTCCTACGGGTCAGAGGTCCTCCTAC
>SSNR01000447.1:344601-381414 GCA_006937965.1 Callopanchax toddi | reverse complement strand
TCCTACAGGTCAGAGGTCCTCCTACGGGTCAGAGGTCGTCCTACAGGTCAGTGGTTCTCCTACAGGTCAGAGGTCCTCCTACAGGTCAGAGGTCGTCCTACGGGTCAGAGGTCGTCCTACGGGTCAGAGGTCCTCCTACAGGTCAGAGGTCCTCCTACGGGTCAGAGGTCCTCCTACGGGTCAGAGGTCCTCCTACGGGTCAGAGGTCCTCCTACGGGTCAGAGGTCCTCCTACGGGTCAGAGGTCGTCCTACGGGTCAGAGGTCCTCCTACAGGTCAGAGGTCCTCCTACAGGTCAGAGGTCGTCCTACGGGTCAGAGGTCCTCCTACGGGTCAGAGGTCCTCCTACGGGTCAGAGGTCCTCCTACGGGTCAGAGGTCCTCCTACAGGTCAGAGGTCCTCCTACGGGTCAGAGGTCCTCCTACGGGTCAGAGGTCGTCCTACGGGTCAGAGGTCCTCCTACAGGTCAGAGGTCGTCCTACGGGTCAGTGGTCCTCCTACAGGTCAGAGGTCGTCCTACGGGTCAGAGGTCCTCCTACGGGTCAGAGGTCCTCCTACGGGTCAGAGGTCCTCCTACGGGTCAGAGGTCCTCCTACAGGTCAGAGGTCCTCCTACGGGTCAGAGGTCCTCCTACGGGTCAGAGGTCCTCCTACAGGTCAGAGGTCGTCCTACGGGTCAGAGGTCCTCCTACAGGTCAGAGGTCGTCCTACGGGTCAGAGGTCCTCCTACAGGTCAGAGGTCCTCCTACGGGTCAGAGGTCGTCCTACAGGTCAGAGGTCGTCCTACGGGTCAGTGGTCCTCCTACAGGTCAGAGGTCCTCCTACGGGTCAGAGGTCCTCCTACAGGTCAGAGGTCCTCCTACAGGTCAGAGGTTCTCCTACAGGTCAGAGGTCCTCCTACAGGTCAGAGGTCGTCCTACGGGTCAGAGGTCGTCCTACGGGTCAGAGGTCCTCCTACAGGTCAGAGGTCGTCCTACGGGTCAGAGGTCCTCCTACAGGTCAGAGGTCGTCCTACGGGTCAGAGGTCCTCCTACAGGTCAGAGGTCGTCCTACGGGTCAGAGGTCCTCCTACGGGTCAGAGGTCAGAGGAGAGGACACCACCTGCTGACTCACTGTGGACTACAGAGGTCACCATGACAACAATAAATTAAAGGTTGGTGCTATTTTGATTTGTTTTACTGGGTTTGTGTTAAAAAGAAAAAAAGAAAAGCCTGAAAGTAAACGTTACTTTAGAGAAGGTTGTTTTAACGAGGAGGGAGGGACCACCTCGAGGTCTACAGAGGAACTAAAACATCTGGAGGGAAGGGCGAGTTGAAACGAGAGCATGAAGAGATGGAGAGGAGGAGGAGGAAGAGTGGAAACAGAGAAAAGAGAGAATCAGTCAGGCAGGAGGAGCATCTTTACCAGGAGCAAAGCCTTTAGGAGCAGTCATCTGGTTCTCACCACTTTCCTGCCGTCGGCCTGGAGGAGGAGGAGGAGGAGGAGGAGGGATGAAGGTGGAGGATGGAGGGTGTAGAAAGGAGAATGTGATGACAATAACTGAAACACAAACTGGACTGAGACTCAGAAACATTAAAAACACAGACTCTCTCTGCCATGACGTCACAGCGACATGATGAGGTCACTCAGGTCACGACGCTACTCACAGTCTCTGAACTGCTCCACGTCGTCGTCGAAGACCGCCTCCTTCAGGGCGCTCTTATCGTAGCTACAGATGGTCTCTCCGTATCCGTACGGGGAGAACTCTCGACTCCGGGGACCGGAGAAGGAGCGAGGAGACGGCGTGTTGAGCAGCGAGGTCTTATTGTCCAAAGCAGTGCGACCTCCTTCTACCATCTCTAGACCCAGACGGGAGTCAGAACCAGGAGACGAGGACACTCCTTCTCTTCCCACCTTTAGGAGGAGGAGGTGGCAGGAGGTGTTAGCAGTGTAGTGTTGGCTAAACATCGATAGCTTTATGCTAACTCGGGCGCTGCTGACTCACAGCATCGTCTCTCTTCCCGTCCCGTCGGACCGGCTCGTTCAGGTCCTCCTGGCTCCGGTAGCTGAAGTTCCGGATGGCCTCGGTGACTCCTCGGAGCGAGCTGTAGATCTCCTCTGAGTTCATGTTCTCTGTGTCGTACTCCATCATGCTAACGGACACACACAGATCCTCACATGACGTCATAAACACCAGAAGCGGACGCTCAGTAACTTGCATGCATGCACGTGCACAGTGCTCTGCAGTCAGTAACAGATTAGTTTTGACCCGAAGCAGAAAAGCTTCTTGTGAATTTTACATGTTGCTGAATGTTTGTTTCATTTGAAACAACGGAAGAGAAAAAAACATCAACTAAAAACAGTCTGATGGATTCAGGATCAAGTTTCTCTCTCAGTCCGCCTCGTTACCTGGGTGAATACGCTCGGCGCAGGACCCTTAGGGAGGGGGCAGCAGGGGTGGAGTGAGGCGGAGGGGGCGGAGGAGGGGCAGGGGGGTGCTTTGACAGCCCGTCGACCCCCCAACCCCATAACCGACTGTTTCCACCAGAAGGAAGGACGGGCAGAAAGAGAGCAGGGAAAGGTGGATGGAAATCAACAAGATGGGAGGATGAAAGTGAAGTGGAGGGAGGAGAAAACGAGTGAGGAAAGAGAAAAGACAAAAGTCTGAGCTTTGAGGTTAAGGGAAGGTGTTAGTACAGAGGAAAGAAGCAGAATCTCACTAAGACAGAAAACCCGAACCCTAGTGTGGCTCAGAACCACACAGGAACTGGTTCTGATCCTACGGGTCCAGAACACTTAAAGGTGAGCTTTACTGAAAAACCTGTTTTATGATGAATACTGGTCACTCCGAGTCTTCTACAGGGATCTCCAGCTTCTTATAGAAAGTAGAAGTTACAACGCCAGGACTTTAAAACCTCGTAGACCTACGTCACCATGCCCCACAGGTATGGAAGAAACATAGTATCATCAGAATATAACTATTTTTAGACATTGAATTTATAACACTGAATTTTTTATCATGTTCAATTATATGTATGAATTTTTCTTACTCCAAATTTTCCTGCAAAAATATTCATCTGCAAAAATTCACCTGCAAAAAATCACCTACAAAAATTCACCATCAAAAATTCACCTGCAAAAGTGATGAACTTAAATGACCCAAGCCAGAGCAATCAGCACTAGATCGAGTCGAGCGGCTCTCAGCCAATCAAATTACGCTCGTTTGATCACATGACACCGTTAGCCAGCAGCGCGTCTCCTACAGAGAGCTGTTTAAATGTGAAGTGATTAAGTTTTTCTCCTAGATAGAGATCATTACAGAACGCCTAGTCCTACTTGGGTCATTTAAGTTCATCACTTTTGTAGGTGAATTTTTGTAGGTGAATTTTTGCAGTTGATTTTTTGCAGTTGAATTTTTGTAGGTGAATTTTTGCAGTTGAATTTTTGTAGGTGAATTTTTGCAGTTGAAATTTTGCAGGTGAATTTTTGTAGGTGAATTTTTGCAGTTGAATTTTTGTAGGTGAATTTTTGCAGTTGAATATTTGATGGTGAAATTTTGGCAGGTGAATTTTTGCAGTTGAATTTTTGTAGGTGAATTTTTGCAGTTGAATATTTGATGGTGAAATTTTGGCAGGTGAATTTTTTGCAGTTGAATTTTTGCAGTTGAATTTTTGCAGGTTAATTTTTTTGTAGGTGAATTTTTGCAGTTGAATTTTTGTAGGTGAATTTTTGCAGTTGAATTTTTGTAGGTGAATTTTTGCAGTTGAATTTTTGTAGGTGAATTTTTGCAGTTGAATTTTTGTAGGTGAATTTTTGCAGTTGAATATTTGATGGTGAAATTTTGGCAGGTGAATTTTTTGCAGTTGAATTTTTGCAGTTGAATTTTTGCAGGTTAATTTTTTTGTAGGTGAATTTTTGCAGTTGAATTTTTGTAGGTGAATTTTTGCAGTTGAATTTTTGTAGGTGAATTTTTGCAGTTGAATTTTTGTAGGTGAATTTTTGCAGTTGAATTTTTGTAGGTGAATTTTTGCAGTTGAATATTTGATGGTGAAATTTTGGCAGGTGAATTTTTTGCAGTTGAATTTTTGCAGTTGAATTTTTGCAGGTTAATTTTTTTGTAGGTGAATTTTTGCAGTTGAATTTTTGTAGGTGAATTTTTGCAGTTGAATTTTTGTAGGTGAATTTTTGCAGTTGAATTTTTGTAGGTGAATTTTTGCAGTTGAATTTTTGTAGGTGAATTTTTGCAGTTGAATATTTGATGGTGAAATTTTGGCAGGTGAATTTTTTGCAGTTGAATTTTTGCAGTTGAATTTTTGCAGGTTAATTTTTTTGTAGGTGAATTTTTGCAGTTGAATTTTTGCAGGAAATTTTGGAGTAAGAAAAATTCATACATATAATTGAACATGATAAAAATTCAGTTTTATAAATTCAATGTCTAAAAATTGTTGAATTCTGACGATACTATGTTTCTTCCATACACAGGCAGGCCTGAATAATGCACAGGCTAGATATGGTTTCAGCCTAGGGGCCTCGTGTGGTCTGGAGCCCCATTGGTCAGAAAAAAAATATCAGATTTTATTTAAATTTACATTCAAGAATATTCTTAAAGTGAATTGTATAGTAAGTGCCGCAGAATTTTCGCGATCCTGACTCGCTTTTCGTAATGTTCGTGTATAGAAACAGAACTAAACTACAACAACTGACCCGTAGCATAGAGGTTTAAGACCCCGCCTCTCACGTGGGAGACCTGGGGCCGAGTCCCAGACCGGACATACAACAATTTTTAATTTTCCTCTAGGAATGTTTTATTTTTAGCAGCGAGGAGGAGAAAGCAGCTGTTGGGTAAGTTCGTAACATATCTCTGCTGAGATATCAGCAGTTATTCTGAGGTCTTTGTGGTTAGCTACAGACGCTAATGCTAACATAGCACCTCCCACGTCCTACGGCTGCTTTCACCCAGTTCAGGTGTCACAGCAGAACGTTCTGCTCTTTTAGGAGAACATGTCAGTTCACATGTAGGTGTCTCCATTCTGAGACATTCACTGACAAACGCTGAGGAAGTTCTAATTTCTCCTTCGCCCTCGGATTCAGGATCCAACATTTTGATGTGATCTGAACAAGGGGGAGTAGTGACGTTTCTGTTATCCAATCAGAAGCGAGGGTTGTGCATATCATTAATAATAACCTCTGAATCAGAGAATAGAAGCATCAGAGCTTTTTCTTTATAAAGATAACTCATAACGCCTTGATTTACACTGGAGAAAACTGGAAAATTATTAAATAAACGAGTAAACCACACCTTTGAGAAACTGGTGTTGTCTACTAATAAGTTTCACTTTGATCAATTTAGAACAAAAAATGAAGAAATCAGGAAGAACATGACCTGATTGGCTCCCAGCTTCCAGATGTTTGTGTGTTAAATCACCAAAACGTAGATAAAGAGTCAGAACACCACGTAGTTAAAGCAGCATTCAGTAGCTTCAAACGGTTTTTTCATGCCTCTTAACAACGTTCTAACATAGTATAGCTATAAATGTATTGTGGAGATTAAAAAATGAAATATATCAATCAGGTGGTTTCCTCTCAGTTATCTAAAAACCTCAGCCAATCAGCCGTTTCAGACTGAAGCAGCTATTGGACAATCCGGCTGTCTGTCACTTCCTCACTGCTTGGATCCTCCATTAATGCTGCTGGAGCATTTTTCAGCAGAACATCCAGGAAGTGAGAGGAGGACAGAAACAGCTGTTAGCGAGTCCCAAAAAGAAAAACACCTTTTCAGCTAGCAGGAAACTAAAAACGTTTGAACGTAGAAAGAGGAGAAACCAGGGGAAACGTTAGCGTAGAGCTTCAACGGCTGGTGTTTAGCTCTCTATTGTTACCGTGGTAATGTGCGGTCCCATGTCCGGGGGATAAGCATAAGGATTATACCCGACGGGAGGGAGCTCTGAGACGTGCTGGTGTAAAATAGCTAGTTGGTTTGAAGACTAAGTAGAGTCAGAGCATCATGTGACATACTTCCTAAACGGATCAGCGCTCAGACATCTTGATCCCACATACCGTAGTCTTTCTGATGTTTGTATATTTTGCTGAAACTTTTCAGAGTAATTGACTCAGCCGGGGTCTCCTGTGTTAGTTCGACATGATTAGTGCGATATGCCGATCATCACAGTTAGATCAGAGCAGAGCCGTGCGTTAGAGAACGGCGGTTACCTCGGCGAGAGACCTCCATGGGAGCAGTTTGTCGGTGAGGTGAGGGGGCTGGTTCTGCTGGGGGTGTGGCGCGATGGCGTCCGACCGATGGTGTTACTCGGAGACCCCTGAAGCCAGAGGACGTTAGACTGAGACGTGATCGATGCAGGATTTTTCATAAAAGGACCTTGGACTCACCACGTTGCTGCTGGTGTTGCTGGAGTTCTTCAGGTGGCTGTGAAGCAGCTTGGTAGCTCCATCCTGGAAGGTTTTGGGGAGGGCTCCCAGCAGCATGGTGAACTCTGGGGTGTTGAGCTCAAACAAGGCGATCAGAACCACCTGAGCCGCCTGCAGGCAGATCAGCAGGACCAGTCAGAGAGGGAACAGAAGAACGGTGTGCTTAGTAAGAAACTTTCACCTGATTTAAACTTAAATAAATAGGCTGGAGCATCAATGAAAGCACAGAACAAAACTGTGATCAGAAAGACTGCTAATACAAATGTTGGAAACCCATCTAGAACATCTACTAAAGACACCGGCTGAAAGGTGAAAGTTCACAGCTCAATCAGTAGAAAACCGAATCATCATGCAGGTGAGTTCAACTTAATGAGGCTGCAGAGAGAAGCAGCTGCTGCTGACGGAGCGAAGAAGAGGTTTCATAGAAGATTCAGGTAATAATCTCTCCATTAATGTTAGAAATCAACAAACGAGCTAGTTTTTTAGGATTTCTTTGTTGCTTTAAGGACACAAAAGGCTGACGGTGTTTTTGTCTCTTGAACCACTGGAAGGATTTTAATGAGAATCTTAGAAACAGTCAGATTTAATGTGAGATTATTAACCCTCAGGCTTTACTGAGGACATTTTTGTCCATTTGGGAAGTTTTTCCATGTTCCGCCATTTTAACACCGTTTGTGCAAATGGTACAAATTTTTGTCGCAAAACCCCTCTCTCGACAAATTTTGAATTTCAATTTTGAATTTTGAAAATAGATCAAGGGAAGGCTATGAAAAAAACATCATACTCGAGTCTTTAGTGGACAAAGACGTCCACTCGTAGAAGTGGCTATAAAAAACGTATACATTCTTTTTTTTTTTTTGCTTTTTTTTCATAGATCTGTTAAACAACTTCAGCTCTGCTCAAACATAAACACTTCAATCATTTTGAGGATTTTAACCCTTGAAATGCCAGTTTGAATACTCAAAGTCATCGATGTAATTTATGAAGACAAACACAAAACATGAGTTATTTTCTTTAAAAATAATTTTTTGTGCTCGGGGCATTTATTACAAATCAGTCATGGTGATGTCATGAAATATCTAAAATTTTGAATTTTTTGCATTTATAGTTTTTGCGTAGCGACAGATTTAAAATTGACTACCCTCTTACGGACAAATATGTCCACTTCTAAAACTGCTTTAAAAATGGTCTAGATTAATATTTTTTCTGCTTTTTGGACTTAAATCTTGTGAACACCATCAGTTCTGATCAAAACAATCAAATATTGAATAATTATCTAAATTTTAACCCTTTATATGCCAGCTTGATTGTGTGACGCTCATTTTTTCATGAAAAAAGCAGACAAAAGAGGAGATATTTTACATAAAACATATTCTGGGTGACTGAAATATATTTTTCTAAATCAGCCTTGGATATGTCAAGAATGTGATAAAATATTAAATTTTGTGCTTTATTAGTTTTTGTGTAGCAACAGAGTTAAAACTTCCCTCCCTCTTGTGCCTCTCCAGGACAAAAACGTCCCATTGACTTCCATGCAAACCACAGTTTTTGATCCTGTCGCCTCTGCAAAAAATAATCATGCATTCTGTGATATTCTATAGATCTATGAAAAAAAATGCAAAAAAAAAAAAATGTATACATATTTTATAGCCACTTCTACGAGTGGACGTTTTTGTCCACTAAAGACTCAGTATAGTCAATAAGAATGAAGCCTGAGGGTTAAAAACACACCGGGTCTTAACAGGTCACTGAGAATAGCATCGTCTTCAAGATTTGATCAAAGCTCCATCAAAGTAAGATGATCTTCATATAAAGTCACACTATGTCACTTTTTCCTATTTTAAATCTTCTCCTTGATCCAGTCTGAGCTAATCTGACCTTTACAGGTTCATGAAAAGTCTTGGATCCAGAATACCACGTTTGTAACTTCTGAGTCTCTGGTCCGGTGTCCTGAAGTCTCACAAAGTCCCGTATCTCAGAGGGTTAGGCTAACCCAATGTGGCTAGCTGTTATGCTAGCTCCGGAGTGTTTTTAGCTCATGATTCCTGATTTTTCCCATCTCTCCCTGCTTGAACAGCTGATTTCTTTGACTGAGTGATGAATCGCTCCAGTAGAAAGCAGTGAAGGCTGAGGAGACGTTTAACAGGGAGATTTAGGGCTTTCTGAGCAGAAACTACGCTAATGTTTTTACTGCAGTGATTTAAAACGGACACTAGGGGGAGCTAAAAACAAGCTAAACTGCACAGTGTTCCTTTAACACTTTGGTGTGAAGATGTGTTACATCTCCAGAGATCCTCCCATAAATATAAATAAATAACTCTGGTATCAGAACTCTATAGTTTCCGACAGAAAACCTTCCTGACATGGTTTAAAGGGTTCTAGATCAACCGTTTAATGTTCTGTTCTTTGTTTTTGATGCTTCTCGCTGCCCTCTTGCCTAAAAAATACATTTCTGATCTTAATGGGACCGATCTGGTTAAAAAAGGTCACAAATAAAATAAAACTTTGAGTTTTTTGCTTGTTAAAATGAAACTGACCTCTGAATGAGTCAGGAGGCTCCTAAGTCGAGGGATGAGTCGACACAAACAGAGACGTGATCTGACTTTAAAGCTTTAGAGGAGATTTTTACGAAGCCTAGTCACTGAATTCAGTCATGTTACTTTAAACCAGGAGTGTTTGTAGATGTGAGCCAGAATCACTCAGATGAACGACTCCTGAGCCTCACAAATTAAAAAAAAATCTTTTAAATGAATGAAAATAAAGATTTTACTGTGACTTTATTTAGATTTTGTTCAGCTCAACATGTAAAAACAGAGTATCGTTGTAGAAAACGATGGGCTGTGGATACGAGACGTAATAAACCGTAACGCGGTGGTTCTGAAGCTCAGAGCCGACCAGGATTTAACGCGCTGATCTCCTGATGCTCCGGAGCTCAGAGGCGATTCCTGCTCTGATGAGTGAAGGCCTCATTCTTTAAACATTCACTGATAACATGCAGGTTCCCAGGTGGACGACAGGTGTTAGTGTGAGTAAAAAGGACAGGTGTGACGCACACAGCAGAACATGAACAGCATTCACAAACCATATTTATCAAATCAACAAGCCTTTCATGGAAACGTTTCAGGTTAAACTGGAGCCTTTTCTGGCCGTTATTGGTGAAACAGCTGGAGAACAGTGACTGTTTTCGTGGTTAGGAACGGAGCAGGCGAGCGTTGCGTGCTTGTTGTGTTGTGATCGGCTCTCGGGGCGGGCTCTACCTGCTTACACCTCTCTTCCTGGTTGCCCTCAGCGGACAGAAGGGCCGCAGAGCTGGACCTGCCGGCCAGCTCCTCGCTCACCCAGTTATGAAGGGTCTGAGTGTAAGGCAGAACGGGGTTATGGCACCAATCACACACATTGATTTACAGCCTGCCTGGAGGCCCCGACTCAGCAGCAGCGGTGGAAAAACAAACAGTCGGGGACACAGAGTGAGAACATGTTACGATAATGGGCCGGTGACCCAAGGACGTCCACACGGAGACAACCTTATCAGAGTCTACGGAAAACCCCTGAATAAGAAGACAAGCAGTGGATTCAACTCTTCCAACAAACGGCTTCAAATGAACCAAAAAGGTGTTTCACCATATTTAAGTGACCTGATACGAAAACAAACAAAACTAATGTAAAATCAAGGGTTTCTATAATTCTGCATTTCAGGTTTCAACAAGTCCTTGGGCTGAGAAAAAAACTAAAATCTGAATTTAAACATTTGTTTTGGCTCCAAAATGATCGGAAATTTTAAGAACTACTATTTAAACGATTCAGAAGAATCCTCCTGGTCCTGACTGGTGGCTGAACGTCAGAGCAGGGATTCATCAGGGTGGTGCGTGCACCCCCAGGAGTGTGCACCATGAGAAATATAACGGTAACAATTAACTATTTACAGAGTTACACACAATAAAGACGTGTAGTAACACTTCCTATCGTTACTGTGGGACAGGATCTGGATGAACTCGGACTCTTTTTTCTGTGAACTCCTCTGAGCATCATGAACTTTACTATTACAGGTTTCTTCTAGTCAAACTCAAGTCTTTTTAAGACCTTTTATATAAAAATGTAATACCCATTTCACAGACCGACCGACAAGGAAGAACAAAAATTCTTGAACATGTGTTCATTTGTTTTTAAAAGAAGTTATTGAATCAGAATAATGGTGGTTGACAGATGAAACCTTTGAGGTGAAATGTGATACGGAGAAGCGACACACAGTAGATTAAGATTTTTGATACTACTACTTTAACGATACCTATATGTATAATTCTTAGAGAAAATAACAAAGTAGCCTAATTAAAGTTTTTTTAATTAAACAAAAAAACCACCACTTTATGCCACATTTATGCATTTAATATTATTTATTTATCTCTTACCTCGGGAACTTTCTGTTACTGACGCTGTCGTACAATCTTTCGTTTCTGAAACGGAAACTGAATAACCGGATTTAACCGTTATTTGGTTTTTGTTATGGCAAAACAAAATCGGGAAAACGGATCCGTTTTCATTATTTCATGATTCCCTTTTTGCTAATAAAGAGTACACGGATTCAGGTCGACCAGAAACTAGTGTTACTCTGGAGGAGCCAGGATGGGAGCACAGGAAAAACGGAATGATCCTTGCTGAAGAAGTAAATCCTAAATAAAATGTCTCGTGGCCTCGCGGATTTTTTAAAATGCAATTTCTTTTTCAAAAAATACAGCGCATGTGGTCAGCGCGCTGACTGAGGAGGTCGGTTGCAGCGCCGACGCTGCTGACTCAGCAGGGGAGAACGGTGCTGCGGCCTTACGGTGACCAAACACGGTGTTCGGGTCTGATCTTTTATTCTGACGGTCCAGCCGGTACCAACGAGAGTGTTCAAAGAAGAGAGGAAGGTCTCCCCTCCCTCCGCTGATCCGGACCCGGGTCGCAACTCACGGAGGCAGGATCCAAACTGGAGCATCCCGATTCCCGACCCACGCCATCCTCTCCCTCACACTCCTCCTGTGTTTTGTTGAAACACCAGAGAACTCGGGTCTGCCTTTTGTATTTTTATTTTAACTGTTGAGAGGAGAGGCTGTGTCACTCAGCCTGTGTGCGCGCACAGATCAGAGCGGTGCATTTATAGGGACATTTTTTGTAAAATACCTAAGCTTTTCGCAGAAACAAAGTTTCGGTACCCAGCCCTACATACAGCACACATTTTAAGACCCAGATATCAAAATTCAAGACTTTTTCAAGTCTTTTAAAGGTATTATTTCAAAATTCATAAATTCAATGCTTTTAAGACTTTCTAAGGACCCGTGGGAACCCTGTGTTAGTTCCGGGGTGATGTTGTTGCTGCTGGAACGTTAATCTCATCTAATGGATATTTATCTAAAGAATCCTTCTTGACAGCTTGTGCCAGCCCTGCTGACTGATCCCATATTGTGTCCTGATTTAATCAACTCCACGGTGAGTCGTTTGATTTGTTTTACTAAAAACGTGGCGCTACATTCAACCATTGAGCTAATGGCTAACGAGCTTTAGTCCTGATAAGTGGTTTTATTCATTAAACAGCGACATGTCTTTGTTATCATTATGGCTTAATGTTTATAATACACGGTCTCCTCATCATAGTGATTCCAGAGGACAAAGACGAGGAAGAGGAGGACATGGAGCTGGGTTTGAACTGTTGCACCATTTAGAAAACACTGAGCAGCTGATTAAAGGTTTTCATATTACCATACTATGATGATAAAATACAAACAGTTATATGTTATTTATTGTGATATTTGTTACATATTGTTATATTCTGAGAAATAAATATATTTAATATAAAATGTGAAGTATCGAAGATTGGTTTAAATGTGAAAGGTTCCCGTCCCTGGGGGGACTGGGGGTACGTCAACGCGGTCGGGGCGTAGAAGGGAAATAAGTTTGGGAACTGCCGTTTTACAGTCATGCAGATAAAGATGGCAGACCGAGGGCAAAACACACTGCGTCAAAAAAATTACATCTATTACGACACTCACCTGCTCTGTGGAGCAGTGTTCAGCGATACGTTTCCAAACATTTTTTATTTTCGAGCACTAACACTAATTTAATAAACACATTTTCCCCACTGACTTCCTGTTTGGGCCCCCAGGCTCCCGTAGCAGCTCTTTTCTGCTTTTAGAGCAGGGCTGTCCAGAACCCGTCCCCTCCTCGTCGCGTGAGCTGGATGTGGTTTCTGGATGCTCCCGGAACAGGATGAGTTCCTGAAGGAAACTAAAACTAAAAGCTTGAAGAAGTTTTTTGTGTTTTGGGGGGAAATGTTGCAGCCTGAAATGCAGAAACTGATTTATAATCAATAAAATCCAGTATTTAAATGAAAAGATGAAATAATAATCACCTGTGAAATCACATTTTTCTAACTGAATTTATTTTCTACCACCCAAAGATTTTCTGACTTATTTTTTTTTATACATCTCCTCATAAGAGTCCTGTTGGTTCTTTGTTCCAACCATCAGAACCTTCTTAGATCTAAAACATTTAGAGTTATTTCTAATAAACTAAAAGCTGCATTTCGCTTCTTACCTTCCTGACGTCAGAACTTTTAGGCTCGGTGGTCCAAGTAATGATCCGGGACACCGCCAGGCGCGTCTCGCTGGAGTTTACAAAGTCTGCTGGATCCATCTGCCGAGCCAGAGACTCGATGTATTTCAAAATGGCCACCTTCACCTGAGGAGACGAGTTTGAGTCGTCAGTTCGTCTGAACAACAGAACAGCTCGTCTAGATTCAACTCCAGAACCTGGGATTAGGATGGTTTGGGTCTGATAGACTCCAGGTTGTTCCTGTTAATGATGAATCTTCTTCTAGTGCTAGAGGTCATCATGGAGGTCCTCAGGGTTCAGGGTTCGGTCCAGTACTCTTTACTTTACATCCATTTTAGACAACATGAGATAAATTCTAATTGTTACGCTGCTCTTCTATTCATCCATGAACCCTGATGAATCCAGTCAGTTAATCAGACTAGCAGCATCTCTTAAACACCTGGAGGACTCGTGATTTTCTATTTTAAGATGACGTGTTTGACCTGGAGTTTAGAAATAGACAGATTTGAACTGAACTCTAAAAACAGGCTGGTTCTGAGTTACCTTGAGGTTTGGAGTCTGAGTCTGGTCCACAATAAACCTCATCAAGATGTTGAACTGCTGGTCGAACGGAAACGACTCCCTGAAGCAGAAAGAAAAGGAACAGAGTTTTAAAGAGTCCACCACACAGGGGTCAAAGGTCACAGAATGGGAGACATTTACAGTCAAAACGGATTTCATTAAAGACCTCCTCTAAAGCTCAGCTGAGCTCTGGTGTTCCACAGGGCTCCGTCTTTAGGCCCCTTCTGTTCTCATGCTTCTGTTTGGTCCTTTCATTCAGAACCATCTCTATGCTGATGACACTCAACGATACGAGTCTCTCAAACCAACAGCGTCCAGCAGTCAGGGCATTCTCACAGCTGTTCTAACATTAAACCACCGACGGCACAAACTATTCTGGCAGATTTATCGACAGGCAACAGTTAATTAAGTTCATTATGTATGGAACTAGAATTGGGACTTTAGTTTTGTACTTGAAACTTTCAGTTTTGTGCTTGAAACTCATGTTTTGCACTTCTAAATTTCTAGATTTGTATTTGTAACCTACGTTTTGTACTTTAACAAACATTTGAGTTTTGTGTGTAACTCATAGCTTTGTGCGCGTGTAAAACCTGCAATTTGAACATGTAATTTGAAACTTATATTTTTTTAAATGTGTGCAAGTCACAGAACTAAGTTACAAGTACAAAACTGAAAGTTTCAAGTACAAAACTAAAAGGTACAAGTACAAAACTTAAGTTACAAGTACAAAACTAAAAGTTACAAGTACAAAACTTAAGTTACAAGTACAAAACCAAAAGTTACAAGTACAAAACTAAAAGGTACAAGTACAAAACTTAAGTTACAAGTACAAAACTAAAAGTTACAAGTACAAAACTTAAGTTACAAGTACAAAACCAAAAGTTACAAGTACAAAACCAAAAGTTACAAGTACAAAACTTAAGTTACAAGTACAAAACTAAAAGTTACAAGTACAAAATTAAAAGTTACAAGTACAAAAACATAAGTTACAAGTACAAAACTAAAGTCCCAACTCTAGTTCCATAGTTATGTCTCCTTTAATTTGATCCAACTATTATCAGGTTGTTCAGATGTAAAATGGTCCAAACCGTTTTGATCACTCAGTCATAATGAATGTGTTTCAGGGCAGAGCGTGGACTGCAGCCGACGGTAAAAACACCTAACGATGAAACCTCCTCATGTTTTTACACGTCTGAACAAAGAACCCGATCCTGGTTGGATGATCTGACTGGATGAACGTAGGAGGGATTTTTATTTGGTCAGTGGAGTCAAAACGCTGCGTTTTAAAGAACCCTCTGCTAACAGAACCGGGATCATTAAATCTTTATCTGCCTTCAAATCCAACAGCATTCCTCTTTATGGAGCCTTTATCATTTCTAAATGTATAAAACATCCACTTTATCCCGTCATGTAAAAACAGTCATAACTTTAAGGAAACATAAATAATAATAATGATCTATTTGTGACTGCAGACCTTGTGATATCCAGGGCCTTCTGGACTTTGGCCTGGACGGATCCCAGAAGATCTGCTCCCATTTTCTTCAGCAGCTGGGTGAGCAGAACAAACAGCCAGTCCTGCAGGTCCTCCCTGTGCACCGTGACGAAGTCCACAAGAGTCTCCAGGAACATGCTGAACACCTGAAAACCAGCACACAGGCGTTAGACGGTGACCGCCGCTCGCTGGCATCAAAACGGACTAAAAGTCAGACTTACTCTCTGTTAAATCCACACGAGGCAGGCCATGCAACAAAAACACTGCATTAGTTCCAAACACGTCGTCTGGTTATGCTCACATGCTCTGACACTGAGGCCCTGATGGACTTCATACCTTACTGTGAGGATCCGCAAACATTCTGGTGAAGATCTCGCAGAGTCTCTTTAACTCCACTCGGCTGCAGAACGAAGAACAAAAAGCAGCAGGAATCCTCGTTAGACTGGGGGACGCTACATCAATGTACAAAAAACTCAAAGACACTTTTAAAGTTTGACAAAACAACAAAAATTCATTAAATTATCATCATAAACAACAAGCGGTTTCATTCTGTTCACACACACGTTCGTTATGAGTTACAGAAAATATTAAAATCACGAAGTAAAACTAATAAAAACCTGAAGTGACAGAAGGACGAGTCTCTGGATCTTAGCGATTCACCTTGTTGGAGCTAAAACCGGTTCCTTCCATAGATTCAACTGAAGAAAAGGGAGGAACCGTGTCTTTGTGACAGACTGTTGGTACAAAAACCTGGAACTGAAGCTGGTTCGGTTTTGAGTGACTCATCCCTCGTGTTAGGAACTTTTTATGTCTGAGTTAAGGGTCGATTTCCCTGCACTCTAAAAACTAAAACCATCATTTACTTACATTTTTGGGGATAAAACTTTACACTCAAGAACTCTGAGTGGATTGGAGACTGAGTAAAAACAACTTCATCAGTATAATCGTCTCCAATCTACTCAAAATTATTGAGTGTAAAAATGTTACACCAAACAAAATTAAGTAAATGATGGTTTTACTTTTTAGAGTGTGGGCTGGTAAACTCTAAATGACATTCAGAATCAGAATGCTTCATCAGGATCTTTACTCACTTTACCAAGATCAGACAAACAACATAAATAATACTAACAGGAAACCAGGTGCCTGCGGGCAGTAGGGCTGGGCGATCAGACGAATGTATCGACCATCGGCGATGGGCTCAGCCAGTCGCCTCCCGTTTTTCAAGAGCGATTTATTCGTCCCACTATAAATTAATTTCTTAATTATTAACATCGTTTGGTTGAAGTCAAAGGACGCAGCCCACGTAAAAATAATAAATAATGCTCTTTTTAAACTCCTCCCAGCTGCAGCAGCAGCTCCTTTTCCCTCCTCCTCCCCCGAGAGCTGGCGGAGCAGCGGTGTTTCCTCAGTCCGTAGCAGACAGACAGAGAACGGCAGCAGCTTGTGTTCAGAAAATAAATGTATCTAAATAATATCTATGGTGTGGTGGGGAGGAAACCATCAGAGACTGGCTTTGTTCCAGTTAAACCGTGTTTACGCGTCGGCTACCGGTGCTAGGAACATTTAGCGAGTCATAACACCGATCTGGTGTTCAGCTGTCTTCAGCTAAGTCTGATAAACGACAAAAACAACATGAAACTAAAACTGAAATACCAATAAAAACCCCTTCAGTGAACGTCGCTTCCATCAAATAAATCTCCGCTGCAGTTTGAAGTCTTTTTGAGCGATTTTGGTGACGGAGCAGCAGCAGCTAGCTGCTAGCTCTGTGTTAGCTTAGTTAGCACACAGCAGAAGGTAAACACTCGATGTCGGAGCTCTTTGCTGCCACTAGACGTCTGTTTAAAGCCAAAGTAACCCCAAACACTGTGTCTTTTTACAACTATTTCCTCAATTTTGGGACTTCTGAGTTCTAATTGGGTAAATCCATTAGTGTGTGTTTACATTGCTCCGCCCACAAATATGTCAACATGTCACCTGCACGAATAAAATCGCCCATCGTCGATTTTTGGACTGACGATGGGACGATTGGAAAAAAGTTAGACATCGTCCAACCCTAGCGGGCATGCGCTACAAAGCGCTCCCTTGTAGAACAGATAAGTGGTAAAACAAGGGGGAAGCTGCGTATGGATAAAAAAAACATGTCTCACTTCTCTGCCCTCATTATGGAGTTCAGGGATTTGACACAGGTAAAAACCGCCTCACTACATTCAGAGCAAACAGACTCAGACAGTCACAGCATAATCAAACATGATGTAGGCGGGGTGGGGAGCTCCCAAGCGAGGCCGCCGCAAGAGTACAGCCTACGGCTTTATCGGCCAGGAGAGGAGCGAGCGTCAAGGAACAAGGAGGACCTGGACGGGCGGTGTGTGCGTATCTGTAGGATGTTGTGTCTGCAGTACGTGAGGCCGTGGACTTCTCCCAGTGTTACCATGAATGTCCCTCATGAGGGACTTTCCAAATGTCTCCAAACATTTATGAGGATTCTTCATTTTGTTCAATCAAGGATTATTCAAAGCCCGCCTCCATTACTTACCCAGAACACATTTAGTCTCCAACACACAGAATCCAGAGCAGCTCCAGGTTTGGACCCACCTCAGTATTCTTTGGCTCTTGAGGAGGTTCTGCAGACCCAGCAGACCCTCCTTCCTCTCCGACCAGTTGGAGCTGGCGCAGTGGTTCAGGACCTCGGCCACGTCCTCCGTCTGACGCAGGTAGTGAGGGATTCCTCCGTTCCGTGAGCTGTAGGAGCGCTCGGAGCAGGCGCTGGAGGCGTCGCTGTTAGCGTCATCATCAGAGTACATCCCAGGGGATTCGTACCGACGCCTCAATGGTTTCCTCTGCAGGGAAAGAAGACTTTCATGAAGACACTGGAATCTTCTGAGCCGTGTTTTTCTGTCTTTGGGTGTTACTGTTAGGGTTCAAACTAGGTCAACGTAAAACATAAAAGCCAGTCAAGCAGAGCGAGAAAGAAGCCAAGTTCTCAACAACAAATGCTGATGAACAGGGAAACATGTCAAACAAAACCAAAGAAATTTACATAAAATATATCTCACATTTGGATGTGATGAAGAAACAGAAACAGTGAAGATTTAAGAAACAAATAAAAAACGCTGGAAGAGCGAAACGAGCAAAGCAGCACAAACGGATTCCTGAGAGATTAGTGGCGTGGAGCTGGGTGTAAAATCAAACTACCTTGTTCCTGGAGTCTCCTAACAGCTGAAACAGCAACAAACAATCGAGAGGGAAAGAGGAGAAGTTTAAAGGAGGGATAATCCTACGGAACAGCTGATTCATTTAACAGAAGCTACCGATGGCCGTTTGATATTCAGACATGAACATGAAGACGCTCACGGACTGAAGGAGTTTAAACTCACCAGAGCGTCGGCCACCGCCGCCTCCACCTCGGTGCCGGTGTTCAGAACCCTCATGGCATTAACCGACGCCGAAATCCTGGCTTGGTGAATCAAACCGTAACGGTCTGGAAAACAGAAACGGACAAGAAAAGAGGAAAGCTGCTTAATAAGAGCAACACGCGTCCTCAAACTTACCTTCTGAGACCAAAGCTAGAGGGCTTGATTTAAAGAGCATATATTAAGTTCTTTTTTTTTTTACATTCTGATAAAACTCTGTCCAAAAATACTATTTGAAATGTTTATTGAGGGTATTTTGTTTTACAATACATTTTTTTAAACCATTTTTCTAGTCCAAAGTGCCGCTTTTTGCAAAGCTTCTAAAAACGCTTTTTTTTTCATATGTGGACCTGTGACGTCAGCTAAGGGAGCTCCTAGCTAGGTGGCGCTGCTTACAGTGTTGTCAGATGTAGATAAATAAAGTATTTGTAGGGTAATTTAACACTCTGTACGATCAATAATCCCATAAATATGATCAATTGAGCCCTTTGTTGTGTGGAGTTTGTGTAACAGATGCTTGTTTTAATCATTGTGTTAGATTTTTTAAAGCTAAACTACTTTAACATCTCAGACTGGCACCGCTCTAGTCTGCCAGCTGCCTGCTCGCTGTCGGCGATGAGTTGTTAGTTTTAGGTTAGAGCACTCTTTAATCAAGTCGGTGTGAATTCATTTTAATAAAAAATGATAAATTATTATGTTTATGAATGCCAATCGCCAGTCTGTCAGGACACTGAGTCAACAACGGGACGGCTTCCTTACCGGTATGGTGACTTCTGTTTTGAGACGAAAAACCCCGGTGGTCCTGGTCTAGTCCAGGACTGGATGTGATGGAGTCCCACATACCGACGAAAAACATTCAGTGTGACTCTAAACAGGCGCCGTTACTTCGATCCATTCACCGGAACCGCTGTTAGCACGCAGCAGCTAACAAGAGCTAACCGCTGTTAGCATGCAGCAGCTAACAGGAGCTAACGGGGAGACTTGAGTCTCGTTTCCATGCCAGGTTTGGTACGGTTCGTGGTGGGTCGTAGTTCGGTACCGATCAGCGATTTCATGAGAGCATTTCCTTCAGGTGTCTGACCCTCACCTGGCTGGCGGGGTACAGTAAATCCATGCCGTGAGGCTCTCCAGAGGGGCTTCCCGTCCGCTCCCAAGAGGGGATTCCCAGCGGGGTTTCCAGCCTGACCCGACACTGTTTCGGTCAGCCTCGAACCGTTTAGCTGCATCCTGTGAAACTTTTTATAAACTCTTTCATTTCTTAACAATCCACCTGAACGCAGCTCAATGTTTGGAGCTCTGATGATCAAAACCTGGTGCTAAACGCTGGTATTTTACCCAGACCCAAGTGAGGAGGTGGCCGGTCTACAGCTGGACCGACAGGGTACAGCCTTACAGGACTGATTGTTTTTATCTTTTTTTTTTTTTTATCTTAACAAAATAACTTCTCACTATAGTAATAAAATAATAAAATAACGGCACTCTGGGGGTTTGTTTTGCTCGTCACAAGTAGTGAATAGTGGATCAGTTTTCTATATAGAGAACGAACGGTCTCCCTGAACTGTCGTCACTTCCGGTTTGGTGAAAAAATTGACAATTCTCACAAAAACGAATCCAAGAGCCTAAATAAGCTGAATTTGTGTAAATTTTTATTCAAAAAAAGTTTCTATTATATTTCTCTAAACATTTGTTTAAGGGAGTGTCTAACTTAAAATATGCTCTTTGATTTAAATGATAGAAATCAATGTTCAACTTCCACCAAAAGCAGGAGGCACCATGCACCATAAGTACTGAAATCAGAGCTCATACAGAAACATGAACACAATACGGCACAAAGCACGGACCAGAAATCATCCCAACAACAAAACCTTAGAAATAAAAACCAGCAAAATGACGTGGATGGAAAACAACTCAACTAGAACGTGTTTAACAAGAACTACTAAAATAACACAGACTGGTGGAGTCTACCTGCAGCCACAACAGAAGCAACCTAACAAACAGAAACTGGGGTGAAACCAGTAGGGACTGGTGGTTTGGGGGGCGGGGCATGCAGGTCACCTGACTGGCCGTGGGGTTCAGCTGTGGAGAGAGCGCTGGTTGAACGGGAGTGACGTCGGGAGGCTGCAGGGGGGACATCCGGACCGGGTTAGAGGTTCACACCAGACTACAGACGACCCCCATCCCATTAAAAACCAGGAGAACCCCAGTTCTTTAGAGTGATGGGGAACCAGCACCAGCACCAAACATTCAACTCAAACAACCACTGACGTGTTATGGTTGACCTCATGGTGTAAAACATACCACCTTAAACAGTTTGGTTTAAACTGCTATGGTTAGTTTTGTTTTTAAATCAGGATCCAATCAGGATTCAGTTTGCTTTAATCTGGATGTGATTTCAGTGTTTTAATTCTACCTAAAAACCTCTGGATTGTTTCAAAGATTTTATTCATTAATGAACATTTCTAAAGTCTGAATCTACTGGGATTATTCTGATGTGACTGATAGAATCTATTATAAACACACGAGTCATGACTCTAAACAATGCTACAGTTAAAATCACCAGACAGAACAGAACGGCTCGCTGAACCCAGAGACAGAAATAGAGCGTGCACAGAGGACGGACAGAACAAAAAGCCACCACTCTGACTTTCAGGTTTTACACATCAGGATGTAATGATGATGTCACAGAGTAGAAAGGACTGAGTTCATGGTGGAGTCGATGAGTGGAAGGAGCCAAACCATCAGCCCTCTACCACTGTGCTGACAGCTGCAGGGCATTGTGGGTAAACATTTTCATTTAACCTTGGAGCTCTTGTTTTTGGTGGTCACAGTCTAAGTGTTGACCTCTGACCTCAGTGTGAACCTGCTGGACGTCGACTCTGAGAAGATCAGCAGCTGTCTTACATGCTTTCCACTCTGTAGGATAAAGGACTCCACTTAGTTTGGAAATGACCTTTGACCCTTCCCAGATGGATGAGCAGCAACAGTTGCTGATGTCTTTCCTCCTGTTAACACGCGCCTGTATGCTCCGGAGAGCTCCAGCTCACACTGATGACCCTGGATGGTTCGTACCATCTTTATTTCTATGCAAGGTTTAAGGATAAACTCAGCTTTTCAACCACTGCTTCTTCATCTGAGGTTGAGTCCTGACATGTAAAACCTCAAAACTAAAGAGTGTGTAGCTAATTTCTCCAAGACTACAGTGAAGAACACAGAGATCAGACATTAGACAAGGCTACATGCTCGTGTCAGCGTCTTGTAGAGATTGTCCGGTCGGGAGCTCGCTGGGAGAGACATTTGGCTCAGCGATTATCTCGGCCGTACTCACCAAGAGGAGCGAAGCCCCGAGCAGGGCTGGTGTCACGGCTGCTCTCGCGACTTGTGTCGCGACTGCAACCCTGACTCATGCTGGGACGGGGGATGCGGCTCCGGGCTAGCGTGCGGTAGGAAAGAGCAGCAGGAAGGAGAGCTTTACCACACAGGCTGGCTGTTAGGACAACAAGTTAGGTGTGAACATCAGAGTGCATTTCAGAGAGGGTGAAGGGAGGAGATCCCAACATGGGTAAGCAAAGTTTAGCTAGTTTAAAAAAAATCTCTCAACTGAACAGAAAAATATTTGACTGATTACACATCGAAAAGTCCCACACTAAAACCTTCCAACATTTTCCACTGGGGGCACTGCATAACCATTAAACATCCAAATTAAAACTAAACGCAAATCTCACTGGCCACGTTCACGAGAGTTTTTCAAATGTCTCAAAACATTCACAAGGGAGTTTCTAAAATGTCTCAAAACATTCACAAGGGAGTTTCTAAAATGTCTCTAGACGTTCATGAGGGAGTTTGTAAAATGTCTCGAATCATTCACGAGGGAAGTTCTAAAATGTCTCGAAACATTCACGAGGGAGTTTCTAAAATGTCTCGAAACATTCACGAGGGAGTTTCTAAAATGTCTCGAAACATTCACGAGGGAGTTTCTAAAATGTCTCGAAACATTCACGAGGGAGTTTCTAATATGTCTCGAAACATTCACGAGGGAGTTTCTAAAATGTCTCGAAACATTCACGAGGGAGTTTCTAATATGTCTCGAAACATTCACGAGGGAGTTTCTAATATGTCTCGAAACATTCACAAGGGAGTTTCTAAAATGTCTCGAAACATTCACGAGGGAGTTTCTAAAATGTCTCGAAACATTCACGAGGGAGTTTCTAAAATGTCTCGAAACATTCACAAGGGAGTTTCTAAAATGTCTCGAAACATTCACGAGGGACTTTCTAAAATGTCTCGAAACATTCATGAGGGAGTTTCCAAAATGTCTCTAGGCGTTCATAAGGGAGTTTCCAAAATGTCTCTAGACGTTCATAAGGGAGTTTCCAAAATGTCTCCAGACATTCATAAGGGAGTTTCTAAAATGTTTCGAAACATTCACAAGGGAGTTTCAAAAATGTTTCTAAACGTTCACCCTAGTCACCCAGTGAACTATAAGCCTAAATTAAAGTAACTTAGTGTAAAGTACATCAAAACTGTCAGATAGATGCTTATCTGTTTAAAATATAAGAAGGAATAAAGAGAATAACTGTGGACAACATAAAAAGCAACCGTAAAAAGTAAAACGAAGGAAGAAGCAGCATTTCAGCAAAGTGTTAAAAAAAATGAGACAACAAAATGCTAGTAAATATTAGAAAGTGTCAGTATGGAAACAACTCAGGCTTTTAAACTGTAAAGACAAACGTCAAACACACAACATTTCTGGGTTTCTTCCATCTAAAACTCAAAACATAAAACGCTGAACTGTAAAAAGGTAATTTTTTTGAGAAAGAAGTAAAATTCTTCCCAAATATGAAGCACATTAAAATCTGACAAGAACATGTTCATATTCAACACAACAGGAAACCCTGTAGAGCTCTAAAGGACAAAGAGAAACGTCATTTTCTGCTGATTGTTCGTTTTATTCGTTCATGTTTTTGTACCATGAACACACCTGGAAGATCAAAGGGACAGAATTGTTGATCTCAAGCTGTTTTCATCCCATTTTGAACTGATGTTAAGTCTCATAAACCACCTGAAGACAGGACACGGTGGGTTCTGGTCTTACCGAGGCCCAGTCGGTTCGGGCTGGTCTCCCGGCTGCAGCCCTGGCTCCGTGGGATCCTGCTGCGTTTGTCGGTGGGCGTGTTGGAGGCCGACACCGTGGCTCGAGGGATCCGACCGTAGCTCTGACCGAGCAGCTTCCCAGGAGAACTGGAGCGACTCCCAGCTGTTAGGGAGAAACCATAAAAAAACAGAAAATATTCATCATCACTGGATAGAAAACCCAAATCCTCCATCAGAGCTGTGAAGATGCTGACAGATAATGTTGTTTTTATTTAACCTATGCACCCAGTGACAGAGTGAGCGTGTGCTGTGGGGGAGACACCAAATAAAACCACAAACACCAAAATAAAAGTAGACAGGAAACCTTTAGAAGGAGACAGCTTCTCAAACTGACAGAAATCTAAAAGCCGTGACTGAATCGTGTGGTTTTTATGAGCGTAGTGAAACTAAAAGCTACAGAAACAGAAACACATGCAGAGTTCTGGGGTGTTTGGGGTCAAGATTCTAGGGATGAGGCGTCTGGCTTGTGATTGGTTCAAGCTGAGGCCTTACCACTGATGGGATTGGCTGATCTGGATCCTGGATGATGGAAGCAACAGGTGGGACAGGGTGGAGAACGGTCAAAATGAGACAAAGCGAAATATGTTGGTTTTCTTTATTACCCAGCATGCACTCTGGGTGGCTGTGGACATGTTGACTGTGCTGGTGATGACTCAGCAATAACAACACTAAAACACACTTATATGGAGCTCTGTGCATGCATGGAGTCACATAAATACATAAGATTTATGTGACCAGCATCATTAGACAGCTCTGTAAACAAACAGGAAGTCATGGGGAGTTTAAACAATAACAAAACACGATCCTCAGACTGAATGCTCATTTCTGCTCACAGATCCAGACTGGGATCTGAATTATTCCTGATGAGAAGGAGAGCACTTACGCTGAGACTGGGAGACCACTTTGGCTCGACTCCGCCCCCTGCTGTCCACCACAGATGGACTAGCTCCGCCCACACTGCCCGAGCTCGTTCTTCTGGTGCGAACACGACCTGCACGACAAACCGAGAGGGAGACGGGTTTAACGGGGAATTTAACTTTAACCTTTACTTTAACCCCCGTAGAGACGCTGGAGGAGGAAACACAGCTCAGGAAACAGAATGATGAAGACCTGGATGAGAGGACAGAGTCAGGACATGGAGACTAAACTGGGACTCTACTCACAAACAAATATTCAGTTTAATTTAAGACCAGGACAACAGGCAAAAACCAAAAAACCCACGAGACACAAAACGTTTTGACTCATCAGCTGAACATTCCACCTTAACAAAACCAGCCCGTTATTTAAATTAGATTTAGTTTAAAAAAACACTGGAAATGATCAGGTATCAAATGTTTCTCAAACTGATCTGGGATGAAGAACAAAGTCACTCCTCCTCAGGAGGATTAAACGTCTACTTTGTGTTTCTCAGACCTGCTTCTTATTTTCATTTTGTTTAGAAATAAAAGCTGGGTCAGTGGTTTTAACGTTGATCAGCGGTCTGTTCTCTCTATGTGAAAATCTATCTGTTGGAGTTATCAGACATGATCTTTTATTGTGAAAAGGAAAACTTCTCAGAGTGAAGGAACTGTAATCCATCGTGCTGAAGAGAAAACAGAAAAACCCTCGATGAGACGACGGTCTGCAGGGAAAAGGTTCCTCCGTTTGGGAGGCAGGCTCACATTTCAGAACCGAACCGACTCAACCGTCGAGGGTGTGGCCCCTCCACCCTCGGGACCTCCTGCATCATCCTGGATCTGCTTGACATGGATACCAAGAACTGCTCCCTTCATATCTTCTCCTTCTGCCACATTGATGCATTTTATCATCCCTCATGTTTTTATCTTATCCTTAAGCTTCTATAAAATGTTCATCAGTTATTTTAAAATCCCAGAGGATTCCATTCTGTTCTATTTCTCCACCTGCTTTGAGTGATGCCAGCAGTGGGTGTGGTTCTTACTGCAGATAAATCACTGACAGGACGACCCAAACGCCCCTTTAATAGAGACGATCTGGTGATAATTATGTATTCTCCATATCAACCAGCTCTGACGTCAGAGTTTGTTTTGGGAAGGACTCTCAGTCACTAATCACCGAATCATGTCTCAACATCAGTGAAACCAACGGTTATGTTTTGGCTAATGTTGATTAGGAGTGGCGGACATCTTGAATCATACAAGCAAAAACACCATTTCTGACTTTTTTGTCTTTTTGCAGTAAAACAGTTAGAAGCGTCCACCTGCTTGGAAGGAAAACGTGAAGACGAGATGAGTTGATCACGTTCTGATAACTAAACACAACCAGGTGGAGAACGTCCCACATCCACGCTGGACCAGATCTCTGTGTGATGATGAGAGCAGCTGTTAGAGGAGGAGGTCCATGCAGACAGTCCATGCACATCACTGACCGTTAGTCAGGAGGAGAGAGAGGACAGATGAAGACATGAAACATGGAAGACTCACATCTCCACACGGAAACTCTTACCATCACTTTTACCAGGAGTGCCATCTTTAGAATGTTTAAGTAAAGCAGCGCAGCAGAGTGGGAGGAGAGGTTAGAGGTTAGAGGTCAAAGGTTACTGAAGCAGGAAGGAGTGGGAGAGAAAGTGCTGATTATTAAAAATCCACTGGAGGGAAAACGGGGTGGAGACAGGTTTCTAAAGAAGAGAACCGTTAGCGTCAGATGGAACCGAGAGTTAAACACACACACACACACACACACACACACACACACACACACACACACACACACACACACACACACACACACACACACACACACACACACACACACACACACACTCATCAGCTTAATTTGTCACTTTAAAAAGTTCCTGTTGACAGAGACATACAATCCCTACATCAGGATTAATAATCCACGTCAGACCCATAAAAGCCACTGATTACAGGAGAAATCATCACACTGAGGAACGATCGGGAGAAACCACCACACTGAGGAACGATCGGGAGAAACCACCACACTGAGGAACGATCGGGAGAAACCACCACACTGAGGAACGATCGGGAGAAACCACCACACTGAGGAACGATCGGGAGAAACCACCACACTGAGGAACGATCGGGAGAAAGCATCACACTGAGGAACGATCGGGAGAAACCATCACACTGAGGAACTATCGGGAGAAACCATCACACTGAGGAACTATCGGGAGAAACCACCACACTGAGGAACGATCGGGAGAAACCACCACATTGAAGAACGATCGGGAGAAACCACCACACTGAGGAACGATCGGGAGAAACCATCACACTGAGGAACGATCTGGAGAAACCACCACACTGAGGAACGATCAGGAGAAACCACCACACTGAGGAACGATCGGGAGAAACCACCACACTGAGGAACGATCGGGAGAAACCACCACACTGAGGAACGATCAGGAGAAACCACCACACTGAAGAACGATCGGGAGAAACCACCACACTGAGGAACGATCGGGAGAAACCACCACACTGAGGAACGATCTGGAGAAACCACCACACTGAGGAACGATCGGGAGAAACCATCACACTGAGGAATGATCGGGAGAAACCATCACACTGAGGAACGATCTGGAGAAACCACCACACTGAGGAACGATCGGGAGAAACCATCACACTGAGGAACGATCGGGAGAAACCACCACACTGAAGAACGATCGGGAGAAACCACCACACTGAGGAACGATCGGGAGAAACCACCACACTGAGGAACGATCGGGAGAAACCACCACACTGAGGAACGATCGGGAGAAACCATCACACTGAGGAACGATCGGGAGAAACCATCACACTGAGGAACGATCGGGAGAAACCATCACACTGAGGAACGATCGGGAGAAACCATCACACTGAGGAACGATCGGGAGAAACCATCACACTGAAGAACGATCGGGAGAAACCATCACACTGAGGAACGATCGGGAGAAACCATCACACTGAGGAACGATCTGTAGAAACCACCACACTGAGGAACGATCGGGAGAAACCACCACATTGAAGAACGATCGGGAGAAACCATCACACTGAGGAACGATCAGGAGAAACCATCACACTGAAGAACGATCGGGAGAAACCATCACACTGAGGAACGATCAGGAAGTAAACGCTCCCTCCAGGACTTTGGGGACTTCTGAATTTCACAACCCAAAGTTTTTTAAAGTTTTGATCTAATCTGCAACATTTGAAACTTTATTTACTTTTGTAACATAACAAAAACAGCTGGATTATTTTGAAATCACTACTGAAGACTTTCATCACCTTCTACATGAAGGTCAATGATTATTCTGAAAGAGGGGAACGGTGACCGCTGTGCGTGGGAACCTACTTCACACACATCTAATAAAAAGTGAGAGTACCTTGAATTTTTAAGTATATTCACACATTTAGCAGGGTTATCCTCCTCATGAGGCAGCTTATTTGTGTTTATTCTAACAGGTTTCTCTCCTTTTTGTTTATATTTGAACCTGTTTATAATTCTTTCAGTAGTTTCCAGACAGACGGCGGGTTTACCTAACGAGGCGTACGACCCCGGGGGAAGGGTGGCTGCAGCGCTAAACGGCGAGGAGGCGGGGACAGTGGACAGCCGTGACTTGGCGCTGGAGGCGGCATTCACGTCGACGTCACTGCGGGAACGCTGGAGCGACCCCGGTGTTGTGGAGACTTTGGTACCCACCAGTTTACCTGGAGCAGAACAGAATCGGTCACTTTTCAAAGTTTATACGTATATTACAAATATTATATTTTAAAAAACTAACAAAAAAACCTACAGGGCTGTAACATTAATTCTATATAAATATTTTTAGTGTTTTAGTTTAACCTCTATTTCAGTTCTGCCCATCCTGATCGATCGACTGGGAGATGCTAAAGTTCAAGAACAAGACCAAACGTTGCTGCTAAAGATCATGGAACAAGCTGCCTCTCCACAGGTAACAAGCTCCAGACCAGCTGAGGTTTAGTTATTTATCTACACACACACGATGACCCCAAACATCCCTCTAACTTCATCACTCCAAACTAAAAACCAGAAGAACTTACTCCTGGTGATGCTCCCTCCGATCACGCTCTTCACTGATAACGGTCGGCTGAAATAAAAGATCACTTATGACTTTATGAACTTCACACCAAGAATATTCACACTAAAATAATAAATTCTATTACTGAAGTGGAAATCAGACGTTTCGACCGACATTTAGAATCTTATTTCATCAGGTTTCTGTTCATCAAATCAAATAAAGAACTAACTTTAGACTCTCCTGTGAGGACGAAGACGAGCGGTCCGACTGAGGTAGAGACACCACGCTGTCGGAGCTCTTCAGGTACGACTGAAGAGCCTTCTGATAGGTGGATTCCAGCTCCTGAAACAGATGCTCCGCCTCCCGACTGTAGTGACCATGGAAACCCCAGTAGCACCTGCAGCAGGACGAGCAGGTGGTGAAAACACTTCAAAAACAGGAAGTTCACAACCAGCTCGGACACAAACTCACTTTCTGGCGATGGAGCGGGCCTCGGAGTCGGCGTCGTGGATCCCTTTCTTGATGGTCTCCGTCAGAACGGCGACGTGTCTGGGATGATACGGGAACATGGTGAGGAGATCCCAAACAAACTGATCAATATCCTCAAATCCCTCCAATTCACTCCTTCCTTTTCCAGTTTGATTCCCACAGCGATCCACAGGGAATGTGGTCCCTGGCTGGGACTTCCTCACGCTTTTTAAAGTCTCTGCTCCTGTTGTCATGGTTACAGGATGAGAAGGAGGTCGCCTCGATGATGAAGGCTCTGACAGGACTCATCAATTAAGCGGGGCTCATCAGCAGCTCACCGAGCCAGCGCTCGGCTGACTCAAATGCCAAGACGGGAGAGGAGGGATGACATGCATCCTCCCTGCTTCACATCTGAACACACACACATGCGCACGCACGCACGCACACACACACACCTAAAAACCATCTCAGAGCTGTTGGACGGAGCAGAACTCACCTTTCCAGTGTGTTCGTGTGCCACTCCTGCAGCATGAGGTCCAGGAACTCATAACAGCGTCTGGAGAGAAAACAAAACCCACATTAAGGTCTCAGAAGATTTACCTGGAGGAGAAGAGCTGGGCTCCATCCAGCACCTCACTAGGTCTCAAAAGGTTATCTACAAGACAGACTTCTTCTCAGAATAGTCACAGCGCCATCACAGGCCACCGGAAAGTGTCTGGAGGCAGTTTTTCTGAGGATTTAAAGACCAAACTAAACCATTTTAGTTCAGATGATTCTGGGGAAAGTGCTGAAATACCCCACTGCACCACTAGGTGGCGAGAGCAGAAAGTACCTGGAGACACACAGAAAACACAGATCCATTTCTCATTCTACAGGAAAACTCCCCACAGAAAACCAGTAACCTCTTTATTCATAAAACTAAAAACACTTCAGGATCTGAGACTCAAACCCAGACGATGTAGAGTCAAGAACCAGCAGCTACCAGGCTGTTCACAGTCAGGGAACGGAAACTAATTCAAAGACAAAACAACAATAAATGAACTAATTTCAGAACGTCATCGTGTCAGAAGGAAGGGGTAAATCTGTGGAACCACTGCACTGAAATGAAAACATGGGAGATATTTAAACATAAAGTTTTAAATATAAGCAGAATGAACAGAAATAAGTGGATTAGGATTAGTGCTGTTGGAGTTTGACTTGTGTTCAGATGCTTTGTTTTATACGTTTCTCCTTCCTGTTCAGCTCTTGTTGTTTTTTGGTTTTTTTGGGCTGTTTTGTTCCGACTAAAGTATGGGGGAAAGTGTCTGTTTGGTGGCGGTGTGACCGTCTGAGGAGACGCCGTATTCTGATTTAAATCTTACCGTCTGACTGCTACTGATTTGGAGGTGCAGTTACTGGTGATGATGGGGATGAGACGAGGGTAGTGTGTGTGCTGGAAGAGAACAACACGTTAAACTCACAGTTTGACTGAAGACAACAGTCTTTTGTTTTCTTATCCTGAGCGTTTCAGCGTCAGACGTCTCACCCTGAGAATGAGGCGAATGGCGGCCATGCCCGACGTGGCCATGACTTTGGCACTGTTGGGCACGAGGTTGAGCAGGATGGGCATGACGCTCTCCGCTCCGTGGTCGAACTTGTTACGCAGCACCGAGGACAGATGTCTGACAGAGAACAGAACGGGGAGGTGTTAGGAATCACCTGAGCCAGCAGGTGAGGGCTGCTCCATCACGGAGTCATCGTTATTTACTGGTGATAATAAGAATAATAACCTCTTTATAAAATCAAAACACAGGCCTCAGGATAAAAACATCAACATGGGATTTTTGTTCAAAATGTCTTTTTTAAACATCACCAGCTCGTCTTGTGCCTCCTACAGTCATTTATGACCTCTTGACCCCTAAAAGTCACCAGATAAACAAACGATGTCATTCATTAAACACAACAATCTTTAGTAAAGCTTCTTTAAAGTACTTGTCTTGGTGTGACACACAGAGACTTACACTGGATACAGGACTTTAAAGGCACACTATGCAGTTTTGCTTGTTTTTAGCACCCCCTAGTGTTCGTTTTATGCCACTGTCATAAAAACGTTTGCACTGTCTTTGCTCAGAAACGCCTAAATCTAACTCGTCACTAGTGTGCCTTGAAATACAGTTTTTGAACCCTTTTTTTTATGTGGAACTATGAAGCTGCTGTATGTGACTCCTGTCCAACCGGATTCTGTCTCCTTCCTGAAAAATTAAAGGTTCAATAAAAATAAAACAACTGAAACATCATTTCCTACCATTATAATAACGATATACCGTAATAATAAAGCAGACCCTCCAGGAAGTTGCGAACTTTGTTGCGGCCTTGCAATTTTCACCAGTCATCGCAACTTTTCCGCAAATGTGACCAATCATCTTTGTTTTAGTCGGATTTCGTCATCTTCTTTGACCAATCAGAGCCACTCGGATAAGTTTTGACCAATCCCGTTGCCTCCAGCTGGGTTTGCTTCCGGTTTTTGAGCTCAGAGCCGCTAAACTCCGGTCGGTTTCCATCAGATTTTACGGCTAAAATACGACCAAATCAATTTCCTAAAGTATTACACCAGAGTGGTGGAAAGCTGTTCTGAACCAAACACAACGTCGTGGTGGATTATACAGGAAAATCATCGCTTGACAAAAACTTTTTGACCGCAAAACATGGAGGAGATTATCTGAAAAGAGGAGCAGAGACGGGCTGGGGTCTGACAGGAGTGATAAAAGAGACGAGGTGAGTTCTGTTTAATGTCCGATGTGAGAAACTAGATTTAAAAAGAACTGATCTGTGTCCTAAACTGTGAGCTGAGTCGGCGGATTTGCTATTCTGTGAGAAATATTTTAAATAAATCGTAGCGTCAGCGTTAACGTGAATTCCTTTGAACGTTGTTTATTTTTTAACCACGTGACGTTTGTATCCAGTGAACACGAGGAACCGCTTGTCTTTTCTAAACTCGTTCTGCTGAACCAGTGAACCTTTGAGGTGAATCTGAAAGTGAAAGTAAAGTCGCTCACGCTGTAACGTCTGAGTGACGCAGAGACAGGCTGTCAGCTGTGTTGTCATGGAGATTACATCATCTTGTAGTCTTTATTTAATGATGAAACAGCGCATACAGTGCGTGTGTGTAAAGAGGTTAACTGTGTGTGCATATAAACTAAATAAAACCTTAAACAAAATTAAAAAATGATTGAAAAAAAAATCGCAACTTTGACCGCAACTTTTAGATCGCAACCATCACAAAAAATCCCCGCAACTTCCTGGAGGGACTGAAAGGCACCGCACAGGTAACGAGGTTCGGTCTTTAAAAACGTTGAACTGGATGCAGAATTCCAACTATAAACCGAGTTAAATGTGGGTCAAAGTCCCCGTCTTCTTCATCCAGATGTTCTCTCTTAGGGACTCCCACAGACTGCAGACCTCAGTCTGGACTTTGTGGTTCCTCTCATCCTGTTTGATGAAAGCAGGAACCTCATCCTGTAGGAGACGCTGATGGATGATCGGATCATTAGGATTCAGTCAGGAGGAAACGGGACAGAATCCAGAACCAGACGAGACTAAACCCGATCCAACACAAAGACGTAAACATGAAGCTGGATTTAATCACATTTATTAAAGACTCATTTTAACCAACTAAAATATCAGTAACAATGACGTCATCGTTTCATCCGACCATGTTTTTACCATCGTTTTGAAGTTTTAGTTTCCAGTTTGACGGCCGATACGTTCCATCCAGAACTCTCTTAATCAGAACGGAGCTCATAAATCTCCCAGCAGCAGGAAGGATCCTCGTCTATTCATCAACCAGCTGCTCTTTAAACGCGTCGCCTCGGTTCCACGCCATCAGGGTTCTATTAGAACCCGGATGACGGATGGTTTTTAGCTGCTCGGCTCATACTTGAGGAAGAAAAATCCTCGTTTGCTTAAGTAAGTGGAAAAAAATCACTTTAGCAGCTTCTTCATGAAGCCAGAACTCATCGGGTTCCTGATGTGAGTTAATGTCAGCGCCGCCCGGAGGACACTCCATCACCTCAGCTGTAGGAACGGACTCCTATTAAACTACCATTTTATTAAAATCCTAAGTTTGATCTGGAAGCATAGACATTAATAGTCCTGTTGAAGGATGTTTGGTCATAAAGTGTTAATTTCTTTAAACCTGATGCTCTTATCGTTGATGGTAGAAGTTTCTGACATCACAGAGAGCAGATTCTCTTCAAGAGTAAAACCTAAAATCGTGTTTTTTATTATGAAACTGCCCTCAGATCAGCCGCCTCTCACCCCAGAGTGATGCAGGCCTCTCGGACCACCTGAGACCGCAGATCCTTAGCAGACAGCTTGAAGGCGGCCTCCAGAAGTCGCAGCTGCTGAGGGAAACCTTCGTACTCGGTAGCTCCGGCCAACACGAGAGAACGAACCTTTTTCAGCTGCAGAAGAAGAGAAGAAGAACTTAGAGCTTTGGAATCACAAACCTTCATTAGTGTGTGTGTGTTGAGTCTCACCGCGACCACCCGGTGTTCCCAGTCGTGTTTATCATCAGACAGAACTTCTTTGATCTTGGTCAGCTGGTCCTCCAGCTCTCTGTTGGAGTAGATCTGCTCCAGATCGAGACCAGGATTAAAAACTGATCCCTGTTCTGTTTAAACCTCAGAGCCTAAACATGAACTAAAACTGGGAGGAACGTTTTTAGTTCCAACTCAAAAATGTCAGATAATCTAAAAATAGTTCATCTAAAATCTGCTCATTCACGGAGGATAAACTGTGTTCTGTTGTTTGGAGAAACAATAAAAACTTCTAAGTGACTTAAATTTGAAAATCATCCAAATAAAAGAAGCCAGCTGTTATTTGTTGTCCTGAAATGACCCATCCGGCTCTCCGTCGTTTAGAAAACAAACCCAACCGGTTTTAAAGTTAACCTCCAAAAACGGTCAAAATCATTTTAAAATCCTCTAAAAATAAATGTGAAGCTGTTCAAACTGCAGAAGAAGCAGCGTATTAAGATCGCTGAGTCATTGACCAAATATCCCAGAACTGATGAGTCACAGTTTCATGATATCATGGGCCAGACCCAAACCCCTAAAAGAATCCTTTGTTTACATTTGAAATATTATCTAAATGAATCTCAGAGTTACGTTTCAGGTACGACCTCTCAGGTGTTCCGGGACCAGAACTAATCCTTTAGGTTTTTGCTCCTTGGATCTGGAACCAGATCCCTGAAGCCGGAGATCTGCCGCCCCACAGGCTCTGGACAGTCCCTCTCCAGGCGTCTGAGCTCTGGTTCCTCATGTGCATGGTTCATGAAACCACTCTGTCTCACCCTTCCCCTGGGACCAGTTGACCACAGGAGACCCTACCAGGGACAACGTGTCCCCTGGGATCATTAGGGTCCTCAGACTCCTCCACGGTGAGGTGGAGGTTCAAGGATTTACCTTTTTTTGTTAAACACTGACCTGCCTGGTGTTTTACAAATAAACGTGCTTCCCCTTTAAAATAAAAAATGTAAAACTCTTTAACCTAACGGTTAAATAAAGTCAAGTCAGTATCTGGGACTGCTGGTGACTCAGAGACACAATCAGCTGACTGAGTGTCAGGATCAGAACCTTTACGGAGGTTTAAAGAAGACCGAAAACCTTTACGGAGGTTCAGAGAAGACCGAAAACCTTTACGGAGGTTTAAAGAAGACCGAAAACCTTTACGGAGGTTTACAGAAGACCGAAAACCTTTACGGAGGTTTACAGAAGACCGAAAACCTTTACGGAGGTTTACAGAAGACCGAAAACCTTTACGGAGGTTTACAGAAGACCGAAAACCTTTACGGAGGTTTACAGAAGACCGAAAACCTTTACGGAGGTTTAAAGAAGACCAAAAACCTTTACGGAGGCTTAAAGAAGACTGAAAACCTTTACGGAGGTTTAAAGAAGACTGAAAATCTTTACAGAGGTTTAAAGAAGACTGAAAACCTTTACGGAGGTTTAAAGAAGACCGAAAACCTTTACGGAGGTTTACAGAAGACTGAAAACCTTTACGGAGGTTTAGAGAAGACTGAAAACCTTTATGGAGGTTTAAAGAAGACTGAAAACCTTTAAGGAGGTTTACAGAAGACTGAAAACCTTTACGGAGGTTTAAAGAAGACTGAAAACCTTTAAGGAGGTTTACAGAAGACTGAAAACCTTTACGGAGGTTTACAGAAGACCGAAAACCTTTACGGAGGTTTAGAGAAGACTGAAAACCTTTACGGAGGTTTAAAAAAGACCGAAAACCTTTACGGAGGTTTAAAGAAGACCGAAAACCTTTACGGAGGTTTAAAGAAGACCGAAAACCTTTACGGAGGTTCACAGAAGACCGAAAACCTTTACGGAGGTTCACAGAAGACCGAAAACCTTTACGGAGGTTTAAAGAAGACCGAAAACCTTTACGGAGGTTTAAAGAAGACCGAAAACCTTTACGGAGGTTTAAAGAAGACCGAAAACCTTTACGGAGGTTTAAAGAAGACCGAAAACCTTTACGGAGGTTTAAAGAAGACTGAAAACCTTTACAGAGGTTTAAAGAAGACTGAAAACCTTTACGGAGGTTTAAAGAAGACCAAAAACCTTTACGGAGGTTTAGAGAAGACCGAAAACCTTTACGGAGGTTTAAAGAAGACTGAAAACCTTTACGGAGGTTTAAAGAAGACCGAAAACCTTTACGGAGGTTTAAAGAAGACTGAAAACCTTTACGGAGGTTTAAAGAAGACCGAAAACCTTTACGGAGGTTTAAAGAAGACCAAAAACCTTTACGGAGGTTTAGAGAAGACCGAAAACCTTTACGGAGGTTTACAGAAGACCGAAAACCTTTACGGAGGTTTAAAGAAGACTGAAAACCTTTAAGGAGGTTTACAGAAGACTGAAAACCTTTACGGAGGTTTACAGAAGACTGAAAACCTTTATGGAGGTTTAGAGAAGAATGAAAACCTTTACGGAGGTTTAAAGAAGACTGAAAACCTTTAAGGAGGTTTACAGAAGACTGAAAACCTTTACGGAGGTTTAAAGAAGACCGAAAACCTTTACGGAGGTTTAGAGAAGACTGAAAACCTTTATGGAGGTTTAAAGAAGACTGAAAACCTTTACGGAGGTTTAAAGAAGACTGAAAACCTTTACGGAGGTTTAAAGAAGACTGAAAACCTTTACGGAGGTTTACAGAAGACTGAAAACCTTTATGGAGGTTTAAAGAAGACTGAAAACCTTTAAGGAAGTTTACAGTAGACTGAAAACCTTTACGGAAGTTTACAGAAGACTGAAAACCTTTACGGAAGTTTACAGAAGACTGAAAACCTTTACGGAGGTTTAAAGAAGACTGAAAACCTTTATGGAGGTTTAAAGAAGACTGAAAACCTTTACGGAAGTTTACAGAAGACTGAAAACCTTTAAGGAGGTTTAAAGAAGACTGAAAACCTTTATGGAGGTTTAAAGAAGACTGAAAACCTTTATGGAGGTTTAAAGAAGACTGAAAACCTTTATGGAGGTTTAAAGAAGACTGAAAACCTTTATGGAGGTTTAAAGAAGACTGAAAACCTTTATGGAGGTTTAAAGAAGCCTGAAAACCTTTATGGAGGTTTAAAGAAGACTGAAAACCTTTACGGAAGTTCACAGAAGACTGAAAACCTTTATGGAGGTTTAAAGAAGACTGAAAACCTTTATGGAGGTTTAAAGAAGACTGAAAACCTTTATGGAGGTTTAAAGAAGACTGAAAACCTTTA